>JACGWO010000009.1:33506641-33862532 GCA_034509735.1 Sesamum alatum
CCACTTGTCCGAATCGATGTCCGACATCGCTTCTCCGTACGTCTTTGGATCATTATCCAACTGACCGGTCAGGCCAGAAATCCATACCTATCAGGTGCTTGGGATACTCTGGCCGACCTACGGAGGACTGGAACAATATCAGTGGGAACCACTGGCTCAGATGTCACTGCCGCCTCATTGGGTACCTCACTTGATTCCTCAAGGAGTACCTCATCGCGTCGACTATCCGATGGAAAACCTTTTTCCAAGAACACTGCGTTTCGCGAGACAAAAACCTTTTGCTCGGAGGGATCATAGACATAATACCCCGCAGTTTCTTTCGGATAGTCGATGAACCTGCATAAACTAGACCTTGAGTCCAGTTTATCTCCCATTAATCTCTTGACATATGCGGGGCAACCCCACACTTTCAAGTATTTGTAGGAGGCAGGCTTGCCATGCCATATCTCATATGGCGTCTGGGATACCCTTTTAGATGGCGCCAAGTTCAAAACTTTGGTCGCCGTCTCAAGAGCGTATCCCCAGAAGGAAAGGGGTAGTTCGGTAAAACTCATCATGGATCGGACCATGTCTAACAAGGTCCGATTCCTCCTTTCAGACACACCATTAAGCTGCGGTGTTCCAGGAGGGGTCCACTGAGAGAGAATCCCATTCTCTTTTAGATAATCAGTAAAACTCACCACTCAAATACTCTCCACCTCGGTCCGACCGAAGGGCTTTGATCTTTCGACCAGTTTGGTTCTCTACTTCAAGTCTCTATTCCTTAAACCTTCCAAAGGCTTCAGACTTGTACCTCATCAGGTAAACATAACCATACCGTGAGTGATCATCGGTAAAGGTTATGAAGTACGAGTACCCACCTCTAGCCTGGAGTATTTAGGTGGACCACAGACATCTGTATGGATCAAATCCAACAGACCGCTGGCTAGCGTACTTTGTCCAACAAAGGGTTTCTTGGCCATCTTTCCCTTTACACAGGATTCTCGCAGGTCGGTAGGTTGTCCAAATCGTCTATTTCTAGACTCTTTGAGTCCACCAACCTTCTTATCCTATCTTTAGAGATATGACCTAACCTCGCATGCCATATCTGTGCGTTATTATGATCATCACGTTTTCGTTTGTGTTCTGGCAGTCATAATCCAATTAGACTGTTGAAGTATGTACAGACCGTTGACCAATGTACCAAGCAGATGAGAAAATACCATCTTTGATAATGAAAAAATCATTTTTATTGATGGTAAATCATATCCCTCCTTATCAAGGACCGGGATGGAAACAATGTTTTTAATCATGCTAGGTACATAGAAACAGTCGTTCAGTACAATCCTAACATGACTACTAATGGCTAACTCTAGTGATCCTACGGCCTCCGCAGTAACGGCCTTGCCATCGCCTAGCCTCAGGATCATCTCATCCTTGGTTAGCCTTCTGCTTCTTTTGCAGTGCCTACAAATCATTGCAAATGTAAGCACCACACACCCGGTATCCAATACCCATGAAGCAAAATTAGTAATCATATTAACTTCAACCAAAACACACCTGGGTTGGAGAGGAGTTGTGGGCACTCCCTTTTCCAATGCCCTTTCCCTTGGCAATGCATGCAGACATCATTTGCTTGGACCGCTGAGAACCACGGGCCTTCCATTTCCTTTGCTCGGTCCAACCGGAGCAACAGGGACGCCCGGAGCGTGAGCAGGGGGCACAACCGTCTTCCCTTTGCCCTTCTTCCTCTTCCAGCGTCCGGCCCTCTTGCCATTCGCTTTGGAGGTCGAAGCCTCTCCTATCAATGCCGACACCGACTTGTGGGTCGTTGCCTCGTATTGGACCAGCATGTTGATCAACTCATGAATAGACTTCTCAAGTCCGTTCATGTTGTAGTTTACAACAAACGGGTCATAGGATGGAGGAAGCGACTGGAGGATCACGTCAATGTACGTGTCATTTGTTAAGCCCAGCTTTAAGGTCCTCGAGTTTCTCCACTAGGGAGAGCATCTTGACCCCATGACTCTGTACAGACGCTCCTTCAGCGAGCTTGGTGCCAAAGAATGCTTTTGTGGTGGCATATCTAATATGCCTATCCGGAACCGCATAAACCTCGTTCATGCGGAGCATTATGGCGGAGACGTTGTCCAGCCTCTCATACTGTTTCTGGATGTCGTTAGACATTGAAGCCAGTATGATACTGCGTACTTTCCGGTTGTCCTCATGCTATTTTTCGAACGTCAAACATTCTTCAGGCGTGGACCCCTCCGGTAAGTCGCTCGTTGGTGGCTCGTCCATGACGTAGCCTTGGTTCTCGAAACCGAGGATAATCCTCAGGTTTCTCAGCCAGTCCGAGTAGTTCGTTCCGTTGAATTTGTTAGTCTCAAGAATCATGGTTAACGGGTCTTTAGACATATCTACATTATTGAAAAATGTAAAGCAGAAATTAGCAGATGATGGTAATATTATTGTTCAAGTTGAAGACTTGGTCTTTTAGTCTTTAACCCTCCCACTATTTATACGAAGTCCGCCACTCTCAAGCGGAGTTTCGGGAAATCATTTCCTAGTGGGCTTGGGATCCACAAGTGTAATCTCCATGCCCCGCTTTTACGATTCACATGAAGAAGACCTTGTGGGAGATATCCAATATCATTCTCATCCAATGAGATTCCCAAGATATTTTGCCTCACCTATTCGCATGGTTCTGAGGACTCCAAGCGAACCATGTTACTCAGTGTTAGGCCCGACCCATCAACCAAATCATACCTCAAACTGTCGCCCCCCAAGACTCGTGAGATAGGGAAACAACGAGCACAGTCTTTTTGTTCACAACAATAGTGCAGCTTTCCCCTAGTCCAAGTGTGCCACGACTCGTGAGACCACACTTGGGTAGTGGTAGCTTCCTCACCACATTGCTGTGGATGGAAGGCTCGGACAGACCAAAATACCATGTTGATCCAAGTCCGTTCTGGGCCTAATATTTAATTTGGTCCAACCAAATGAGAGTTTGTGTATGACCGAGACCTCATCACATTATTGTGTTTTAGCATGCATAAATATCCAATATTTAAAGCGATAAATAAATACACCGCATGCAGAAAACATAGCATACCCTGTTAGGATGATCACAAGCCCAACCTATGCAACCCACTGAGCCCGCAGTGAGTCTATGGTCTGTCTAGGGTGGTCCTAAATTATTACAATAATAATAAACCCATTGTCATTCCAATGGGCCTTGAAGTGCTTCTTGTTTCACGCCTTGATGCTCCTCCTTGGGGTCTCCGACTCCAATTGCTTGTTAAAATTGAAACCTCACCAATCCTATCTACTCTCATTACAACTGAAAGTAATACATCGGTAATAAAGAAAACAAGCCTTAACATCATGAGGCTGAAAATACGGGAGATGATAGTCCCAAAAATAAGAGGCAAGCTGGCCCCACCCAACAGAAAAATAAATAAACATTCCTTCATCCATACACAAGGTCTAGGGCTTTGTGATCATCCCATGTTGATTTTATCAACTCACATATAAGATAATTATTCCAAATAGTCATGCATAAATAACCAATGGATATTCCAAATACCCAAGTGATGTCCAACATCACAAAAAGCATAAATATACAAATAATATGCAAAATTCAAATTTAAAATTTAATGGACATTTTAAACAATGCATCCAATGCATGTATTAATCCCAAATCAATTAAGCAAATTTAATTCAAGGAATAATCCAATTATCCCGAAATAAAAAAATGCAAAATTAACATATTTTTCAGAATATCGTGGAGAAAATACAGAAAATCGAATTTTTCAGAAAAAGTCGAAAAAAACGGCACAAGCCTGCGCGCCCTGCGCACGCGCGCTCTGTGTCGCGCGCTGGCAGCGGCCGGCTGCGCACAGCGCGCGCGCCTGTGCGCAACATCCGCGCGCATGGCGCGCGCGCAGGCGCCCGCCTGCGCGGCCGCTGCCGACCGATCCGAATTTTTTTTTGTTTTTCAAAACTGTTTCAACACAATAACATTAATATTATTCTAAAAATAAGCATGCAATTTTAGATCCAATCTAACAAAATTAAGCATGCCAAAAGTCCATTAAATCCAAAGAATTGAATCATCATATTATTCATATATTTATGTAATCTAACATGCCAATAAATCCATTTAAAAAGCAAGTAGATCATGCCAAACACATAGATCTATACCCCTTACATCGAACCGGGCTCTGATACCACTTGAAGGACAAGCGAATCCGCCCGGGAGCGCGAGCGGAAGCGAGGAAGCGAGAAAAATGCGTAAATTTAATCAAATTCAAAAATATGCGAATCCCAAGGGGTGTACCCTTGGGTGCTCAACCGGTCGTTCGATGTAGGATGTGTAAATATTAAAACATACATTTAAGCACATAGGGCATAGATATATAAATGAAATCAATCAAAGCGTAATAAACCGTTACCTTTGATTGTTTAGCGTATGCTCCCGGCTACTTGCGTTGTTCCTTCTCCGGAATGGTCACGAAATCCAAACGTATGGATTCTCCAAAGGTGATCCACACCACACCGGAAGAAACACACGTTCTTCTTGCTAGAAAAGAACGGGTTTAGAAGGAATCGGTTTAAGAGAAGAACACTATGAATTAGTGTTCTCTTAAACTTACTTTGTTCTTCTTTCTTGTTTCAAAATCAAGTGAAGAACACAAGTGTTAGAGAGGGAGGGAGCACGAAATTTTGAGAGAGAGGAGAGGATTTTTGTCTTCTCTTTTTCCTAGAAAAAGATGAATAATGAATCACTTATGCTTGGTGTTGTATATTCTAATATATATACATAATTAATGTGATTATTGGAATGTGT
Organism: Sesamum alatum; assembly: GCA_034509735.1. Lineage (NCBI taxonomy): Eukaryota > Viridiplantae > Streptophyta > Magnoliopsida > Lamiales > Pedaliaceae > Sesamum > Sesamum alatum. The sequence goes on from JACGWO010000009.1 coordinate 33,511,473, forward strand.
CTAGGTTCATCCAAGGATGTCTAGATTCATTCCAATCAATCACCATCAATTCTTCAATCAAGCCTACCAAAATTTATGGTATGATCAATCATACCAAAAGGGAAGAGCTTGATTGGAGTTGATTTGTCTCCTTCCAAAAGAGACAAGTCAACATACCACCTGGCATGAAACATGGCTGATTTTGCTTCCTCCAAGGGAGCATGTCGGCCATATTTAATTAAAGGAAGAAGTCCAACTTCTTCCTATTCCAAATTAGGAATTATTTCTCCTCTCGGATATAATTTAACGGACCGGGTTTTATCGTAATCCAATTACGAAGAATCCAATATTAAATCCAATTTAATGTCCACTTAAATTATTCCCGTTGATCTTTTAATCCAATTAAAAGATCCAACGTCTCAACTTTCCATATTTAATCGAAAATTCAATTTACCGATTAAATGAAAGCCCGATACAATATCGGCCCGGCCAACCAATGGACTTTCCCTCAAGTAATCCAATTACTTATTTTATCCTTCGAGATGGACTCCAAGTCGATCTCTCAACCTCCTCGGTGATTTGTGTGTGACCCTTTAGGTTCACCCTCAGCTAGAGTTGGGCCCGTGTCCCATAAGGGCCCGTTACCATGGGTGGCCGTCTAGCAACGGTCCATGGCACTAGAGACTAGGTGAATTGGCGTGAACATTTAGGCGCCGATTCCGTACGGGTATGATCCTTCCGTCTACCGTCTCCCGGCCTTAGTCTAGGGTATGGAATTGGGCGTCGGTTCCCATCCTTGACTAGGCATCTATGTTTAATACTCGAGACCACGTATGCTTCATTGCGTCGACACAGGAAACCATTCCCTGTTCGACCAACCACTGTGGCCACAGCTTCAAACAGCATGAACGTGTCTCCGAGTGCATAGGAGATACCTCTATCACATACTGACAGGGGACGGATCCTCTTCTTGGAATCCACCGTGCTCGCTACACATTCTGACTGCACTGGACAAGGCTTATGATAATCATCTTACAGAATGATTACCTCTCGCTAGATCCAAAATGCAGCCGTCCTGTGCACGCGACTGCCATGATCCCTCAAGTCTGAGGATTACTCTCGTACTATCGGAACCGGGGAAAGCCAATCATACCGACCAAGCCTCCAAGGCTTCCATATGATGATCCCCGCGAGTCAGTCCAGTCGGCTCGACCCTAGTCGACCAACCTATCAAGATCGTGTAGGCGTCCCACGCCTGTCGCCGATGAAACACGGCACTCATCCAATGAACACGACTCTTGACGCAAGTCTCAATAGGACTCTCGATGCCCTGTCTCGAGGTCCTTGACTTGGAACGTTTCAGACCCAACTCTTAATCAGTTGGTTTCATGACCACCATCCAATGTGTGGCCCAACTGCACGAGTTGTTATCCATGGTCTGTGGGCTTTGTTGCGATATAAGTTAAACACCATTTTAACAAATGTAAGATGAGCGCAACAAAGAAGGTACCATTGGTGATGAATACTCATCTTATTCATCACATAATAATATTACATTCACATTAAGTTGTCGGATAGGTTACAAATTGCCAAACCTGTTGGCTTTCTGATCACCTATTCCAACACATGGCTAGTATGCCGGTCCGGGACTGCATAGCAATCCTTAAGGCGAGCCATAATGGAAGGGACATCGTCTAGCCTTTCATACTGCTTCTGAATCTCATTCGTCACTGAAGCAAGTATGATGCTACGGACCTTTCGGTTATCCTTATGCCAAGTCTCGAACGTCTCACGTTCTTCTGGCGTGGATCCTTCCGATAAGGTCCTAGGGAGAGGCTCGTCCATGACGTAGCCTTGGTTCTCATAATCCAGGACTATCCTGAGATTGCGCAACCAGTCGTTGTAATTAGTTCCATTGAATTTGTTTGTCTCAAGTATGGTTGAAAGTGGGTTCTTAGACAATTTTAAATCTACATTAAAACAGAGTTTGCGATCAGCAGAATATAAAAGATGGTGGTTTGATAAAAATAATTAAATGCTTGGTCTTTAGTCAATTAATGCTCCAACTATTTATACGAAAACATGGTATTCTCAAACGTGATTTTTCAGGAAACCCTTTCCTAGTGGGCTTGCGATCCACAGCGATTTTTCCCATACCCCGCTTTTACGATTAACATGGAAAAAATCCTGTGCGAGGTATACCATACCATTCTCGTTCCACGAGATTTCCAAGATTATTGCCTCACCCTTTCACATGATCCCCAGGACTCCAAGCGAATCATGTTAATCGGGCGAAAGACCCGACCCAATCATCCGAGCCATAGACCCACTGCTACCTCCACGACTCGTGAGACAAGTAACAATGGTCCCTTTTTTGTTCATGACACAGTGCAACTTCTTTTAAGTACAATAACGTGCCACTATTTGTGAGACCACGCTATTGACCTTAATCAGCTTCCTCACTATGCCATGGATTGGAAGGCATAGAGAAACTCCTAGAGTCCAAGTCCATTTTGTCTAGGGTCTAATATTTGGACATTGGTCCAACCAATGTGAGAGTAGTAAATGACCGAAATTTCAATATATAATATATCTACACATTCATCCATAATGCGTAATAAATAAATTGCATCCACAACAGTTATATGATAAATAAAGCGCCATTCATCCATCACAATAACCACATGCAAAATTAAAGCCTAGCACGCCCCTATTGGATGATCACGAGCCCGAATCCAATGCGATCCACTCAGCCCGCAGTGGATCTATGGTCAATTTAGGGTTGGTCCTATACTATTACATTCATAGTAACCCAATCATCTTTCTGATGGACCTTGGTCTCTTTTCTCTTTCTTCTCTTCATGGAAACGCCTTCGAACCTCCAGTCTGGGCTCTCCATGTGGACCTTCCTTCTTCTCATTATTTCTAAGTAAAATATCCCCGGGATTCCAAATCCAATATATTTTACTTCCTAAAATAATGTCTTTAGGAAATTAGGAAAAAATAAAACAAAAACGAATTTTCATAATTAATTAAAAAATTAAAACTGAAAAATAAAAAAAATGAAAATAGGGGAAAAACCCTAGCAACACCGGCAGCCGGCCGCCGCCACCGGCAGCAGCCAGCCGACGTGCGCGCAGGCCCCTGCCTGTGTGCGCGCGCGCCTGGTCGGCAGCAGGCTGCGCGGCCGCGCGCTCCGGCAGGCCATTGCGTATGCAGGCTCCCTTGCCCGCGCGCGCTGGCCTGCCGGCCCCCAACTGCGCATCTGCGCTGCGCAGTGCGCACGCGCACTGGGCGCGCCCGCCGGCGCGCGCGCCTGGCGGCGCCGCCTGGTGCGTGTGCGCTCAGACTCTTCAGCATGCGCTTGTGCGCAACCATGTGCCTGGCGCAGGCTCCCCTGCCTGCGCGCGTCTGCCCTGCCGGTGCACATGGCTGGGCGCGGCCAGCTTCCGGCTGGTCGGCGTGCTGCGCCGTTTCTCCATTTTCTTTCGATTTTTACCCCCCATTTCCCAAGAAAAATAGAAAATACCAACCATACCAAAATCACACGAATTAAAAGCAAGAAAATGACATGCTTTAATAATAATATAATCAAGAATTAATTAAAAAATGCCAAGAACACGTTTCATGCTTAAAACGCACGTAATACCCTAGGCCTATACACCGAACCAGGCTTTGATACCACTGAAAGATTGTGGATCGTCCCGGGAAATAGCGCGAATACGGAAGCGCGGTATAAAATAAAATACAGAAATTAAAACATGTTTTGAATTAATTAAAGAACACGTTCAAGGGGTGCACCCTTGAAGTTTCCCGGGTGTTTGGTGTATCACATGAATTAAAAGCATACAAAAATAATCATGGAGGCCATAGGGATTAAAATTAAAGAGGAACGAAAAATTAAATCGGAACCTACTGATTGTCGTTTTCGTCTTCTCACCGGTACTCGCGTTGTTCCCCGATTTGCACCAAATCTCGTGTTTGAGACTCTCCAAACAGTAACACGCAATCCACCCACGTATCTTGCACGTCGTGCTAGCGAACGAACAAGTAATATTTGGAGAGGATGAATTAATCACACGTTATTAATTAACGGTATTAATTCTCCTAAGTTCAATTGTTCCAAGAACAAAAGAACATGAAAAGATATTTTCTTGAGAGAGAGAGGGGGGGCGGACGAGGGGGGAGAGAGGGAGAGCCGAAAATTGTATGTGTGTGTGTGTGTGTTGGAATTTCATCACTCTTTAAATAGTGAGGGGCTAGGACTATTTATAGAGAAGGAGTTTAATCCTCTTTAAACTCCAACTCTAAAGAAGACTATTTTGACTAGGATTTTGACCTAGTCAAAGTCCTAGTCAAAGTAGTATTTGACCTAGTCAAATTAATCCTAGCCATCCATCTCTCCCTTTCCATCTCAATCATTAATTTAATTTAATGGAATATTTAAAACCTATTTAAATATTCCAAAGGCTAAATAAATAAATATAAAATATTTATTCTAGGCCCATTAAATTAATTTTCTAATAAATCTAATTTATTAGATTAATCCTTTTTATCAAATAAAAGGAATTAATTTTCCAGGAAAATAAAGGACCCGATTAAATCCATTTTAATCATTCCTTTTCTCCAATATTTAATTCTAAATTAAATAGTTAGTGTGTGTGGATTGTGTGTGACTCTTTAGATTCACCTTTTAGCTAGACTTGGTCAGATTCCTAGAATCCGTCCGTTACCAATGGTAGCGATCTAGCAACAGTCCATGGCACTAGAGACTAGGTGAATATTCGGGGATGAACATTTGGGCTCTAACAGTACACTTGTCCTTCTGTCTACGGTCTCACCACTTAGGGTCTAGGGCACCGAAAATGCAGGTACCCATTTTGAACCTAAGTGTCGGTCTGTCCTTACTAAACGCCGCAAGGGAAACCTTCCCTTCTGTTCAGTTACTGTGGCCACAGATTTTAGGGACAAAACACATGAAAGATTATGTGGATCGTCCCGGGAAAAGCGCGAATGCGGAAGCGCGGTATAATTAAAAATTAAAACGGAATTTAAACATGCTTTTAAATTAAAAACACGTTTCAAAGGGTGTGCCTTTGAAATTTTCCCGGGCATTCGGTGTATCTCATGAACGTATAACATAAAATAAATCATGGAGGCCATAGGGTTGGAAATTAAAAGGGGCGAAAATTTAAAACGAGACCTACCCGTTGTCGTTTTCGTCTTCAACGGCTACACGCGTTGTTCCCCGTTTTGCACCAAGATCCCGTCCTTGAGACCCTCTAATTCGTGACACACGATCCACCCACGTATCTTGCACGTCGTGCTAGCAACGAACAAGTGTATAATTTTGGAGTGGATAAATCAATAACACATTATCAATTAATGGTATTGATTCATCAAGATTCTAATGTTCCAAGAACAAAAGAATCAAGAAAAACTATTTTCTTGAGAGAGAGAGGGGCGGACGAGAGAGATGGGAGAGAGAGAGAAACCGTGTGTGTGTGTTGTGTGTGTGTGTTGGAGTTTCATCATCATCTAAATGGTAGGATGCTAGGGGTTTATATAGAAGAGGAGTTTAATCCTCTTTAAACTCCTCTTTCAAGAACTCTAATTTGATTAGGATTTTGACCTAGTCAAAGTCCTAGTCAAACTAGTGTTTTGACCTAGTCAAAACGATCCTAGCCATCCATCTCTCCCATTGATCTCAACCGTTGATTTAATTTAATTTAATGGAAATATTTAAAACCTATTTAAATATTTCCAAGAGGCTAAAATATTATAAATATTATTTAAGCCCATTAAATAAATCCTTTTGATAAATCCAATTTATCAATTTAATTCCTTCTATCAAATAGAAAGAATTATTTCTCCAAGAAAAATAAAGGTCCCGATTAAATCTAATTTAATCATTCCTTCACTCCAATATTTAATTCCAAATTAAATATTTAATTGTGTGTGGATAGTGTGTGACTCTTTAGGTTCACCATTCAGCTAGACTTGGTCGGATTCCTAGAATCCGTCCGTTACCATGGGTGGCCATCTAGCAACGGTCCATGGCACTAGAGACTAGGTGAAATATTCAGGGATGAACATTTAGGCTCTAACAGTACGCTTGTCCTTCTGTCTACGGTCTCAACACTTAGAGTCTAAGGCACGGAAAATGCAGGTACCCATTTTGGACCTAAGTGTCGGTCTGTCCACACTAAACGCCGCGAGGGAACCCTTCCCTTCTGTTCAGTCACTGTGGCCACAGTTTTTAGGGACAAGACCTAGAGCATACATGAGACTCAACTGTCAAAACCTATTGACAGGAGACAGATCCTTTCTTGGAAACTACTGTCACTTTGTACATCAGAACTGCACTAGATATGGCTTATGACTACCAAATGGAATTCTGGCAATCTCTCACCATATCTAAGATACAATCCTGATGTACAGGTAAACTCAGTAATTCCTCAAGTCAAAGGACTTTACCTGTACCGTTGGAACCGGGAATACACGTCATACCTAGCAGACCATACTCAAGGTCCTCCGTAAGACGGTTCCCGCGAGTCACCTCAGTCAGCTGCGTCCTAGCAGGCTAACCCACTAACACTGCTTAGACGATCCTCGTCACCCGTCGATGAAACACGACAGCAGATGCTTAGTGCAAGTCTCAAATGGAATCCCGGTACCCATTTTCGGGATTCCTTGACTTGGAGATTTCCGGACTGATTCGGGAAGACTGATTTCATGGACCTACCTCCAAGCGTAGTCCCAGTCCCTGAAATCGAATCTCAGTCCGTGGGCTCTGTTTGCGTAGTGAACAGATATGGAAAAATAGGTGCAAGTGAACACAAACAAAGTAATGCCAAATGAAAATTCACTTCTTTATTCATTAATGATTTATCAAAACACCTATAATTGTCTAGACATAGGTTACATATACCCGCCAAAAATTGGCTTACATGGTCACCTATTCTAACAACACAGAGCATACGTGAGACTCAACTGTCAATGCCTTTGATAGGAGACAGATCCTTTCTTCGAAACTACTGTTACTTTGCACACCAGAGCTGCACTAGACATGGCTTCTGACTACTCAAGTGCTTCTCGGCAATCTCTCACCTTATCTAAGATACAGACCTGATATACAGGTAAACTTAGCAGTTCCTCAAGTCAAAGGACTTAACCTGTACCGTTGGAACCGGGAACACACGTCATACCTAGCTGACCCTACTCAAGGTCCTCCGTAAGACGGTTCCCGCGAGTCACCTCCGTCAGCTGCTCCCTAGCACGCTAACCCACTAACACTGCTTAGACGACCCTCGTGCCCCGTCGATGAAATACGACAGCAGATGCTTAGTGCATGTCTCAAGGGGAATCTCGGTACCCATTTTTGAGATTCCTTGACTTGGAGATTTCCAGACTGATTCGGCGGGACTGATTTCATGGACCTACCTCCAAGCGTAGTCCCAATCCCCGAAACATGTTTGTTCGCATAGTGAACAGATACGTAATGTAGACTAAAGTCAACACAAACAAAGTAATGCCAAATGAATTCACTTCTTTATTCAATAATAAATTTATCAGAACACTGAAATTATCTAGACATAGGTTACATTTTGCCCGCCAAGATTGGCTATATGGTCACCTATTCTAACAAACGGGCCCCTGTGGGATACGGGCCCAAGTCTAGCTGAGGGTGAACCTAAAGGGTCACACACAAATCACCGAGGAGGTTGAGAGATCGACTTGGAGTCAACCTCGAAGGATAAATAAGTAATTGGATTACTTAAGGGAAAGTCCATTGGATGGACGGGCCGATATTGTATCGGGCCTTCATTTAATCGGTAAATTAGATTTTCGATTAAATATGGAAAGTTGAGACGTTGAATCTTTTAATTGGATTAAAAGATCGATGAGAATAATTTAAATGGACATTAAATTGGATTTAATGTTGGGTTTGTCGTAATTGGATTACGATGAAACCGAGTCCGTTAAATTTAACCCGAGAGGAGAAATAATTCCTATTTTGGAATAGGAAGAAGTTGGACTTCTTCCCTTAATTGGACATGGCCGAAATGCTCCCTTGGAGGAAGCAAAATCAGCCATGTTTCTGTTAGAATAGGTGACCATGTAAGCCAATTTTGGCGGGTATATGTAACCTATGTCTAGACAATTATAAGTGTTTTGATAAATCATTAATGAATAAAGAAGTGAATTTCATTTGGCATTACTTTGTTTGTGTTCACTTTTCTATATCTGTTCACTATGCAAACAAAGCCCACGGACTGAGAATCAATTTCGGGGACTGGGACTACGCTTGGAGGTAGGTCCATGGAATCAGTCTTCCCGAATCAGTCCGGAAATCTCCAAGTCAAGGAATCCCGAAAATGGGTACCGGGATTCCATTTGAGACTTGCACTAAGCATCTGCTGTCGTGTTTCATCGACGGGTGACGAGGATCGTCTAAGCAGTGTTAGTGGGTTAGCATGCGAGGACGCAGCTGACTGAGGTGACTCGCGGGAACCGTCTTACGGAGGACCTTGAGTATGGTCAGCAAGGTATGACGTGTATTCCCGGTTCCAACGGTACAGGTCAAGTCCTTTGACTTGAGGAATTGCTGAGTTTACCTGTACATCAGGGCTGTATCTTAGATATGGTGAGAGATTGCCAGAATTCTCTTTGGTAGTCATAAGCCATGTCTAGTGCAGTTCTGGTGTGCAAAGTGACAGTAGTTTCCAAGAAAGGATCTGTCTCCTGTCAATAGGTTTTGACAGTTGAGTCTCATGTATGCTCTAGGTCTTGTCCCTAAAACTGTGGCCACAGTGACTGAACAGAAGGGAAGGTTTCCCTTGCGGCGTTTAGTGAGGACAGACCGACACTTAGGTCCAAGATGGGTACCTGCGTTATCCGTGCCCTAGACACTAAGTGATGAGACCGAAGACAGAAGGACAAGCATACTGTTAGAGCCTAAATGTTCATCCCTGAATATTTCACCTAGTCTCTAGTGCCATGGACCGTTGCTAGATGGCCACCCATGGTAACGGACGGATTCTAGGAATCCGACCAAGTCTAGCTGAATGGTGAACCTAAAGAGTCACACACTATCCACACACAATTAAATATTTAATTTGGAATTAAATATTGGAGTGAAGGAATGATTAAATTAGATTTAATCGGGACCTTTATTTTTCTTGGAGAAATAATTCTTTCTATTTAATAGAAGGAATTAAATTGATAAATTGGATTTATCAAAGGGATTTATTTAATGGGCTTAAATAATATTTATATTTATTTTAGCCTCTTGGAAATATTTAAATAGGTTTTAAATATTTCCATTAAATTAAATCAACGGTTGAGATCAATGGGAGAGATGGATGGCTAGGATCGTTTTGACTAGGTCAAAACACTAGTTTGACTAGGACTTTGACTAGGTCAAAATCCTAATCAAATTAGAGTTCTTAAAAGAGGAGTTTAAAGAGGATTAAACTCCTCTTCTATATAAACCCCTAGCATCCTACAATTTACATGATGATGAATCTCCAACACACACACTACAACACACACACACGGATCTCTCTCTCCCATCTCTCTCGTCCGCCCTCTCTCTCTCTCAAGAAAATAGTTTTCTTGATTCTTTTGTTCTTGGAACATTAGAATCTTGATGAATCAATACCATTAATTGATAATGTGTTATTGATTCATCCACTCCAAAATTATACTCTTGTTCGTTGCTAGCACGACGTGCAAGATACGTGGGTGGATCGTGTGTCACGAATTAGAGGGTCTCAAAGACGAGATCTTGGTGCAAAACGGGGAACAACGCGTGTAGCCGTTGAAGACGAAAACGACAACGGGTAGGTCTCGTTTTAGATTTTCGTCCTCTTTTATTTTTTCAACCCTATGGCCTCCATGATATGTTATATGTGATTTATGTTAGAATAGGTGACCAGAAAGTCAATGGTATTGGCTGTTCTGAGAACCATTCGTCAATCTGTGAACAAGTAATATTATGTTAATGAATGTAGTAAGGATTCATAGGCATGAGTTTGTTGTACTTACTGCTTGCATCGATACGATGTCACAACAAACGCCCACAGACTGAAATAACATTTCGGGAAATTGGAACTACGCTTGGAGGTAGGTTCATGAAATCAGTTTCACCGAATCAGTCTGAAATACTCCAAGTCAAAGGAATCTCGAGACAGGGCATCGAGAATCCATTTGAGACTTGCACTAAGCATCTGCTGTCGTGTTTCATCGACGGGTGACGAGGATCGTCTAAGCAGTGTTAGTGGGTCGGCCTGCTGGGGAGCGGCCGACTGAGGTGACTCGCGGGAATCGTCATATAGAAGCTACTCGGGCTTGGTCGGTATGACTCGTATTCCCGGTTCCGATAGTACGGGATTAGTCCTCGGACTTGAGGATCACGGCAGTCCCCTACATACTAAGGCTGTATCTTGGATCTGGTGAAATTTGACCGATTATATCACATGGTCATCATAAGCCTCGTCCAGTGCAGTCGGAGTATGTAAGAACGGTGAATTCCAAGATAGGATCTGTCCCCTGTCAAAGGATATGACAGCAAGATCTCCTATGCGCTCGGAGATGGTTTAGACTCACAAAGTCTATGGCCATAGCACTTGATGTAGTGGGAAAGGATTTCCTACGTCGAGTTAAACCTATCTCGAGCATTATGCATAGTTGCCTAGTCAACGATGGGAACCGACCCCTAGACTAAAGGCCGGGAGACAGGCGACAGTAGGACCGTACCCGTACGTATCGAGCGTCGGTAGGACCGCACCTGCGTATAACTCGGAGCCTAAATGTTCACACCATAAATTCACCTAGTCTCTAGTGCCATGGACCGTTGCTAGATGGCCACCCATGGTAACGGACTACTTTAGTTATGAAATAATGAAAAGTAGGTCCAAGTCTAGCTGAAAGGTGAACCTAAAGAGTCACACCCGCTACACCAAATGAAAGGGAATTAATTTGGAATTAATTCCGGGAGAAGGTTTAATTTAATGGAATTAAATTATACTTCTTGGAGATACAAGCCTCGATGTATTATTTGGAATAATCGGGCTTGAGTTCATAAATTAGATTTATGAATTTTACAAAGCATGGGCTTTCCTTTTAATTAGATTAAAAGGGTGAATTAATTAATTAATGGGCTTGGTATTAAATAGGATTTAATATAAAGTCCATGGACTATTTAATTTGGAATTAAATAAAGTCCATTCCATTAATTAATTAATGGGCTTAGTATATTAAATAGGATTTAATATAAAGTCCATGGACTATTTAATTTGGAATTAAATAAAGTCCATTCCATTAATTAATGGGCTTAGTATATTAAATAGGATTTTAATATAAAGTCCATGGGAATATTTAATTTAGAATTAAATAGGCCCATTCCATAAAGCCCATCAAAATGGATGGACAAGATTTGATCTAGAGAATGATGAGATGAAGGGCCATGATTAATTTGACTTAATCAAAGCCTAATTTGACTAGGATTTGACTAGGTCAAAATCCTAGTCAAAGTGTGTCTCTTTGGAAGAGTTTGAGAAGGAATAGGAATTCCATCTTCTATAAATACTTAAAAAAACACACACTTACACCTACTATTCTCTACAACTCTCATCTCTCAAATTCCCTCTCAAATTCGTCCACTCCTCTTTCTTTCTCTCCAAGAATACTACTTTGTTCTTCTTGATTTATTCAAGTTAAGAACATAAGAGACATTGATTGCGTTAATTCATAGCGTCTATCGATGTCTCTTCTCCCCAAATTATTTCTTGCTAGCACAAGGGTTGTTTGCTTTTCGGTGGAGCGAGTGAGATGATTTAGAGGGTCTCTTCTTGAGATCTTGGTGCAAAACGGGGAACAATGCATGTAGCCGAACGAAGACAAAACTACAACCGGGTAGGTTCTTTAATTTCGTTTTTTCGATTTCAATTCTATGGCCTCCATGTTGTGTTTTATTGAACATGAGATACACCGAACGCCCGGGAGAATCAAGGGCACACCCCTTGATTCGTTTATGAATATTATGCATATTTTAAATTCCATTTAATTATGCTTTGTAATTTTTATTACGCACTATTCCGCGCTTCCGCTATACGCGCTCATCTCCCGGGCCGATCCACCGATTTCTTTCAGTGGTATCAGAGCCCGGTTCGGTGTATAGGCCTAGAATTCTATGTGCTATGTGCGTTTAAGCATGATAAACGTGTTTTAATTTACGTTTATAGCATGTTTATCGTAGATATTTATTGGCGTTTAATTTTGCATGGGATTTTGGATCTTGGTTTTCTTGAATGTGTTTATACATGTTCTAGGGTTTAATTTATCTTGTGGTTCAGAAAAATTGCATGAAAAATCGAAAAGGAGTGAAAAACGGCGAACCGGCAGCAGCAGCACGCTGGCCGCGCGTGCAGGCAGGGGCCTGCGCGCGCCCGGCCAGCGCGCCCAGCGTGCGCGGGCAGCCCGCGCGCGGCCGCGCGCGCAGGCATGGGCGCCTGCGCGCGTGCGCGCGCGCGCGCAAGCGCTAGGCGCAGGCGCGCGCTGGGCGCGCGCACGGCATGCGCTGGGCGCGCGCGCTGTGCGCGCAGGCAGAGGAGCCTGCGCGCGCGCGCGCGCCTGGCCGGCCGGCTGTGCCGTTTTCCGTTTCTCTCCCGTTTTTGGCTCGTTTTTCAAAACTGTTTTTACTGTATTATTTTTATGATATTTTCTGCATTATTCTGAACCCGTTGACTTAGAATATTTATTTTTTGAGATTTGGAATTTTCTAAAATAAATATTGCTTGGTTGATGAGGAAAGGGTTTCCTAACAAGATTTAATTTTTGCAATGGTTGCACCAATGATCAAAATTCATATGTGAAATTTCGCAATAATTTCTGCGTTTTATGATGTTGGACATCATGGTTATTTTATGGTTTGAGCATGAGTAGATCTTAACATGTATTAATATTGCACGAATGTTGGATTTTGGAATTCTTGAATAAATGGGCATATTCTTGAATTGTTGATTTTTGTGTTTCAGAAAAATTTGATTTTTCTGTATAATTCTGGGAATTTTTCTGAATTAATTAACTTGGGGCATTTTAATTTTGGTTGAGATTTTATATTTCATAGAATTAATATTGCCTTGTTAATTATGGAAAAGGTTTTTCCAACAAAAATCGTTGTGCATAGGTTGCGCTATTATCCAATATTTGGTGTGAATATTTTACATGTAATTTCTACATTTATTTTATGGTATGGATTATCATGGATGTTGGTATAGCATATTTTACGTGGGATATGTATTTGTGCTATTTGTGTTAATTGATTTGATAAAGGATGATCACAAAGCCCCTAGACCGCATGTATGGTTTATTTACAGTTATTTGTTGGGTTTGTGGCCTGTGTGCCTCTTTATTTTCCTCTCTGTCTCTCTTCTAGTGCCTTGGAATAATAAGGTTTTCTCTCTCCCTCCCAATGTACTCCCCCCAAATGTTTAATTGGGGTTTCTTATTTTATGATGTAATGAGAGTAGAATTAGTGGTGAGGTTTTATTTCTTTTTGTAAATAAAAGCTGCAAGAGAAGACAAGCCCAAGGTGTTGGAGGCCCATGGAGGTAGCCATCAGATGGCCCACGGAGGATCCATGGAGAAGGAGCCCGGTGTAGGCCCAAGATGGAGAGCCCAAGAAGATAAAGAGGACTTACAAGGCCCATTGCATGTAATGGGTTATTAAAACTTGTAATAGCATAGGACCTACCCTTAGATTGACCATAGATCCACTGCGGGCTCAGTGGGTCGCATAGGTTTGGGCTTGTGATCATCCTACAGGGGCGTGCTAGGCTTTATTTTGCATGCGATGCGTATTAATTGCTTATGATTATTCTATATGCTTTATGTATGGTTACATTCACGCTTAGAATATTTCTGCCATAACGCACGCAATGCAATACTTAATATGTGATGAGGTCTCGTTCTATCAAAAACTCTCACTTGGTTAAACCAAGTTAAATATAGACCCTTAATAAATGGACTAGGACTCTGGGAGTCTGTCCAAGCCTTCCATCCATGGCAAAAGTGAGGAAGATCTTTTAGGTCGATAGCGTGGTCTCACGAGTCGTGGCACGACTATCGTGCTTAAAAGAAGCTGCACTTTGTCATGAACGATGAGTAGACTACTGTTACCTGTCTCACGAGTCGTGGAGGTAGCAGTGAGTTTATGAATCGGTTGATTGGGTCGGGTCTAACGCCCGAATAACGTGATTCGCTTGGAGTCCTCGGGATCACGTGAAAGGGTGAGGCAATTATCTTGGGAATCTCGTGGAACGAGAATGGTATGGAATACCTCCCACGGGTTCTTTTCCCATGCGAATCGTAAAAGCGGGGTATGGGGGAGATCGCTGTGGATCCCGAGCCCACTAGGAAAGGATTTCCCGAAAACAACGTTTGAGAGTGCCGTGTTTTCGTAGAAATAGTGGGAGAGGTTAAGGACTAAAGACCGAGACTTAACCAAAATATTACTTCATTCTGCTTATTATTTTCTGTTTCATATATGTTGTGAATGTCTAAGAATCCACCAAACACATCACTAAGAGGCTCACTAAAAAAGGAACCAATTACACGAATTGACTGCGAAATCTTAAGATGGTCTTAGATTTCCAGAACCTTAACTCACATACCGGAATGAGGGCGTTCCTCAGCGCTTGCCGGAGGGGTCGACAACTAAGGCAACGCTTGGCGTTCAAAAGTTGAAGGATGACCACCGGCAAATAGGATATAATGATGTTGGCTCAAACTATGCTTCGCTTGCATCATGTCTATATGGTCTTGGACCAGCATGTGGGGTAAAAATGCAACGAAGGCATGTTTGGAGCTAAGATGACGGAAGGGATGTCGGTACAAAGAACATGGAGTGATGATGCAATCCCTAGTGGAGAAGCTCAAAAGACCTCCATGTCAGTCTTGAAAAAGAGACGTACATTGACATGATCCTTCAGTCTCTTCCTCCCTCCTACAAACCATTAATTATCAACATGAATGAGCTTAGAAAAGATCTTCATAGGTTGGTAATTATGTTGGTCTAGTACGAAGCAACGATTGCAAAATCTGCACCGTCGGTACTAGTAGGAGAGGCTTCAACCTCCATAGCGAAAGGCAAGGGTGCCAGACGCCAAAAGAGGAAGAAGGGTAAGGTGACATCAACTATTAAGCACTTCAAGTGCTGTTCCTTTACAACACAAGGTGGAGGTAAAGGAAAGAGCAAAAGGTTCAGCAGTCAAGTTCATAGTTTCTAAGAACGTAAGCATTTACTGTCGTTAAGAGGGCCATTGGAAAGGGGAGTATTCTAAACCTCTCTCCAATGTAGGTAAAATTTGATATTGAGTATTGACATGATCACTTTATTTTGTATTTGATACCATTCCTATCACTAATCTGCGGGTGGTTTGCAGAAAGTGAATAAGGACTTAAAAGCCAAGAACAGTTCTAGGATTCAACAATGGCAAGGTCCATTGATGAAAAGGACTAGAGACTTGTTAGGCCCATAATCGTGATCATGTTAGGATAATATAGGAATTACGTAACCTAGCATGATCAAAAGTATGTCTCTTTGTTGGACAAAGGTTTTATTACATACATATTTGATCAAACAAAATTATTGAATATTGATTCATGTTTGCTAGTACGTAAATTCCTAAAATACCATCCCATAAAAGGTTTATGGATACTCAAAATTCAAATTATCTAAAATGGATTAATCAAGACCAACTTACAGATTTGGCATCTACAACAGCTAGGACGTTTCTTCTTATTAAAAGATAAGTAAATTGGAAAGTTCGATGAATCTAGAAATAGATGATTCGAATCGACTAAATTTACAAGTCTTTTATGAAGAAGAAAGTCCGAAAGCTCTTTGTTGGACAAAGTAGGCTTGACAAATAGTCTATTGGAAGGGAGCCAATAAGACAACTGTAGGTTACTAATACACAAAGACCATAAGAGGGTTCAAAAGTCTAAAGGTCCCATAGGAGGTTTGGGAATTAGACTTAAGGAGGTGAACCATAAATGGTTGCAAAATTAAACCTGTTTCGATAGGATCGAAAAGGCCGTGTATTTAGTGGGAGCTCTTGAGCATCCCAGTTGAAAATGGAATTCTCAATGAAACATTTCCTATAAAGGCCAAGTATGACGGTCTCTGATAAAGGGAACGATCGAATCTCGTTGGACGAAGATCGATCGAAGTTTCGCCCAATTACCTTAGCCCGTGTAGACGTAGACTCAAAATTGACAATGTAAGGAACGTGGCACATTTTGCTAGGAGTCACGCACAAGGAGCCATGGTTTGGCAAGCCTGTGTCCCGACAAAGTCCTTGAGCATGTAGAAGGATCCTACATACGTCAAGGGACTAGTGGGAGACAAATTAGACTCGGTGTCTAATTTGTACAAGTTTACGACAGAATAATACTAACATTGCTTAGAATCGCATTTCTTAAATTGATCATATTCCAAGTCCCCTTAAGAACGAACCCGAATGTCGTAAGAGGTACGAGTGATCGGGATATGTTCGGTCAAATTTGGATAGTAATCCAAATGACCTGCGGAACGTGATGTTGGACATCGTAGTAGGATTTATGGAGAGGAGCCATAGAATCCACTAGGAAATTCAAACAAGATTTGAAACACCGCATAATTGGAATATTCGTTTTGACGAGCTCATACGGAGCATGACTCGGTCTTAAACGACGTAGGTGATCAGTGGGAGTAGAAATGGTGTTCCAAGTGTTTAAGTGTGTAATATCTTGATTCATGGATGAATTCAAGGCATTAGGAATCACTAAAACACAAACTGTAACTCACGTAAATTCTCCATGACATTTTAGGGATCCCACATACATTTCATGAATTGAGCTTTTCAAAGACTCAGTCATGGTGGACTGATGAGAAAAACTCATATATGTAGAGGGACAAGTTGTTCGAGACTCAGTCATAGTTAGACTGATGAGAAAACTTGGATACTATGCATAAAACATCAAGCCATTCAAGACTTAGTCACGGTGGACTAATGAGAAGGCTTGGATGTTGAGTATCCCCTACGTCTTAACCCTAGGCAAACATATGATATGTTTACTCGGTGCATAGGAACCGATGTTGAGAGTGCTTCTAGCATGGCTCAACATAAATCGGTAATGCACTGAGGGGTTGAAGACAACAATCAAGAACGATCCTTAGTACCTGAATAAGGACTAAAGATGTGTTCATGATGCACCGTCTGTTGAGAGTTGCTTTGGAAGGCTAAAGCGATACTAGCTTCGAGAGCATAAGTGAAAATCAGTTAGTCTCAAAGGTATGCACAGTCAGGCCCAATGACGAGTGCATCGGATAGTGGTCACTGATGAAGACCGCGTCCATAGGATGGACGTGGCGCCTAGCACGACCAAGCCATGTTTGCCTATATGGCAGGCAACTTGGCTATGGGAGTATTGGCACGAGATCTCATCACAAGATCCACGAAAATATTCTTAGACAACCACCATCTCTAAGAGGCAATGGTGGATAGAGGTAACACGGTTAGACCGTATTGCTTCGCAAGGAAATATAAGCGGACTCACAATACCTTAGTCGGTATCGTAGATTACTCATACTCAGAGGATTCTGAACAAAGTGGGTAATTGACTTATTGGTCAAGTGGGAGATTGTTAGAATAGGTGACCAGAAAGTCAATGGTATTGGCTGTTCTGAGAAACCATTCGTCAATCTGTGAACAAGTAATATTATGTTAATGAATGTAGTAAGGATTCATAGGCATGAGTTTGTTGTACTTACTGCTTGCATCGATACGATGTCACAACAAACGCCCACAGACTGAAATAACATTTCGGGAAATTGGAACTACGCTTGGAGGTAGGTTCATGAAATCAGTTTCACCGAATCAGTCTGAAATACTCCAAGTCAAAGGAATCTCGAGACAGGGCATCGAGAATCCATTTGAGACTTGCACTAAGCATCTGCTGTCGTGTTTCATCGACGGGTGACGAGGATCGTCTAAGCAGTGTTAGTGGGTCGGCCTGCTGGGGAGCGGCCGACTGAGGTGACTCGCGGGAATCGTCATATAGAAGCTACTCGGGCTTGGTCGGTATGACTCGTATTCCCGGTTCCGATAGTACGGGATTAGTCCTCGGACTTGAGGATCACGGCAGTCCCCTACATACTAAGGCTGTATCTTGGATCTGGTGAAATTTGACCGATTATATCACATGGTCATCATAAGCCTCGTCCAGTGCAGTCGGAGTATGTAAGAACGGTGAATTCCAAGATAGGATCTGTCCCCTGTCAAAGGATATGACAGCAAGATCTCCTATGCGCTCGGAGATGGTTTAGACTCACAAAGTCTATGGCCATAGCACTTGATGTAGTGGGAAAGGATTTCCTACGTCGAGTTAAACCTATCTCGAGCATTATGCATAGTTGCCTAGTCAACGATGGGAACCGACCCCTAGACTAAAGGCCGGGAGACAGGCGACAGTAGGACCGTACCCGTACGTATCGAGCGTCGGTAGGACCGCACCTGCGTATAACTCGGAGCCTAAATGTTCACACCATAAATTCACCTAGTCTCTAGTGCCATGGACCGTTGCTAGATGGCCACCCATGGTAACGGACTACTTTAGTTATGAAATAATGAAAAGTAGGTCCAAGTCTAGCTGAAAGGTGAACCTAAAGAGTCACACCCGCTACACCAAATGAAAGGGAATTAATTTGGAATTAATTCCGGGAGAAGGTTTAATTTAATGGAATTAAATTATACTTCTTGGAGATACAAGCCTCGATGTATTATTTGGAATAATCGGGCTTGAGTTCATAAATTAGATTTATGAATTTTACAAAGCATGGGCTTTCCTTTTAATTAGATTAAAAGGGTGAATTAATTAATTAATGGGCTTGGTATTAAATAGGATTTAATATAAAGTCCATGGACTATTTAATTTGGAATTAAATAAAGTCCATTCCATTAATTAATTAATGGGCTTAGTATATTAAATAGGATTTAATATAAAGTCCATGGACTATTTAATTTGGAATTAAATAAAGTCCATTCCATTAATTAATGGGCTTAGTATATTAAATAGGATTTTAATATAAAGTCCATGGGAATATTTAATTTAGAATTAAATAGGCCCATTCCATAAAGCCCATCAAAATGGATGGACAAGATTTGATCTAGAGAATGATGAGATGAAGGGCCATGATTAATTTGACTTAATCAAAGCCTAATTTGACTAGGATTTGACTAGGTCAAAATCCTAGTCAAAGTGTGTCTCTTTGGAAGAGTTTGAGAAGGAATAGGAATTCCATCTTCTATAAATACTTAAAAAAACACACACTTACACCTACTATTCTCTACAACTCTCATCTCTCAAATTCCCTCTCAAATTCGTCCACTCCTCTTTCTTCTCTCCAAGAATACTACTTTGTTCTTCTTGATTTATTCAAGTTAAGAACATAAGAGACATTGATTGCGTTAATTCATAGCGTCTATCGATGTCTCTTCTCCCCAAATTATTTCTTGCTAGCACAAGGGTTGTTTGCTTTTCGGTGGAGCGAGTGAGATGATTTAGAGGGTCTCTTCTTGAGATCTTGGTGCAAAACGGGGAACAATGCATGTAGCCGAACGAAGACAAAACTACAACCGGGTAGGTTCTTTAATTTCGTTTTTTCGATTTCAATTCTATGGCCTCCATGTTGTGTTTTATTGAATATGAGATACACCGAACGCCCGGGAGAATCAAGGGCACACCCCTTGATTCGTTTATGAATATTATGCATATTTTAAATTCCATTTAATTATGCTTTGTAATTTTTATTACGCACTATTCCGCGCTTCCGCTATACGCGCTCATCTCCCGGGCCGATCCACCGATTTCTTTCAGTGGTATCAGAGCCCGGTTCGGTGTATAGGCCTAGAATTCTATGTGCTATGTGCGTTTAAGCATGATAAACGTGTTTTTAATTTACGTTTATAGCATGTTTATCGTAGATATTTATTGGCGTTTAATTTTGCATGGGATTTTGGATCTTGGTTTTCTTGAATGTGTTTATACATGTTCTAGGGTTTAATTTATCTTGTGGTTCAGAAAAATTGCATGAAAAATCGAAAAGGAGTGAAAAACGGCGAACCGGCAGCAGCAGCACGCTGGCCGCGCGTGCAGGCAGGGGCCTGCGCGCGCCCGGCCAGCGAGCCCAGCGTGCGCGGGCAGCCCGCGCGCGGCCGCGCGCGCAGGCATGGGCGCCTGCGCGCGTGCGCGCGCGCGCAAGCGCTAGGCGCAGGCGCGCGCTGGGCGCGCGCGCTGTGCGCGCAGGCAGAGGAGCCTGCGCGCGCGCGCGCGCCTGGCCGGCCGGCTGTGCCGTTTTCCGTTTCTCTCCCGTTTTTGGCTCGTTTTTCAAAACTGTTTTTACTGTATTATTTTTATGATATTTTCTGCATTATTCTGAACCCGTTGACTTAGAATATTTATTTTTTGAGATTTGGAATTTTCTAAAATAAATATTGCTTGGTTGATGAGGAAAGGGTTTCCTAACAAGATTTAATTTTTGCAATGGTTGCACCAATGATCAAAATTCATATGTGAAATTTCGCAATAATTTCTGCGTTTTATGATGTTGGACATCATGGTTATTTTATGGCAGACGCGCGCAGGCATGGGCGCATGGAAACGCCTCCAGGCGCGCGCGCGGGCAGACAGAGGTGTCTGCGCGCGCGCGCCCGGCAGGCGCGCGCGCGCGCAAGGCTGGCGGGCGGAGGAGCCCGCGCGCGGACGGGCACCAGGCGCGCCGCCAGGCGCGCGCGCACGCAGACGGAGGCGTCTGCGCGCGCGCGCCCGGCAGGCACGCCCAGTGCGCGTCTGCGCGCGCGCTCTGCGCGCGACGCAGGGATGCGGCCGGTGGCCAGCAGGCCAGCGCGCGCGCACAGGCAAAGGAGCCTGCGCGCGCGTCGGCCTGCCGGAACACCAGGCCGCGCAGCGCGCTGCCGGCCAGGCGCGCGCGCACGCAGGCAAGGGGCCTGTGCGCGCGCGCCCGGCCAGGCAGTGCCTGCGCGCGCAGGGGCGGCAGGCTGGGCCTGCTGCCCTGCGCGCACGGCCTGCCGGCTGCTGCTGGTGGCGGCGGCCGGCGGCTGCTGCAGCTAGGGTTTTTTGAAACCCTAGCATTATTTTTTTTTTTATTTATTATTTACTTTTCAGTTTTAATTTTGAATTAATTCTGAAAATTCATTTTTTGGGTTTAATTTTGCCTAAATTCCTAAAGACATTATTTTAGGAGTAAAATAAATTGGATTTAGAATCCCGGGGTTATTTTACTTAAAATAATGAGGAAAGGTTTTCCTAAAACGAGAAAAATATTATTACCAATATTTGTGTTTTATTTTTCACACGTTGCGCACATGTTCATTTATTTTCATCTTTGATTGATGTGATTGGAAATCATGTGTTGTTGGAATATTATGATTATGTGATTGGATCATGTAATTATGTGTGTTGGTTGGAAATGGATGATCACGAGCCCTAGACCGAATGTATGGTTTAATTTACTGTTGGGCCTGTGTGCCTCTTTAACTGCTTTCTCCTTCTCTCTTACTAGTGCCTTGGAATAATAAGGCTTTCTACCTCCCTCCTTATGTACTCCCCCCGGGGTTTCGCTGGGGTTTCTAATTTTTTTATATGTAATGAGAGTAGACTAGGAGTGAGGTTTCCATTTTTGTAATTGGTGGAGAAGAAGGAAGGACCACATGGAGAGCACAGACCGGAGGTCCCTTGGCGTTTTCCATGAAGTGAAGAAAGAGAAAAAGAGACCAAGGCCCATCAGAATGATGATTGGGTTACTATTATTGTAATAGTATAGGACCAACCCTAGATTGACCATAGATCCACTGCGGGCTCAGTGGATCGCATAGGATTCGGGCTTGTGATCATCCAACAGGGGCGTGCTAGGCTTTAATTTTGCATGTGGTTATTGTGATGGATGAATGGGTTTTATTTATCATGTATAACTGCTATGGATGAATTTCATTTATGCATTTTTGGATAAATGTATGGATATAGTATGAGATCTCGGTCATTATTACTCTCACATTGGTTGGACCAATGTTAAAATATTAGACCCTAGATAAAGTGGACATGAACTCTAGGAGTTCGTCCATGCCTTCCAATCCGTGGCATAGTGAGGAAGCTGTTTTAGGTCAATAGCGTGGTCTCACGAGTCGTGGCACGTTATTGTACTTAAAAGAAGCTGCACTATGTCATGAACGAAAAATGGGCTGCTGCTACCTGTCTCACGAGTCGTGGGGTACTAGTGGGTCCATGGCTCGGTCGATTGGGTCGGGTCTAACGCCTAATTAGCATGATTCGCTTGGAGTCCTCGGGATCATGCAAAAGGGTGAGGCAATAATCTTGGGAATCTCGTGGAACGAGAATGGTATGGAATACCTCCCACAGGATCTTTTCCATGCGAATCGTAAAAGCGGGGTATGGGAAAAATCGCTGTGGATCCCAAGCCCACTAGGAAAGGATTTCCCGAAAACTACGTTTGAGAGTACCGTGTTTTCGTATAAATAGTGGGAGGATTAAATGACTAAAGACCAAGCATTTAATTATTTTTTATCAAACCACCGTCTTTACTTTCTGCTGATCGCGCGTTGTTTTTCAACATGTAGATTTTAAAATGTCTAAGAACCCACTTTCAACCATTCTTGAGACAAACAAATTTAATGGAACCAACTACAACGACTGGTTGCGCAATCTCAGGATAGTCCTGGATTATGAGAACCAAGGCTACGTCATGGACGAGCCTCTCCCTAGGACCTTACCGGAAGGATCCACGCCAGAGGAACGTGAGACGTTCGAGACTTGGCATAAGGATAACCGGAAGGTTCGTAGCATCATACTTGCTTCGATGACCAATGAGATTCAAAAGCAATATGAAAGGCTAGACGATGTCCCTTCCATAATGGCTCGCCTTAAGGATTGCTATGCAGTCCCGGACCGGCATACTAGGTATGTCGCGACCAAGGCGTTCTTTGGAACTAAAATGACAGAAGGATCCTCTGTACAAGAACATGGGGTTTAAAATGCTTACCCTAGTGGAAAAGCTCGAGGACCTAAAGGCAGGTCTCGATAACGAAACGTACATAGATGTGATCCTTCAGTCACTCCCACCCTCCTTTGATCAATTTATTGTCAACTACAACATGAATGCACTTGAGAAGGGTATTCATGAGTTGATCAATATGTTGGTGCAATACGAGGCAACGACTAAGAAGTCCACGCCTTCGGTATTGTTTGGAGGTGCTTCTACTTCCAAGACGAAAGGCAAGGGCGCCGGACGTAGGAAAAGGAAGAAAGGGAAGGGAAAGGCAGTCATAGCAGCTACGAACACTCAGAGTGTTCCCATTGCCAAAGAGGGGAAAGGCAAAGGAAAGGGAAAGGTTGTCTCCAAGCAACAGTCGAAGGCATATGACATATGTATCAACTGCCGTGAGAAAGGGCATTGGAAGAGAGAGTGCCCCAAACTCTTCTCAAACCAAGGTATATATGTGATTGAGGTTAACATGGTCACTAATTCTGCCTCTTGGGTATTGGATACCGGCTGTGGAGCTCACATTTGCAATGATTTGCAGGTGTTGAAAAGAAGCAGAAAACTAAGTAGCGGGGACATGATCCTGAAACTCGGAAATGGCAAGGCCATCTCGGCAGAAGCAGTAGGATCCGCCACTTTAGTTATTAGTGATACCATTAGCATAGAATTAGAGCAAGTTTATTTTGTACCCAGTATGATTAAAAACATCATTTCCATTCCATTGTTAGACAATAATGGTTATGAGTTTAAAATCAATAAAAATTGCTTTTATTTGATGAGGTGTGGAATTGCTCATCTACTTGGTACATTACATAATGGGCTCTATATCTTGCAACAAACGAATTTCGTTCTTAACGCTCAACACAAACGGAAATTAGATAATAACGGGAACGCACGTCTGTGGCACGCTAGGCTAGGTCACATATCCCAAGATAGGATGAAAAGGTTGGTAGACTCAAAGAACCTAGAGGTTGGGGACTTGAGTAATCTACCAACTTGTGAATCTTGTCTAAGAGGGAAAATGACCAAGAAGCCCTTTGTAGGACAAAGCAGGCTTGCCACAGGTCTGTTGGACTTGGTCCATACAGACGTGTGTGGACCACTAAGGACGCAGGCCCGAGGTGGGTTCTCCTACTTCATAACCTTCACCGATGATCATTCACGGTATGGTTATGTTTACCTGATGAGGTACAAGTCTGAAGCTCTTGAGAGGTTTAAAGAATTCAGACTTGAAGTGGAGAATCAAACCAACTGCAAAATTAAAGTCCTACGGTCAGACCGAGGCGGTGAATACCTTAGTGCCGAATTCCTAGATTATCTAAAGGAACATGGTATAATATCAGAATGGACACCTCCCGGAACACCACAGTTAAATGGCGTCTCTGAAAGGAGGAACCGAACCCTGTTGGACATGGTTCGTTCCATGATGAGTTTTACCAAATTGCCCCTATCGTTTTGGGGTTATGCATTAGAAACGGCAGCCAAGTTATTGAATTTGGCGCCTACTAGTGTAGTGACCCAAACGCCATATGAGATATGGCACGGCAAGCCTGCATCCTACAACTACTTGAAAGTGTGGGGTAGCCCCGCATACGTCAAGAGGTTAGTAGGAGATAAGCTAGAATCCAGGTCTAGCCTATGCAGGTTCGTTGGATACCCTAAAGAAACTGCGGGTTATTACTTTTATGACCCTTTGGAACAAAAAGGTATTTGTTTCAAGGAATGCAGTATTCTTGGAGCAAGGCTTCCCGGAGGATATCCAACCTGATGAGCTGATCCTTGAGGAATCAAGTGATGGAACTCAATCATCAGAAACAGTCGCGGAAACCTCACCTAGAGGATTCAGGATAGACACTAGGAGGACTGACCTACCTAGAGAAGTCCAACATGCTAGGCATGAAGGACAACCTCAAGGCAGGCCAGCCCTGGCCCCTGAACCGCCGGCTCCGATACAGTCAGCGCCCACAGTTACCACTAACGTTCCCGTTCTCCGAAGGTCCACTAGAGAATCCAGACCTCCAGTGAGATATGGATTTCTAGGTGCGACCGATCTTCTGGATAACGATCCTAAGACATACGGGGAAGCGATGTCAGACATCGACTCTGGGAAATGGCTTGAGGCCATGAAAACCGAAATGGACTCCATGAGCGAGAACCAAGTTTGGAGACTTGTAGATCCACCGAAAAGTGTTAAGCCAGTGGGCTGTAAGTGGGTCTACAAGCGCAAACTCGGCGTTGATGGAGAGGTCACTACCTTCAAGGCTAGGCTTGTAGCTAAGGGATACACTCAACGACCCGGGGTCGATTTTGAGGATACCTACTCGCCAGTAGCCATGGCTAAATCCATTCGGATCCTGCTTGCCATAGCAGCATGGTATGACTATGAAATATGGCAGATGGACGTGAAAACGGCCTTCCTCAACGGCTTCGTTGAAGAAGAGATCTATATGGATCAGCCGGAGGGTTTCACGGTCGCTGGAGAAGAACAGAAACTCTGTCATCTCCAGAAGTCCATCTATGGCCTCAAACAAGCTTCCCGGAGTTGGAACATTCGATTTGATAAGGTAATACGGGGTTATGACTTCATCAAAAACGAATCCGACCCTTGTGTATACAAGAAGGTCAGTGGGAGCTCCATAGTGTTCCTAGTGCTTTACGTGGATGACATTCTGCTCATTGGAAATGACGTCAGAATGTTAGGAAACACGAAAGCATGGCTGTCAACCAAGTTTTCCATGAAGGACTTGGGTGAAGCATCCTACATCCTAGGCATCCAGATTGTCAGGGACAGATCTAAAAGGATGTTAGGGCTCACCCAAAACTCGTATATGGAGAAAGTCCTAAAGAGATATCGAATGGACAACTCCAAACGAGGGTTCCTTCCTATGAGGCATGGGATCAAGTTGTCCAAGAAACAGTCCCCGCAGACTGATGAGGAACTTGAAAAGATGAAAGTCATCCCCTATGCTTCTGCCGTAGGTAGCATCCAATATGCGGTCCACTGCACCAGGCCTGACATTGCATACGCTTTGAGCGTGACTAGCAGATATCAGTCCTGTGCAGGAGAGGCACATTGGAATGCCGTTAAGGGCATCCTTAAGTACCTTAGGAGGACTAAGGAAATGTTCTTGGTCTATGGCAATGGAGAACTTATTCTGGAAGGCTTTAGCAACGCTAGCTTCCAGTCTGATGACGATGATGCCAAGTCTCAATCGGGGTATGTATTCAAGCTCAACGGAGGAGTAGTGGCTTGGAAAAGTTCCAAGCAAGCAACCACTGCTGACTCCACCACTGAGGCTGAATACATAGCAGCTTCAGAAGCTGCTAAGGAAGCGGTTTGGATGAGAAACTACATCCAAGAGTTGGGTGTGGTGCCTAGCATCGCCGAGCCCGTTGTCATCTTCTGTGATAACAACGGTGCAATAGCGCAAGCGAAGGAACCGAGATCTCACCACCGTTCCAAACACATTCCTAGACGCTACCATCTTCTTAGAGAAATGGTAGGAAGAGGTGACGTTCGGATGGACCGAGTCAACTCAGCAGACAACACAGCAGACCCGCTGACAAAGCCTATGTCGCAAAGTGCTCATACGCAACATCTTGAGAAGATGGGGATTAGGCATATGGGTGATTGGCTTTAAAGGTCAAGTGGGAGATTGTTAGAATAGGTGACCATGTAAGCCAATTTTGGCGGGTATATGTAACCTATGTCTAGACAATTATAAGTGTTTTGATAAATCATTAATGAATAAAGAAGTGAATTTCATTTGGCATTACTTTGTTTGTGTTCACTTTTCTATATCTGTTCACTATGCAAACAAAGCCCACGGACTGAGAATCAATTTCGGGGACTGGGACTACGCTTGGAGGTAGGTCCATGGAATCAGTCTTCCCGAATCAGTCCGGAAATCTCCAAGTCAAGGAATCCCGAAAATGGGTACCGGGATTCCATTTGAGACTTGCACTAAGCATCTGCTGTCGTGTTTCATCGACGAGTGACGAGGATCGTCTAAGCAGTGTTAGTGGGTTAGCATGCGAGGACGCAGCTGACTGAGGTGACTCGCGGGAACCGTCTTACGGAGGACCTTGAGTATGGTCAGCAAGGTATGACGTGTATTCCCGGTTCCAACGGTACAGGTCAAGTCCTTTGACTTGAGGAATTGCTGAGTTTACCTGTACATCAGGGCTGTATCTTAGATATGGTGAGAGATTGCCAGAATTCTCTTTGGTAGTCATAAGCCATGTCTAGTGCAGTTCTGGTGTGCAAAGTGACAGTAGTTTCCAAGAAAGGATCTGTCTCCTGTCAATAGGTTTTGACAGTTGAGTCTCATGTATGCTCTAGGTCTTGTCCCTAAAACTGTGGCCACAGTGACTGAACAGAAGGGAAGGTTTCCCTTGCGGCGTTTAGTGAGGACAGACCGACACTTAGGTCCAAGATGGGTACCTGCGTTATCCGTGCCCTAGACACTAAGTGATGAGACCGAAGACAGAAGGACAAGCATACTGTTAGAGCCTAAATGTTCATCCCTGAATATTTCACCTAGTCTCTAGCGCCATGGACCGTTGCTAGATAGCCACCCATGGTAACGGACGGATTCTAGGAATCCGACCAAGTCTAGCTGAATGGTGAACCTAAAGAGTATTAAATATTTAATTTGGAATTAAATATTGGAGTGAAGGAATGATTAAATTAGATTTAATCGGGACCTTTATTTTTCTTGGAGAAATAATTCTTTCTATTTAATAGAAGGAATTAAATTGATAAATTGGATTTATCAAAGGGATTTATTTAATGGGCTTAAATAATATTTATATTTATTTTAGCCTCTTGGAAATATTTAAATAGGTTTTAAATATTTCCATTAAATTAAATCAACGGTTGAGATCAATGGGAGAGATGGATGGCTAGGATCGTTTTGACTAGGTCAAAACACTAGTTTGACTAGGACTTTGACTAGGTCAAAATCCTAATCAAATTAGAGTTCTTAAAAGAGGAGTTTAAAGAGGATTAAACTCCTCTTCTATATAAACCCCTAGCATCCTACAATTTACATGATGATGAATCTCCAACACACACACTACAACACACACACACGGATCTCTCTCTCCCATCTCTCTCGTCCGCCCTCTCTCTCTCTCAAGAAAATAGTTTTCTTGATTCTTTTGTTCTTGGAACATTAGAATCTTGATGAATCAATACCATTAATTGATAATGTGTTATTGATTCATCCACTCCAAAATTATACACTTGTTCGTTGCTAGCACGACGTGCAAGATACGTGGGTGGATCGTGTGTCACGAATTAGAGGGTCTCAAAGACGAGATCTTGGTGCAAAACGGGGAACAACGCGTGTAGCCGTTGAAGACGAAAACGACAACGGGTAGGTCTCGTTTTAGATTTTCGTCCTCTTTTATTTTTCAACCCTATGGCCTCCATGATATGTTATATGTGATTTATTCATGAGATACACCGAACACCCGGGAAATTTCAAAGGCACACCCTTTGAAACGTGTTTTAATTTAAAAGCATGTTTAAATTCCGCATTTATTTTTAATTATACCGCGCTTCCGCATTCGCGCTTTTCCCGGGACGATCCACATAATCTTTCAGTTTCATGCTAGGTGGTATGTTGACTTATCTCTTTTGGAAAGAGACAAATCAACTCCAATCAAGCTCTTCCCTTTTAGTATGATTTGATCATACCATAAATTTTGGTAGGCTTGATTGAAGAATTGACGGTGATTGATTGGAATGAATCTAGACATCCTTGGATGAACCTACACACATTCCAACAATCACATTAATTATGTATATATATTAGAATATACAACACCAAGCATAAGGGATTCATTATTCATCTTTTTCTAGGAAAAAGAGAAGACAAAAATTGGATCTCCTCTCCCTCTCTAACTCACGGCTTTTCCTCCCCCTTTTCGCTTGTGTTCTTCACTTGGTTTTGAATCAAGAGGAAGAACAAAGTAAGTCTAAGAGAGCACTAATTCATAGTGTTCTTCTCTTAAATCGATTCCTTCTTAAACCCGTTCTTTTCTAGCAAGAAAAACCTGTGTTTCTTCCGGTGTGGTGTGGATCACCTTTGGAGAATCCATACGTTTGGATTTCGTGAGCATTCCGGAGAAGGAACAACGCAAGTATCCGGGAGCACACGCTAAACAATCAAAGGTAACGGTTTTACTACGCTTTGATTGATTTAATATACATCTATTGCCTATGTGTTTAAATATATGTTTCTAATATTTACACATCCTACATCGAACGTCCGGTTCAGCACCCAAGGGTACACCCCTTGGGATTCATTTATTTAAATTAGATTTAAATTTATGCACCATTTCTCGCTTCCTCGCTTCCGCTCGCGCTCCCGGGTGGATCCGCTTGTCCTTCAAGTGGTATCAGAGCCCGGTTCGATGTAAGGGGCATAGATCTATGTGCTTGGCATGATCTACTTGCTTTTATGGCATTATTGGCATGTTAGATTATATTTAAATGTATGAATAATATGATGATTCAATTGTTTGAATTTGATGGACTTTAGCATGCTTATTTTTGTTAGATTGGATCTAAAAATTGCATGCTTATTTTCAGAAAAAATGTTACTGTTATTGTGCTGAAAAAGGATGTTGAATAAAAAAAAATAAAAATTTGGGATCGGACGGCAGGGGCGCGCGCGCGCTGTGCGCAGCCGACAGCGCCCGGCACAGAGCGCGCGCGCGGGTGGCCGGCCGGCACAACGGCTGGGCCGTTTTGTGCTGTTTTTCGACGTTTTCCGGAAAATTTAATTTTCTGTATTTTCTGCACAATATTCTGAATATATGTTAATTTTGCATTTCTGATTTTTGAATAATTAGATTATTCCTTGAATTAAATTTGCTTAATTAATTTGGGATTAATACATGCATTGGATGCATTGTTTAAAATGTCCATTAAATTTGAAATTTGAATTTTACATATTATTTGTATGTTTATGCTTTTGTGATGTTGGACATCTCTTGGGTATTTGGAATATCCTTTGGTTTTATGCATGATTATTCGGAATAATTATGTTATGTGTGTTGATAGAATCAACATGGGATGATCACAAGTGCCCTAGACCTTTCTATGGATGAATGTATGATCATTTATTTTTTGTTGGGTGGGGCCTGCGTGCCTCTTGTTTTTGGGACTATCATCTCCCGTATTTTCAGACTCATGATGTTAAGGCTTGTATTCTTTATTACCAATGTATCACTTTCAGTTGTAATGTGAGTAGATAGGATTGGTGAGGTTTTAATTTTAACAAGCAATTGGAGTCGGAGACCCCAAGGAGAAGCATCAAGGCGTGAAATAAGAAGCACTTCAAGGCCCATTGGAATACAATGGATATATTGTTATTGTAATAATTTACGACCACCCTAGACAGACCATAAACTCACTGCGGGCTCAGTAGGTCGCATAGGTTGGGCTTGTGATCATCCTAACAGGGGTATGCCATGTTTTATGCATGTGGCGTATTTATTTATCGCTTTAAACATTGGATATTTATGCATGCTAAATCACCATAATGTGATGAGGTCTCGGTCACACTCAAACTCTCATTTGGTTGGACTAAATTAAATATTAGGCCCAGAACGGAGTTGGATCAAAATGGTATTTTGATCTGTCCGAGCCTTCCATCTATAGCAATGTGGTGAGGAAGCTACCACTACCCAAGTGTGGTCTCACGAGTCGTGGCACACTTGGACTAGGGGAAAGCTGCACCATTGTTGTGAACAAAAAGACTGCGCTCGTTGTTTCCCTGTCTCACGAGTCGTGGGGGGCGACAGTTTGAGGCATGATTTGGTTGATGGGTCGGGCCCAACACTGAGTAACATGGTTCGCTTGGAGTCCTCAGAATCGTGTGAATAGGTGAGGCAAAATGTCTTGGGAATCTCATTGGATGAGAATGATATTGGATATCTCCCACGAGGTCTTCTTCATGTGAATCGTAAAAGCGGGGCATAGAGATTATGCTTGTGGATCCCAAGCCCACTAGGAAATGATTTCCCGAAACTCCGCTTGAGAGTGGCGGACTTTCGTATAAATAGTGGGAGGGTTAAAGACATAAAGACCAAGTCTTAAACTTGAACAATAATATTACCATCATCTGCTAATTTCTGCTTTACATTTTCATTAATGTAGATATGTCTAAGAACCCATTAACCATGATACTCGAGACTAACAAAAATCAACGTAACGAACTACTCGGACTGGCTGAGAAACCTGAGGATTGTCCTCGGTTTCGAGAACCAAGGCTACGTCTTGGACGAGCCGCCACCGAGCGACTTACCAGAGGGGTCCACGCCTGAAGAACGTTTAACGTTCGAGAAATGGCATGAGGACAACTGGAAAGTACGCAGTATCATACTGGCTTTGATGTCTAACGATATCCAGAAGCAGTATAAGAGGCTCGACAACGTCTCCGCCATAATGTTCCGCATGAACGAGGTTTATGCGGTTCCGGATAGACATATTAGATATGGCGCCACAAAAGCATTCTTTGGCACTAAGCTTGCTGAAGGAGCGTCTGTACAAAGTCATGGGGTCAAGATGCTCTCCCTAGTGGAGAAACTCGAGGACCTTAAAGCTGGCTTAATAATGACACGTACATTGACGTGATCCTCCAGTCGCTTCCTCCAACCTATAACCCGTTTGTTGTAAACTACAAAATGAACGGACTTGAGAAGTCTATTCATGAGTTGATCAACATGCTGGTCCAATACAAGGCAACGACCCACAAGTCGGCGCCGGTGTTATTGATAGGATAGGCTTCGGCCTCCAAGGCGAATGGCAAGAGGGCCGGACGCTGGAAGAGGAAAAAGGGCAAAGGGAAGACGGTCGCAGCCCCTGCTCGCACTCCGAGCGTCCCTGTTGCTCCGGTTAGACCGAGCAAAGGGAAAGGGAAGGCCCATGGTTCTCAGCGGTCCAAGGCAAATGATGACTGCATGCATTGCCAAGGGAAGGGGCGTTGGAAGAGGGAGTGCCCACAACTCCTCTCCAATCCAGGTGTGTTTGTGTTCAATGACCGCGAAACACAAACGAAAATGGGATAATCATGATAACACGCAGATATGGCATGCGAGGTTAGGTCATATCTCTAAAAATAGGATAAGAAGGTTGGTGGACTTAAAGAGTCTAGAAATAGACGATTTGGACAACCTACCGACCTGCGAATCCTGTTTGAAGGGAAAGATGACCAAGAAACCCTTTGTTGGACAAAGTACGCTAGCCACTGGTCTGTTGGATTTGATCCATACGGATGTCTGTGGCCCACTAAATACTCAGGCTAGAGGTGGGTACTCGTACTTCATAACCTTTACCGATTATCAATCACGGTATGGTTATGTTTACCTGATGAGGTACAAGTCTGAAGCCTTTGGAAGGTTTAAGGAATACAGACTTGAAGTAGAGAACCAAACCGGTCGAAAGATCGAAGTCCTTCGGTCGGACCGAGGTGGAGAGTATTTGAGTGGTGAGTTTACTGATTATCTGAAAGAGAATGGGATTCTCTCTCAGTGGACCCCTCCTGGAACACCACAGCTTAATGGTGTGTTCGAAAGGAGGAATCGGACCTTGTTGGACATGGTCCGATCCATGATGAGTTTTACCGAACTCCCCCTTTCCTTCTGGGGATACGCTCTAAAAAAGTTTTGAACTTGGCGCCATCTAAAAAGGTATCCCATATGCCATATGAGATATGGCATGGCAAGCCTGCCTCCTACAAATACTTGAAAATGTGGGGTTGCCCCGCATATGTCAAGAGATTAGTGGGAGATAGACTAGACTCAAGGTCTACTTTATGCAGGTTGATCGACTATCCGAAAGAAACTGCGGCGTATTATTTCTATGATCCCTCCGAGCAAAAGGTTTTTTGTCTCGCGAAACGCAGTGTTCTTGTAAAAGGGTTTTCCATCGGATAGTCGATGCAATGAGGTGCTTCTTGAGGAATTAAGTGAGGCACCCCATGAGGCGGCAGTGACATCTGAGCCAGTAGTTCCCACTGATATTATTCCAGTCCTCCGTAGGTCGGCCAGAGTATCCCATGCACCTGATAGGTATGGATTTATGGGCCTGACCGGTCAGTTGGATAATGATCCAAAGACATACGGAGAAGCGATGTCGGACATCGATTCGGACAAGTGGCTTGAGGCCACGAAATCCGAGATGGACTCGATGGGTACAAACAAGGTTTGGACCCTAGTAGACCCACCCAAAGGGGTAAAACCCGTAGGGTGTAAATGGGTCTACAAACGTGGCTTGTGGAGTACGACTATGAAATATGGCAGATGGAAGTGAAAACGGCCTTCCCCAACGGTTTCGTAGAGGGAGAGATCTATATGGATCAGGCGGAGGGTTTCACAACTGTTGGAGAAGAGCAGAAGGTCTGCCGTCTCCAAAGGTCCATCTGTGTGTTAGAATAGGTGACCATGTAGCCAATCTCGACAGGCAAAATGTAACTTATGTCTAGACAATTTCAAATTATTAATGAATAAAGAAATGAAATTCCCCTTAAGAGGCATTACTTTGTTTATGTTCACTTTTATCTGCATTACATATTTGTTCACTACGCAAACAAAGCCCACGGACTAAAAATGCATTTCAGGGACTGGGACTACGCTTGGAGGTATGTCCATGAAATCAGTCTCGCCGAATCAGTCCGAAAATCTCCAAGTCAAGGAATCTCGAAAATGGGTATCAAGATTCCCCTTAAGACTTGCACTAAGCATCTTCTGTCGTATTTCATCGACAGGTGACGAGGGTCGTCTAAGCAGTGTTAGTGGGTTAGCCTGCTGGGGAGCAGCTGACTCGCGGGAACCGTCCTACGAAGGACCTTGAGTAGGGTCGGCTAGGTATGACATGTGTTCCCGGTTCCAACGGTACAGGTCAAGTCCTTTTACTTGAGGAACTGCTGAGTTTACCTGTATATCAGGTTTGTATCTTAGGTATTGTGAGAGATTGCCAAAAAGCACTTGAGTAGTCATAAGCCATGTCTAGTGCAGCTCTGGTGTACAGAGTGACAGTAGTTTCCAAGAAAGGATTTGTCTCATGTCAAAAGGCATTGACAGTTGAATCTCACATATGCTCTGTGTCTTGTCCCTAAAATATGTGGCCACAGTAACTGAACAGAAGGGAAGGTTTCCCTTGCAGCGTTGAGTAAGGACAGACCGACACTTAGGTCCAAAATGGGTACCCTGCATTTTCTGTGCCCTAGACCCTAAGTAGTGAGACCGTCGACGGAAGGACAAGTGTACTGTTAGAGCCTAAAGGTTCATCCCCGAATATTCACCTAGTCTCTAGTGCCATGGACCGTTGCTAGATGGCCACCCATGGTAACGGGCGGATTCTAGGAATCCGACCAAGTCTAGCTGAAAGGTGAACCTAAAGAGTCACACACAATCCACACACATTAAGTATTTAATTTAGAATTAAATATTGGAGAAATGGAATGATTAAATTGGATTTAATCGGGTCCTTAATTTTCTTGGAGAGAATTAATTCCTTTTATTAGATAAAAGGAAATAATGTAATAAATTAGATTTATTAGAAAATTAATTTAATGGGCCTAGAATAAATATTTATATTTATATATTTATTTATTGCCCTTTGGAATATTTAAATAGGTTTTTTAACATTCCATTAAATTAAATTAATGGTTGAGATTAAAAGGAGAGATGGATGGCTAGGATTAATTTGACTAAGTCAAATTACTACTTTGACTAGGTCAAAATCCTAGTCAAAATAGTCTTCTTTAGAGTTGGAGTTTGAAGAGGATTAAACTCCTCCTTTATATATAGTCCTAGCCCCTCACCATAAGGATGATGATGAAACTCCAACACACACACACACACACACACACTCTCGTCCTCTCTCCTCTCGTCCGCCCTCTCTCTCTCTCTCTCTCTCAAGAATATTATTTTCTTGTTCTTTTGTTGTTGGAACAATTGAACATAGGAGGATTAATCCCGTTAACCTAATAACGTGTGATTGATCCATCCTCTCCAAAATACTTGTTCGTTCCCCAGCACGACGTGCAAGATACGTGGGTGGATTGCGTGTTACAATTTGGAGAATCTCACATACGAGATTTGGTGCAAATTGGGGAACAACGCGAGTATCGGTTAGAAGATGAAAACGACAATCGGTAGGTTTCGATTTATTTTTCGTCCCTCGCTTTATTTAAACCCTATGGCCTCCATGATTCTGGTATACCTTTAATTCATGAGATACACCGAACACCGGGGAACTTCAAGGGAACACCCCTTGAACGTGTTCTTTATTTTTTCGTAAAAGCATGTTTAAATTTTTGTTGTTTAATTTCATACCGCGCTTCCGCATTCGCGCTATTTTCCGGGACGATCCACAATCTTTCAGTGGTATCAGAGCTTGGTTCGGTGTATATGCCTAGGGTTTTACATGCGTTTTAAGCATGAAACGTGTTTTGGCATGTTTTAATTAATTCTTGATTATATTATTATTAAAGCATGTCGTTTTCTTGCGTTTAAATTCGTATGATTTTTGGTATTGTTGGATTTTCTATTTTTCTTGGGAAACGGGGGGTGAAAATCAAGCAAAAATGGAGAAACGCCGCAACACGCCGGCCTGCCAGAGGCTGGCCGCGCGCAGCCGTGCGCACAGGCGAGGCAGATGCGCGCAAGCACAGGAGCCTGCGCGCGGCCGCCTGCGCCAGGCGCGCATGGTTGCGCGCAGACAACCTGCCGGGTGGCACGGTCGGGTTTTAGGCAGGCGGCTGGCCGGGCGTGTACGCAAACGGGCAGGGAGGCCCTCCCAGTGTGCCAGGGCAGGCACACGATTGGCGGTCAGCAGGCTAGCGTGTGCGGGCAAGGGAGCCTGCACGCGCGGCACCCTGCCGGCGCACGCGGCCGTGCAGCTTGCTGCCGACCAGGTGCGTGCGCACGCAGCTTGCTGCCCTACGTGCGCCGGCTGGCTGCTGCCGGTGGCGGTGGCCCACTGCCGATTGCTAGTGTTTCTCCTTATTTTTCAGTTATAATTTTTTAATTAATTCTGAAAATTCATTTTTGTTTAATTTTTGCCTATTTTCTAACACATTATTTTGGGAGGTTGAATTATATTGGATTTGGAATCCCGGGGATTATTTACCTAGAAATAATGAGGAAAGGTCTTCCTTAAACGAGAAAATATAATTACCAACGCTTGCACCATATTTTCATACGCTACGCATTTTTTTTTTTATCTTGGATAATTGTGATTGGTAATCATGTGTTGTTAGCATGTATTTTTATGTGATTGAATCATATGATTATATGCGTTGGACGGAAATGGATGATCACGAGCCCTAGGCTGAAAGTATGGTTTAATTTTATATTGGGCCTGTATGCCTCTTTTACTGCTTTCTCCTTCTCCCTTTCTAGTTGCCTTGGAATAATAAGGCATTCTATCTCCCTCCTTATGTACTCGCCCCGGGTTTTCACAGGGCTTTCTATTTTTCTTATGTAATGAGAGTAGAATAGGAGTGAGGTTTTAATTTTATGTAATTGATGGAGAAGAAGGAAGGTCCACATGGAGAGCCCAGACTGGAGGATCCAAGGCGTTTCCATAAAGAGAAGAAAGAGAAAAGAGACCAAGGCCCATCAGTATGATGATTGGGTTACTATTAATGTAATAGTGTAGGACCAACCCTAGATTGACGATAGATCCACTGCGGGCTCAGTGGATCGCATAGGATTCGGGCTCGTGATCGTTCAACAGGGGTGTGCTAAGCTTTAATTTTTCATGTGGTTATTATGATAGATGAATGGCGTTTTATTTATCATATAACTGCTATGGATGCAATTTATTTATTACGCATTGTGGATGAATGTGTTGATATATTTATTTATGAGATCTCGGTCATTTATTACTCTCACATTGGTTGGACCAATGTCCAAATATTAGACCCTAGTTAAAATGAACATGAATTCTAGGAGTTTGTGCATGCCTTCCAATCCATGGCTTAGTGAGGAAGCTGATTTAGGTAGATAGCGTGGTCTCACGACTCGTGGCACGTCTATTGTACTTAAAAGAAGTTGCACTATGCCATGAACGAAAAGTAGACCACTGTTACCTGTCTCACGAGTCGTGGAGGTAGACTTGGGTCTATGGCTCGGTTGATTGGGTCGGGTCTAACACCCGATTAGCATGATTCGCTTGGAGTCCACGGGATCATGTGAAAGGGTGAGGCAATAATCTTGGGAATCTTGTGGAACGAGAATGGTATGGTATACCTCCCACAAGATTTTTCCCATGCGAATCGTAAAAGCGGGGTATGGAAAAATTCGCTATGGATCCCAAGCCCACTAGGAAAGGGTTTCCCGAATACAACGTTTGAGAGTACCGTATTTTCGTATAAATAGTGGGAGCATTAAATGACTAAAGACCAAGCATTTAATTATTTATCAAACCACTGTCTTTTATATTCTACTGATCGCGAACTCTATTTTTAAATGTTGATTTAAAATGTCTAAGAACCCACTTTCAACCATTCTTGAGACCAACAAATTCAATGGAACCAATTAAAACGATTGGTTGCGCAATATCAGGATAGTCCTGGATTACGAGAAGCAAGGCTACGTTATGGACGAGCCTCTCCCTAGGACCTTACCGGAAGGGTTCCACGCCAAAAGAACGTGAGACGTTCGAGACTTGGCATAAGGATAACCGGAAGGTCCGTAGCGTCATACTTGCTTCGATGACGAATGAGATTTAGAAGCAATATGAAAGGCTAGACGATGTCCCTTCCATTCTGGCTTGCCTTAAAGATTGCTATGCAGTCCCGGACCGACATACTAGGTATGTCACGACTAATGCGTTCTTTGTAACCAAAATGACAGAAGGATCCTCTGTACAAGAGCACGGGGTTAAAATGCTTACCTTGGTGGAAAAGCTCGAGGACCTAAATGCAGGCCTCCATAATGAAACGTACATAGATGTGATCCTTCAGTCTTTCCCACCCTCCTTCGACCAATTCATTGTCAACTACAACATGAACGCACTTGAGAAGGGCATTCATGAGTTGATTAATATGTTGGTGTAATACGAGGCAACGACCAAAAAGTCCACGCCTTCGGTATTGTTTGGAGGTGCTTCAACTTCTAAAACGAAAGGCAAGGGTGTCGGACGTTGGAAAAAGAAGAAAGGGAAGGGAAAAGCCGTCAAAGCAGCTACGAACACTAAGAGTGTTCTCATTGCCAAAGAGGGGAAAGGCAAAGGAAAGGGAAAGGTTATCTCCAAGCAACAGTCGAGGGCATATGACATATGTATCAATTGCCGTGAGAAAGGACATTGGAAAAGGGAGTGCACCAAGCTCCTCTCAAACCAAGGTATATTTGTGATTGAGGTTAATATGGTCACTAATTCTGCCTCTTGGGTATTAGATGCCGGCTATGGAGCTCACATTTGCAATGATTTGCAGGTGCTGAAAAGAAATAGAAAACTGGGTAGCGGGGATATGATCCTGAAGCTTGAGTATGGCAAGGCCATCTCGACAGAAGCAGTAGGATCCGCCACTCTAGTAGTTAGTGATAATATTAGCATAGAATTAGAGCAAATTTATTATGTACCTAGTATGATTAAAAACATCATTTCCATTCCATTGTTAGACAATAGTGGTTATGAGTTTATGATCAATGAAAATTGCTTTTATTTGATGAGGTGTGGAATTGCTCATCTACTTGGTACACTTAATAATGGGCTCTATATCTTGCAACAAACGAACTTCGTTCTCAAAGCTCAACACAAACGTAAAATAGATGATAATGGGAACGCACGACTGTGGTACACTAGGCTAGGTCACATATCCCAAGACAGAATGAAAAGATTGGTAGACTCAAAGAACCTAGAGGTAGGGGACTTGAGTGAGCTACCAACTTGTGAATTCTGTCTAAGAGGGAAAATGACCAAGAAGCCCTTTGTAGGACAAAGCAGGCTTGCCACAGGTGTGTTGGACTTGGACCATACAGACGTGTGTAGACCACTAAGGACGCAGGCCCGAGGTGGGTTCTCCTACTTCATAACCTTTACCAATGATCATTCACGGTATGGTTATGTTTACTTGATGAGGTACAAGTCTGAAGCTCTTGAGAGGTTTAAAGAATTCAGAATTGAAGTGGAGAACCAAACAAACTGCAAAATCAAAGTCCTACGGTCAGACCGAGGCGGAGAATACCTTAGTACCGAGTTCCTTAATTATCTAAAAGAAAATGGTATAATATCAGAATGGACACCTCCCGGGACACCACAATTAAATGGTGTCTCTGAAAGGAGGAATCGAACCTTGTTGGACATGGTTCGATCAATGATGAGTTTTACCAAATTGCCCTTGTCCTTTTGGGGCTACGCATTGGAAACGACGGCCAAGTTGCTAAATTTAGCGCCAACCAGTGTATTGACCCAAACACCATATGAGATATGGCATGGCAAGCCTGCATCCTACAACTACTTGAAAGTATGGGGTAGCCCTGCATACGTCAAGAGGTTAGTGGGAGATAAGCTAGAATCCAGGTCCAGCTTATGCAGGTTCGTTGGATACCCTAAAGAAATTGTAGGTTATTACTTTTATGACCCATCGGAACAAAAGGTATTTGTTTCAAGGAACGCAGTGTTCTTGGAACAAGGCTTTCCAGAGGATATCCATCCTGATGAACTGATCCTTGAGGAATCAACTGATGGAAACCAGTCATCAGAGGTAGCCGCGGATTCCTCACTTAGAGGATTCAGGATAGATACCCGAAGGGCTGATCGACCTCGAGAAGTCTAGCATGCTAGGCATGAGGGACAACCTCGGGAAGAGCCAGCCCCGGTACCTGAACCGCCAGCTCCAGTACAGTCAGCGCCCACAGTCACCACTGACGTTCCCCTTCTCCGTAGGTCAACTAGAGAGTCCAGACCTCCAGTTAGATATGGCTTTCTAAATACGACCGGTCTACTGGATAACGATCCTAAGACATACGGAGAAGCGATGTCTGACATCGACTCCAGGAAATGGCCTGAGGCCTTGATGTTGGAATAGGTGACCAGAAAGCCAATAGGTTTGGCAATTTGTAACCTATCCGACAACTTGATGTGAATGTAATATTATTATGTGATGAATAAGATGAGTATTCGTCACCAATGGTACCTTCTTTGTTGCGCTCATCTTACATTTGTTAAAATGGTGTTTAACTTATATCGCAACAAAGCCCACAGACCATAGATAACAACTCGTGCAGTTGGGCCACGCATTGGATGGTGGTCATGAAACCAACTGATTAAGAGTTGGGTCTGAAATGTTCCAAGTCGAGGACCTCGAGACAGGGCATCGAGAGTCCTATTGAGACTTGCGTCAAGAGTCGTGTTCATTGGATGAGTGCCGTGTTTCATCGGCGACAGGCGTGGGACCCCTACACGATCTTGATGGGTTGGTCGACTGGGGTCGAGCCGACTGGACTGACTCGCGGGGATCATCATATGGAAGCCTTGGAGGCTTGGTCGGTATGATTGGATTCCCCGGTTCCGATAGTACGGGAGTAATCCTCAGACTTGAGGAATCATGGCAGTCACGTGCACAGGACGGTTGTATCTTGGATCTGGCGAGAGGTGATCATTCTGTAAGATGATCATTATAAGCCTTGTCCAGTGCAGTCGGAATGTGTAGCGAGGACGGTGGATTCCAAGAAAGAGGATCCGTCCCCTGTCAGTATATGACAGAGGTATCTCCTATGCACTCGGAGACACGTATATGCTGTTTGAAGCTGTGGCCACAGTGGTTGGTCGAACAGGGAATGGTTTCCTGTGTCGATGCAATGAAGCATACATAGTCTCGAGTATTAAGCATAGATGCCTAGTCAAGGATGGGAACCGATGCCCAATTCCATACCCTAGACTAAGGCCGGGAGACGGTAGACGGAAGGATCGTACCCGTACGGAATCGGCGCCTAAATGTTCACGCCAATTCACCTAGTCTCTAGTGCCATGGACCGTTGCTAGACGGCCACCCATGGTAACGGGCCCTTGTGGAACACGGGCCCAAGTCTAGCTGAGGGTGAACCTAAAGGGTCACACACAAATCACCGAGGAGGTTGAGAGATCGACTTGGAGTCAATCTCGAAGGATAAAATAAGTAATTGGATTACTTAAGGGAAAGTCCATTGGATGGACGGGCCGATATTGTATCGGGCTTTCATTTAATCGGTAAATTGGATTTTCGATTAAATATGGAAAGTTGAGATGTTGAGACGTTGGATCTTTTAATTGGATTAAAAGATCAACGGGAATAATTTAAGTGGACATTAAATTGGATTTAATATTGGGTTCGTCGTAATTGGATTACGATAAAACCCGGTCCGTTAAATTATACCCGAGAGGAGAAATAATTCCTAATTTGGAATAGGAAGAAGTTGGACTTCTTCCCTTAATTAAACATAGCCGACATGCTCCCTTGGAGGAAGCAAAATCAGCCATGTTGCATGCTAGGTGGTATGTTGACTTGTCTCTTTTGGAAAGAGACAAATCAACTCCAATCAAGCTCTTCCCTTTTGGTATGATTTGATCATACCATAAATTTTGGTAGGCTTGATTGAAGAATTGATGGTGATTGATTGGAATGAATCTAGACATCCTTGGATGAACCTAGACACATTCCAATAATCACATTAATTATGTATATATATTAGAATATACAACACCTAGCATAAGTGATTCATTATTCATCTTTTTCTAGGAAAAAGAGAAGAAAAAAAATCCTCTCCTCTCTCTCTCAATTTTCGTGCTCCCTCCCTCTCTTACACTTGTGTTCTTCACTTGATTTTGAATCAAGAAGAAGAACAAAGTAAGTTTAAGAGAACACTAATTCATAGTGTTCTTCTCTTAAACCGATTCCTTCCTAAAACCCGTTCTTTTCTAGCAAGAAGAACGTGTGTTTCTTCCGGTGTGGTGTGGATCACCTTTGGAGAATCCATACGTTTGGATTTCGTGAGCATTCCGGAGAAGGAACAACGCTAGTAGCCGGGAGCATACGCTAAACAATCAAAGGTAACGGTTTATTACGCTTTGATTGATTCCATTTATATATCTATGCCCTATGTGTTTAAATATATGTTTTAATATTTACACATCCTACATCGAACGCCCGGTTGAGCACCCAAGGGTACACCCCTTGGGATTCGCGTATTTTGAATTTTTATTTAAATTTACGCACTTATTCCACGCTTTCTCGCTTCCGCTCGCGCTCCCGGGCGGATCCGCTTGTCCTTCAAGTGGTATCAGAGCCCGGTTCGATGTAAGGGGCATAGATCTATGTGTTTGGCATGATCTACTTGCTTTTAAATGGCTTTATTGGCATGTTAGATTACATAAATATGTGAATAATATGATGATTCAATTGTTTGGATTTAATGGACTTTTGGAATGCTTTATTTTTGTTAGATTGGATCTAAAATTGCATGCTTATTTTCAGAATAATATTAATTTTATTGTGCTGAAACAGTTTTGAAAAAAAAAAAAAAAAAAAATTTGGTCGGGCCGGCAGTGGCCGCGCGCAGGCGGGCGCCTGCGCGCGTGCCATGCGCGCGGACGCTGCGCACAGGCGCGCGCTGTGCGCAGCCGGCCGCTGCTGGCCGAGGGCCAGCGCGCGGCACAGCGCGCGCGCGCGCAGGGCGTGCAGGCTTGCTGCCTGCGAGCGCGCGCGCGCCGCCCTGTGCGCGCGGGCGGCCGGCCAGCACAACGGCTGGGCCGTTTTGTGCCGTTTTTTCGACTTTTTCCGGAAAATTCGATTTTCTGTATTTTCTGCACAATATTCTGAAATTTTGTTAATTTTGCATTTTTGATTTTGGAATAATTGGATTATTCCTTGGATTAAATTTGCTTAATTAATTTGTGATTAATACATGCATTGGATGCATTGTTTAAAATGTCCATTAAATTTAAAATTTGAATTTTGCATATTATTTGTATATTTATACTTTTGTGATGTTGGACATCACTTGGGTATTTGGAATATCCATTGGTTATTTATGCATGATTATTTGGAATAATTATGTTATATGTGAGTTGATGGAATCAACATGGGATGATCACAAGAGCCCTAGACCTTGTGTATGGATGAATGTATGATCATTTATTTTCTGTTGGGTGGGGCCTGTGTGCCTCTTGTTTTTGGGACTATCATCTCCCGTATTTTCAGCCTCATGATGTTAAGGCTTGTTTTCCTTATTACCAATGTATTACTTAAAGTTGTAATGAGAGTAGAAAGGATTGGTGAGGTTTCAATTTTAACAAGCAATTGGAGTCGGAGACCCCAAGGAGGAGCATCAAGGCGTGCAACAAGTGCACTACAAGGCCCATTGGAATGACAATGGGTATATTACTATTGTAATAATTTAGGACCACCCTAGACAGACCATAGACTCACTGCGGGCTCAGTGGGTCGCATAGGTTGGACTTGTGATCATCCTAACAGGGGTATGCTATGTTTTCTGCATGTGGCGTATTTATTTATCGCTTTAAATGTTGGATATTTATGCATGCTAAAACACAATACTGTGATGAGGTCTCGGTCACACACAAACTCTCATTTGGTTGGACCAAATTAAATATTAGGCCCATAACGGACTTGGATCAAAATGGTATTTTGGTCTGTCCGAGCCTTCCATCCACAACAATGTG
This sequence comes from Sesamum alatum, assembly GCA_034509735.1. NCBI lineage: Eukaryota > Viridiplantae > Streptophyta > Magnoliopsida > Lamiales > Pedaliaceae > Sesamum > Sesamum alatum. The sequence continues at coordinate 33,555,266 of JACGWO010000009.1, forward strand.
GTGAGGAAGCTACCACTACCCAAGTGTGGTCTCACGAGTCGTGGCACACTTGGACTAGGGGAAAGTTGCACTATTGTTGTGAACAAAAAGACTGCGCTCGCTGTTTCCCTGTCTCACGAGTCGTGGGGGGCGACAGTTTGAGGCATGATTTGGTTGATGGGTCGGGCCTAACACTGAGTAACATGGTTCGCTTGGAGTCCTCGGAACCATGCGAATAGGTGAGGCAAAATATCTTGGGAATCTCATTGGATGAGAATGATATTGGATATCTCCCACGAGGTCTTCTTCATGTGAATCGTAAAAGCGGGGCATGGAGATTACGCTTGTGGATCCCAAGCCCACTAGGAAATGGTTTCCCGAAACTCCGCTTGAGAGTGGCGGACTTTCGTATAAATAGTGGGAGGGTTAAAGACTAAAAGACCAAGTCTTCAACTTGAACAATAATATTACCATCATCTGCTAATTTCTGCTTTACATTTTCATTAATGTAGATATGTCTAAGAACCCGTTAACCATGATTCTTGAGACTAACAAATTTAACGGAACGAACTACTCGGACTGGCTGAGAAACCTGAGGATTGTCCTCGGTTTCGAGAACCAAGGCTACGTCTTGGACGAGCCGCCACCGAGCGACTTACCGGAGGGTTCCATGCCTGAAGAACGTTTGACGTTCGAGAAATGGCATCAGGACAACCGGAAAGTACGCAGTATCATACTGGCTTCGATGTCTAACGACATCCAGAAGCAGTATGAGAGGCTGGACAACGTCTCCGCCATAATGCTCCGCATGAACGAGGTTTATGCGGTTCCGGATAGGCATATTAGATATGCCGCCACAAAAGCATTCTTTGGCACCAAGCTCGCTGAAGGAGCGTCTCTACAGAGTCATGGGGTCAAGATGCTCTCCCTAGTGGAGAAACTCGAGGACCTTAAAGCTGGGCTTAACAATGACGCGTACATTGACGTAATCCTCCAGTCGCTTCCTCCATCCTATGACCCGTTTGTTGTAAACTACAACATGAATGGACTTGAGAAGTCTATTCATGAGTTGATCAACATGCTAGTCCAATACGAGGCAACGACCCACAAGTCGGCGCCGGCGGTATTGATAGGAGAGGCTTCGACCTCCAAGGTGAATGGCAAGAGGGCCGGACGCTGGAAGAGGAAGAAGGGCAAAGGGAAGACGGTTGCGGCCCCTGCTCGCGCTCCGGGCGTCCCTGTTGCTCCGGTTGGACCGAGCAAAGGGAAAGGGAAGGCCCGAGGTTCTCAGCGGTCCAAGGCAAATGATGTCTACATGCATTGCTAAGGGAAAGGGCATTGGAAGAGGGAGTGCCCACAACTCCTCTCCAACCCAGGTGTGTTTGTGGTTGAAGTTAATATGATTACTAATTCTGCTTCATGGGTATTGGATACCGGGTGTGGTGCTCACATCTGCAATGATTTGCAGGCACTGCAAAGAAGCAAAAGGCTAACCAAGGATGAGATGATCCTGAGGCTAGGCGATGGCAAGGCCGTTGCTGCGGAGGCCCTAGGATCACTAGAGTTAGCCATTAGTAGTCATGTTAGGATTGTACTGAACGACTGTTTCTATGTACCTAGCATGATTAAAAACATTGTTTCCATCCCGGTCCTTGATAAGGAGGGATATGAATTTACCATCAATAAAAACGGTTTTTTTCATTATCAAAGATGGTATTTCTCATTTGCTTGGTACATTGGTCAACGGTCTGTACATACTTCAACAGTCTAATTGGATTATGACTGCAGAACACAAACGAAAACGTGATGATCATAATAACGCACAGATATGGCATGCGAGGTTAGGTCATATCTCTAAAGATAGGATAAGAAGGTTGGTGGACTCAAAGAGTCTAGAAATAGACGATTTGGACAACCTACCGACCTGCGAATCCTGTCTAAAGGGAAAGATGACCAAAAAATCCTTTGTTGGACAAAGTACGCTAGCCAGTGGTCTGTTGGATTTGATCCATACAGATGTCTGTGGTCCACTAAATACTCAGGCTAGAGGTGAGTACTCGTACTTCATAACCTTTACCGATGATCACTCACGGTATGGTTATGTTTACCTGATGAGGTACAAGTCTGAAGCCTTTGGAAGGTTTAAAGAATACAAACTTGAAGTAGAGAACCAAACCGGTCGAAAGATCAAAGCCCTTCGGTCGGACCGAGGTGGAGAGTATTTGAGTTGTGAGTTTACTGATTATCTAAAAGAGAATGGGATTCTCTCTCAGTGGACCCCTCCTGGAACACCGCAACTTAACGGTGTGTCTGAAAGGAGGAATCGGACCTTGTTGGACATGGTCCGATCCATGATGAGTTTTACCGAACTACCCCTTTCCTTCTGGGGATACGCTCTTGAGACGGCGGCCAAAGTTTTGAACTTGGCGCCATCTAAAATGGTATCCCAGACGCCATATGAGATATGGCATGGCAAGCCTGCCTCCTACAAATACTTGAAAGTATGGGGTTGCCCCGCATATGTCAAGAGATTAGTGGGAGATAAACTGGACTCGAGGTCTAGTTTATGCAGGTTTATCGGCTATCCGAAAGAAACTGCGGGTATTATTTCTATGATCCCTCCGAGCAAAAGGTTTTTGTCTCGCGAAACGCAGTGTTCTTGGAAAAAGGTTTTCCATCGGATAGTCGACGCGATGAGGTACTCCTTGAGGAATCAAGTGAGGTACCGCATGAGGCGGCAGTGACATCTGAGCCAGCGGTTCCCACTGATATTGTTCCAGTCCTCCGTAGGTCGGCCAGAGTATCCCATGTACCTGATAGGTATGGATTTCTGGGTCTGACCAGTCAGTTGGATAATGATCCAAAGACGTACGGAGAAGCGATGTCGGACATCGATTCGGACAAGTGGCTTGAGGCCATGAAATCCGAGATGGACTCGATGGGTACAAACAAGGTTTGGACCCTAGCAGATCCACCAAAAGGGGTTAAACCCGAAGCTGGAACATACGTTTGGATGAAGTCATACGGGGATATGATTTCATCAAGAACGAGTCCGACCTTGTGTATACAAGAAGATCAATGGGAGCTCAGTTGCGTTTCTGGTGCTTTACGTGGATGACATCTTGCTCATTGGGAATGATGCTAAGATGTTGAGTACCACTAAAGCTTGGCTGTCAATGCAATTCTCCATGAAGGATATGGGCGAGGCATCCTACATCCTTGGCATCAAGATCTACAGGGATAGATCTAAAAGGATGTTAGGAATGGCCCAGTCCTCGTACATTGAGAAAGTCTTGAAGAGATTCAAGATGGAGAACTCAAAACGAGGATTCCTTCCAATGAGGCATGGAATTAAGTTATCCAAGAAGCAGTCTCCTAAGACTGATGAGGAGCTTAAACGGATGTTGGACATCCCCTATGCTTCAGCCGTAGGCAGCATACAGTATGCTGTTCAATGCACTAGACCTGATGTGGCTTTCAATTGAGTGCAGTCAAGACTATCCTGAAGTACCTGAATAGGACTAAGGATATGTTCTTGATCTACGGCGGTGGAGAGTTGATACTGGAAGGCTATAGCGACGCTAGCTTCCAGTCGGATGACGATGATGCCAAGTCTCAGTTTGGTTTTGTATTTAGACTAAATGGTGGCGTGGTTACTTGGAAGGGTTCCAAGCAGGCTACCACGGCGGACTCCACCATAGAGTTTTGAATACATAGCGGCTTTGGAAGCTGCTAAGGAGTGGTTTGGTTGATGAGCTACATCCAAGGGTTGGATGTAGTACCTAGCATTGCTAAGCCTGTAATTATCTTTTATGATAACAACGGGGCGATAGCGCTAGCAAAGGAACCGAGATCTCATCACGATCCAAGCATATTCTTAGACGCTACCATCTCTTAGAGAGATGGATAGCAGGAGTGACGTTCGGTTGGACCGAGTCAGCTCCGCAGAAAACATAGCAGATCCACTTGCTAAGCCCATGTCGCAAGTTGCCCATACTCACCATCTGAATAAGAGGTTCGAGGTCAATGGGTGATTGGCTTTAGGTCAAGTGGGAGATTGTTGGAATAGGTGACCAGAAAGCCAATAGGTTTGGCAATTTGTAACCTATCCGACAACTTGATGTGAATGTAATATTATTATGTGATGAATAAGATGAGTATTCGTCACCAATGGTACCTTCTTTGTTGCGCTCATCTTATATTTGTTAAAATGGTGTTTAACTTATATCGCAACAAAGCCCACAGACCATAGATAACAACTCGTGCAGTTGGGCCACGCATTGGATGGTGGTCATGAAACCAACTGATTAAGAGTTGGGTCTGAAACGTTCCAAGTCGAGGACCTCGAGACAGGGCATCGAGAGTCCTATTGAGACTTGCGTCAAGAGTCGTGTTCATTGGATGAGTGCCGTGTTTCATCGGCGACAGGCGTGGGACGCCTACACGATCTTGATGGGTTGGTCGACTGGGGTCGAGCCGACTGGACTGACTCGCGGGGATCATCATATGGAAGCCTTGGAGGCTTGGTCGGTATGATTGGATTCCCCGGTTCCGATAGTACGGGAGTAATCCTCAGACTTGAGGAATCATGGCAGTCACGTGCACAGGACGACTGTATCTTGGATCTGGCGAGAGGTGATCATTCTGTAAGATGATCATTATAAGCCTTGTCCAGTGCAGTCGGAATGTGTAGCGAGGACGGTGGATTCCAAGAAGAGGATCCGTCCCCTGTCAGTATATGACAGAGGTATCTCCTATACACTCGGAGACACGTACATGCTGTTTGAAGCTGTGGCCACAGTGGTTGGTCGAACAGGGAATGGTTTCCTGTGTCGATGCAATGAAGCATACGTAGTCTCGAGTATTAAGCATAGATGCCTAGTCAAGGATGGGAACCGACGCCCAATTCCATACCCTAGACTAAGGCCGGGAGACGGTAGACGGAAGGATCGTACCCATACGGAATCGGCGCCTAAATGTTCACGCCAATTCACCTAGTCTCTAGTGCCATGGACCGTTGCTAGACGGCCACCCATGGTAACGGGCCCTTGTGGAACACGGGCCCAAGTCTAGCTGAGGGTGAACCTAAAGGGTCACACACAAATCACCGAGGAGGTTGAGAGATCGACTTGGAGTCAATCTCGAAGGATAAAATAAGTAATTGGATTACTTAAGGGAAAGTCCATTGGATGGACGGGCCGATATTGTATCGGGCTTTCATTTAATCGGTAAATTGGATTTTCGATTAAATATGGAAAGTTGAGATGTTGAGACGTTGGATCTTTTAATTGGATTAAAAGATCAACCGGAATAATTTAAGTGGACATTAAATTGGATTTAATATTGGGTTCGTCGTAATTGGATTACGATAAAACCGGGTCCGTTAAATTATACCCGAGAGGAGAAATAATTCCTAATTTGGAATAGGAAGAAGTTGGACTTCTTCCCTTAATTAAACATAGCCGACATGCTCCCTTGGAGGAAGCAAAATCAGCCATGTTGCATGCTAGGTGGTATGTTGACTTGTCTCTTTTGGAAAGAGACAAATCAACTCCAATCAAGCTCTTCCCTTTTGGTATGATTTGATCATACCATAAATTTTGGTAGGCTTGATTGAAGAATTGATGGTGATTGATTGGAATGAATCTAGACATCCTTGGATGAACCTAGACACATTCCAATAATCACATTAATTATGTATATATATTAGAATATACAACACCTAGCATAAGTGATTCATTATTCATCTTTTTCTAGGAAAAGGAGAAGAAAAAAAATCCTCTCCTCTCTCTCAATTTTCGTGCTCCCTCCCTCTCTTACACTTGTGTTCTTCACTTGATTTTGAATCAAGAAGAAGAACAAAGTAAGTTTAAGAGAACACTAATTCATAGTGTTCTTCTCTTAAACCGATTCCTTCCTAAACCCGTTCTTTTCTAGCAAGAAGAACGTGTGTTTCTTCCGGTGTGGTGTGGATCACCTTTGGAGAATCCATACGTTTGGATTTCGTGAGCATTCCGGAGAAGGAACAACGCTAGTAGCCGGAAGCATACGCTAAACAATCAAAGGTAACGGTTTATTACGCTTTGATTGATTCCATTTATATATCTATGCCCTATGTGTTTAAATATATGTTTTAATATTTACACATCCTACATCGAACGCCCGGTTGAGCACCCAAGGGTACACCCCTTGGGATTCGCGTATTTTGAATTTTTATTTAAATTTACGCACTTATTCCACGCTTTCTCGCTTCCGCTCGCGCTCCCGGGCGGATCCGCTTGTCCTTCACTTGAAAATCAAAATGGACTCCATGAGCGAGAACCAAGTCTGGAGACTTGTAGACCCACCGAAAGGTGTTAAGCCAGTTGGCTGTAAATGGGTCTACAAGCGCAAACTTGGCGTTGATGGAGAAGTCACAACTTTTAAGGCTACGTTAGTAGCTAAAGGGTACACTTAACGACCCGGGGTCGATTTTGAGGACACCTACTCGCCGGTAGCCATGGCTAAATCCATTCAGATCCTGCTCGCTATAGCAGCATGGTATGACTATGAGATATGGCAGATGGATGTGAAAACGTCCTTCCTCAGTGGTTTCGTTGAGGAAGAGATCTATATGGATCAGCCGGAGGGTTTAACGGTCACTGGAGAAGAATAGAAGGTCTGTCGTCTCCAGAAGTCCATCTATGGCCTCAAACAAGCATCCCGAAGCTGGAACATTCGGTATTACTTCATCAAAGCGAATGTTCCAACTTCGGGAGGCTAGTTTGAGGCCATAGATGGACTTCTGGAGACGACAGACTTTCTGTTCTTCTCCAGTGACCGTGAAACCCTGCGGCTGATCCATATAGATCTCTTCTTCAATGAAACCGTTGAGGAAGGCCGTTTTCACGTCCATCTGCCATATCTCATAGTCATACCATGCTGCTATGGCGAGCAGAATTCGAATGGATTTAGCCATGGCTACTGGCGAGTAGGTATCCTCAAAATCGACTCCGGGTCGTTGAGTGTATCCCTTATCTACAAGCCTAGCCTTAAAGGTTGTGACTTCTCCATCAACGCCAAGTTTGTGCTTGTAGACCCACTTACAGCCGACTGGCTTAACACCTTTCGGTGGATCTACGAGACTCCAAACTTGGTTCTCGCTCATGGAGTCCATTTCGGCTTTCATGGCCTCAAGCCATTTCCCGGAGTCGATGTCAGACATCGCTTCTCCATAAGTCTTAGGATCGTTATCCAAAAGATCGGTCGCACCTAGAAAGCCATATCTCACTGGAGGTCTGGACTCTCTAGCGGACCTACGGAGAACGGGAACGTCAGTGGTGACTGTGGGCGCTGACTGTATCGGAGCCGGTGGTGCAGGAACCGGGGCTGGCTGTTCCTGAGGCTGTCCTTCATGCCTAGCATGTTGGACCTCTCGAGGTTGGTCAGCTCTTCGGCTGTCTATCCTGAATCCTCTAAGTGAGGGTTCCGCGGCCTCCTCTGATGGCTGGATTCCATCACTTGATTCCTCAAGGATCAGCTCATCAGGTTGGATATCCTCCGGGAAGCCTTGCTCCAAGAATACTGCATTTCTTGAAACAAACACCTTTTGTTCCAAGGGGTCATAAAAGTAATAACCCGCAGTTTCTTTAGGGTATCCAACGAACCTGCATAAGCTAGACCTAGATTCTAACTTATCTCCCACTAACCTCTTGACGTATGCGGGGCTACCCCACACTTTCAAGTAGTTGTAGGATGCAGGCTTGCTGTGCCATATCTCATATGGCGTTTGGGTCAATGCACTAGTAGGCGCTAAATTCAATAATTTGGCCGTCGTCTCTAGTGCATAGCGCCAAAACGATAAGGGCAATTTGGTAAAACTCATCATGGACCGAACCATGTCTAACAGGGTTCGATTCCTCCTTTCAGAGACACCATTTAACTGTGGTGTTCCTGGAGGTGTCCATTCTGATATTATACCATGTTCTTTTAGATAATCTAGGAACTCCGTACTAAGGTATTCACCGCCTCGGTCCGACCGTAGGATTTTAATTTTGCAGTTGGTTTGGTTCTCCACTTCAAGTCTGAATTCTTTAAAACCTCTCAAGAGCTTCAGACTTGTACCTCATCAGGTAAACATAACCATGCCGCGAATGATCATCGGTGAAGGTTATGAAGTAGGAGAACCCACCTTGGGCCTGCATCCTTAGTGGTCCACATACATCTGTATGGACCAAGTCCAACAGACCTGTGGCAAGCCTGTTTTGTCCTACAAAGGGCTTCTTGGTCATTTTCCCTCTTAGACAGGACTCACAAGTTGGTAGATCGCTCAAGTCCCCAACCTCTAGGTTCTTTGAGTCTACCAACCTTTTTATCCTATCTTTGGATATGTGACCTAGCCTAGCGTGCCACAGACGTGCGTTCCCGTTATTATCTAATTTTCGTTTGTGTTGTGCATTGAGGACGAAATTCATTTGTTGCAAGATATAGAGTCCGTTATGCAATGTACCAAGTAGATGAGCAATTCCACACCTCATCAAATAAAAGCAATTTTTATTGATTCTAAACTCATAACCACTATCGTCCAACAATGGAATGGAAATGATGTTTTTAATCATACTGGGTACAAAATAAACTTGCTTAAATCTATGCTAATATTATCACTAATCACTAGAGTGGCGGATCCTACTGCTTCTGCCGAGATGGCCTTGCCATTCCCAAGCTTCAGCATCATGTCCCCGCTATCTAATTTTCTGCTTCTTTTCAACACCTGCAAGTCATTGCAAATGTGAGCTCCACAGCCGGTATCTAATACCCAAGAGGCAGAACTAGTGACCATATTAACCTCAATCACATATATACCTTGGTTCGAGAAGAGTTTGGGCACTCTCTCTTCCAATGCCCTTTCTCACGGCAGTTGATACATATGTCATATGCCTTTGACTGTTGCTTGGAGACAACCTTTCCCTTTCCTTTGCCTTTCCCCTCTTTGGCAATGGGAACACTCTTAGTGTTCGTAGCTGCTTTGACGGTCTTTCCCTTCCCTTTCTTCTTCTTCCAACGTCCGGCACCCTTGCCTTTCGTATTAGAAGTCGAAGCACCTCCAAACAATACCGAAGGCGTGGACTTCTTAGTCGTTGCCTCGTATTGCACCAACATATTTATCAACTCATGAATGCCCTTCTCAAGTGCGTTCATGTTGTAGTTGACGATAAATTGGTCAAAGGAGGGTGGGAGTGACTGAAGGATCACATCTATGTATGTTTCATTATCGAGACCTGCCTTTAGGTCCTCGAGCTTTTCCACCAGGGTAAACATTTTAACCCCCTGCTCTTGTACAGAGGATCCTTCTGTCATTTTAGTTCCAAAGAACGCCTTGGTCGCGACATACCTAGTATCCCGGTCTGGGACTGCATAGCAATCCTTAAGGCGAGCCATAATGGAAGGGACATCGTCTAGCCTTTCATATTGCTTCTGAATCTCATTGGTCATCGAAGCAGTATGATGCTACGGACCTTCCGGTTATCCTTATGCCAAGTCTCGAACGTCTCACGTTCTTCTGGCGTGGATCCTTCCGGTAAGGTCCTAGGGAGAGGCTCGTCCATGACGTAGCCTTGGTTCTCGTAATCTAGGTCTATCCTGAGATTGCGCAACCAGTCGTTGTAGTTTGTTCCATTGAATTTGTTTGTCTCAAGAATGGTGGAAGTGGGTTCTTAGACATTTTAAAATCTACATTTTTAGAAAACAACGCGCGATCAGCGGAAAATAAAAGACGGTGGTTTGATAAAATAATTAAATGCATGGACTTTAGTCATTTAATCCTCCCACTATTTATACGAAAACACGGTACTCTCAAACGTGATTTTCGGGAAATCCTTTCCAAGTGGGCTTGGGATCCACAGCGATTTTTCCCATACCCCGCTTTTACGATTCGTATGGAAAAGATCCTGTGGGAGGTATTCCATACCATTCTCGTTCCACGAGATTCCCAAGATTATTGCCTCACCCTTTCACATGATCCCGAGGACTCCAAGAGAATCATGTTAATTGGGCGTTAGACCCAACCCAATCGACCGAGCCACGGACCCACTGGTACCCCCACGACTCGTGAGACAGGTAGCAGCAGCCCGCTTTTCGTTCATGACATAATGCAACTTCCTTTAAGTACAATAACGTGCCACGACTCGTGAGACCACGCTATTGACCCAAAGCAGCTTCCTCACTATGCCATGGATTGGAAGGCATGGACAAACTCCTAGAGTTCATGTCCACTTTGTCTAGGGTCTAATATTTTGACATTGGTCCAACCAATGTGAGAGTAATTAATGACCGAGATCTCAAATAAATAAATATCTACACATACATCCATAATGCGTAAATAAACCATCCACAACAGTTATACGATAAATAAACAACCCATTCATTCATCATCATAACCACATGCAAAATTAAAGCCTAGCACGCCCCTGTTGGATGATCACGAGCCCGAATCCTATGCGACCCACTGAGCCCGCAGTGGATCTATGGTCAATCTAGGGTTGGTCCTATACTATTACATTAATAGTAACACAATCATCATGCTGATGGGCCTTGGTCTCTTTTTCTCTTTCTTCACTTCATGGAAAACTCCAAGGGGGCCTCCCGTCTGGGCTCTCCATGTGGTCCTTCCTTCTTCTCCACCAATTACAAAAATAGAAACCTCACCCCTAGTCTACTCTCATTACATATTAAAATAGAAAACCCCAGCGAAAACCCGGGGGGAGTACATAAGGAGGGAGGTATAATGCCTTATTATTCCAAGGCAACTAGAAACATAGAAGGAGAAAGCAGTAAAAGAGGCACACAGGCCCAACAGAAAATAAACCATACATCCGGTCTAGGGCTCGCGATCATCCATTTCCATCCAACACACACAATCACATGATCCAATCATATAATTACAAAATACCAACAACATATGATTTCCAATCATAAATATCCAAAATAATAAATGAATATGTGCACAACGTGTGAAAAATAAAAACACAAATATTGGTAATATTATTTTCTCGGTACAAAAACAGGCATAATTGAACCCAAAAATGATTTTGTAGAATTAATTCAAAATTAAAACTGAAAATAATTAATTAAAAAATAAAAGAAAAACACTGGTAGGGTTTTGAAACCCTAGCAGCAGCAGCCGTCGCCACCGGCAGTGGCCCGCCGGCACGCGCACAGGGCAGCAGGCTCAGCCTGCCGCCCTTGCGCGTGCGCAGGCGCTGCCTGGCCGGGCGCGCGCGCGCGCAGACCCCTTGCCTACGTGCGCGCGCGCCTGGCCGGCAGCGCGCTGCGCGGCCTGGCATTCCGGCAGGCCGCCGCGCGCGCAGGCTCCCCTTGCCTTGCGCGCGCGCTGGCCTGCTGGCTGCCGGCCGGGCGCCCGCGCGCAGACTCCTCCGTCTGCGTGCGCGCGCGCCTGACGGTGCTGCCCAGAGCCTGTCCGCGCGTGGACTCGCAGGCACGCAGCCTTGCGTGCGCGCGCGCGCGCAGACACCCTTGTCTACGCGCGTCTGCCCTGCCGGCAGCGTGCGGCTGCGCGCGGCCAGCCTTCCCGGCTGGCTGGCTGCGTCGTTTCTCGTTTTCCGTTCAATTTTCCACCCCGTTTCCCAAGAAAAACAGAAAAAACACCAATATTCAGAGATTCACACGATTTAAAAGCAATAAAATCGACATGCTTAAAATCAAGGAAAATCAAGATTTAATATAAAACATGCCAATATCACGTTTCATGCTTATAACGCACATAAACCCTAGGCCTATACACCAAATCGGGCTCTGATACCACTGAAAGAAATCGGTGGATCGTCCCAGGAATTGCGCGAATGCGGAAGCGCGATAAAATTAAACATACGAAAAATAAAGCATGCTTTTAATTTAAAAGAACACTCTCAAGGGGTGTACCCTTGAGGTTCCCGGGCGTTCGGTGTATCTCATGATTGTAAAGCATGTAAAGAAATCATGGAGGCCATAGAGTTGAAAATTAAAGAGGGACGAAAAAGGTAAAACGAGACCTACCCGTTTTCGTTTTCGTCTTCAACGGCTACTCGCGTTGTTCCCCGTTTTGCACCGAGATATCGTTCTTGAGACCCTCCAAATCGTGACACACGATCCACCCACGTATCTTGCACGGCATGCTAGCAACGAACAAGTGTATTATTTTTGGAGTAGATGAATCAACAACACGTTATCGATTAACGGTATTGATTCATCTAAGTTCTAATGTTCCAAGAACAAAAGAACTAAGAAGTATTTTCTTGCTAGAGAGAGAGGGGGGCGGACGAGAGATGAGGAGAAGGGGAGAGTGTGTGTTGTGTGTGTTTTTTTTTTAAGAATCATCATCATTCAATAGTTAGAGGCTAGAGGTTTATATAGAGGAGGAGTTGAATCCTCTTTAAACTCCAACTCTAAGAACTCTAATTTGACTAGGATTTTGACCTAGTCAAAGTCCTAGTCAAACTAGTGTTTGACCTAGTCAAACGAATCCTAGCCTTCTATCTCCCCTTTCCATCTCTACCGTTGATTTTAATTTAATGGAATATTTAAATCCCATTAAATATTCCAAAAGGCTAAAAGAATAAATATAATATAATAAATAAATATTATTATCTATTCTAAGCCCATTAAATCAACCCTTTAATAAATCCTATTTATTAATTTAATTCCCTTTATCAAATAGAAGGAATTAATTTCTCCAAGAAAATATAGGACCCGATTAAATCTAATTTAATCATTCCTTTACTCCAATATTAATTCAAAATTAAATACTAAGTGTGTGTGTGGATAGTGTGTGACTCTTTAGGTTCACCATTCAGCTAGACTTGGTCGGATTCCTAGAATCCGCCCGTTACCATGGGTGGCCATCTAGCAACGGTCCATGGCACTAGAGACTAGGTGAAATATTCGAGGATGAACATTTAGGCTCTAACAGTACACTTGTCCTTCCATCTTCGGTCTCATCACTTAGGGTGTAGGGCACGGAAAATGCAGGTACCCATTTTGGACCTAAGTGTCGGTCTGTCCTTACTAAACGCCACAAGGGAAACCTTTCCCTTCTGTTCAGTTACTGTGGCCACAGATTTCAGGGACAAGACACAGAGCATACATGAGACTCAACTGTCAATACCTTTTGACAGGAGACAGATCCTTTCTTGGAAAACTACTGTCACTTTGTACACCCGAGCTGCACTAGACATGGCTTATGACTACTCAAGAGTATTTTGGCAATCTCTCACCATATCTAAGATACAGACCTGATGCACAGGTAAACTCAGCAGTTCCTCAAGTCAAAGGACTTGGCCTGTACTGTTGGAACCGGGAATACACGTCATACCTTGCTGACCATACTCAAGGTCCTCCGTAAGACGATTCCCGCGAGTCACCTCAGTCAGCTACTTCCTAGCATGCTGACCACTAACACTGCTTAGACGACCTTCGTCGCCCGTCGATGAAATACGACAGCAGATGCTTAGTGCAAGTCTCAAAGGGAATCCCGGTACCCATTTCCGGGATTCCTTGACTTGGAGATTTCCGGACTGATTCGGTAAGACTGATTTCATGGACCTACCTCCAAGCGTAGTCCCAGTCCCCGAAATCGTTTCTCAGTCCGTGGGCTTTGTTTGCGTAGTGAACAGAAATGTAAATGCAGATAAGTGAACGTAAACAAAGTATTGCCATATGAATTTTCACTTCTTTATTCATAAATATTTTTATCAAATACCAAAGAATTGTCTAGACATAGGTTACATATTCCTGCCAAAATTGGCTTACATGGTCACCTATTCTAACAGGGCTGTATATCTAATAGTACAGATCAAGTCCTTTGACATGAGGAACTGTTGAGTTTACCTGTATATCAGGGATGTATCTTAGATATGGTAACAGATTACCAAGAAACACTTGAGTAGTCATAAGCCATGTCTAGTGCAGCTCCGGTGTACATAGTGACAGTAGTTTCCAAAAAAGGATTTGTCTCTTGTCAAAAGGCATTGACAGTTGAGTCTCACATATGCTCGGTGTCTTGTCCCTAAAATCTGTGGCCACAGTAACTGAACAGAAGGGAAGGTTTCCCTTGTGGCGTTTAGTAAGGACAGACCGACTCTTAGGTCCAAAATGGATACCTGCATTTTTCGTGCCCTAGACCCTAAGTGGTGAGACCGTAGACGGAAGGACAAGTGTACTGTTAGAGCCTAAATGTTCATCCCCGAATATTCACCTAGTCTCTAGTGCCATGGACCATTGCTAGATGGCCACCCATGGTAACGGGCGAATTCTAGGAATCCGACCAAGTCTAGCTGAAAGGTGAACCTAAAGAGTCACACACAATCCGCACACATTAAGTATTTAATTTAGAATTAAATATTTGGAGAAATGGAATGATTAAATTGGATTTAATCGGGTCCTTAATTTTCCTGGAGAGAATTAATTCCTTTTATTAGATAAAAGGGATTAATCTAATAAATTAGATTTATTAGAAAAATAATTTAATGGGCCTAGAATAAATATTTATATTTATTATATTTATTTATTTATTGCCCTTTGGAATATTTAAATAGGTTTTAAATATTTCATTAAATTAAATTAATGGTTGAGATTAAAAGGAGAGATGGATGGCTAATTTGACTAGGTCAAATTACTACTTTGACTAGGTCAAAATCCTAGTCAAAATAGTCTACTTAGGAGTTGGGGTTTGAAGAGGATTAAACTCCTCCTCTATATAGTCCTTGCCCCTCACCATGAGAGAGATGATGAAACTCCGACAAACACACACACACTCTACTCGTGTCTCTCTCTCCCATCTCGTCCGCCTCTCTCTTCTTTTTCAATAAAAATAGTTCTTGTTCTTTTGTGTTAACAATTGAACAAAAAGGAGGATTAATCCCGTTAAGTAATAACGTGTGATTGATCCGTCCTCTCCATATAAATACTTGTTCGTTTGCTAGCACGACGTGTAAGATACGTGGGCGGATTGCATGCCACGATTTAGAGAATCTCACATACGAGATTTTGGTCCAAATTGGGAAACAACGCGAGTACCGGTTAGAAGAGGAAAACGACGAACCGGTAATTCCCTTTTTACGTTTTCGTCTCTTCTTTTTATTTTCAAATCCTATGGCCTCCATGATTGTTTGTGTGTATTTTAATTCATGAGATACACCAAACACCCGGGAACTTCAAAGGCACACCCCTTGAACGTGTTCTTTATTTTACGTATAAAGCATGTTTAAATTCTGTAATTTAATTTTATACCGCGCTTCCGCATTCACGCTATTTCCCGGATGATCCACACACCTATCACAGGCTTTCATTGAGTAGGTTGGTCGGTATGACTAGTATTCCCAGTTCTGACAGTACGAGATTAGTCCTCGAACTTGAGGGACTACGACAATCACATGCACACCATGTTTGTATCTTAGGTTTAGCGAGAGGCTATCGAGTCAAAAGATTTGTTTGCTATAAGCTCTATTTAGTGCAGTCAGGATGTATAGTTTGGACAGTGAGTCCCATGATAGAATCCGTCTGCTGTCAAACAGTTGACAGTAGTGTCTCACTCAAGCACACACACAACACACACTAATCTGTACAACTCTCTCGTCTCACACACTCACACCTAGACGCCGCCCCTCTCTATCTCTCTCGACCATCACCCTCTCATCACCTTCAAAGAGTCTTCTTATCCTCTTGTCTTTGATACAAAGGAACACACAAACAATCGATCACGTTAACTAATAGCGTTTGGTCGATTGGTTCTCCCTTTTCTTTGATCTTTTGCTAGCACAAGGAAATCAAGATTCCGGTGAATTATGTGGACGATTTAGAGAATTCCTACATTGGATCTAGGTGGCAAATCAGGGAAGAATGCGTGTAGCCGAACGAAGAAGTCTACAACGGGTAAGTACGTCTGTAGCATTTTCTTACGTTCCAAACCTATGTCCTCCATGAATCTTGCATGCTTCTTTTCTTTTATTCATGAGACACCACTTGATCGGTTCTTTAATTCCATCATTTTATGCATGTTTATGTTTTATTATGTTTAAATGTATCGTGCTTCCGCACGCGCCCTCTCCCAGGACGATCCACGTATCCTAATGTGGTATCAGAGCTTAGTTCGGTGTATAGGACTAGGATTTTATGTGTTATACGTGTATACGCATGTGTTACGTGGGCTTTATTTTTGGATGAAAGCATGTCGTATATTGTAGGCATTATCGCATTAATTTTGCACTTGAAATACTGATCATGAAATTCATATGATTTTTTAATTATATACTTGGTTCTTGGAAAACGTGTAGAAGTAACGGCAAAAAAAACAAGGATAGTGGCAACCGACGGTCGACCGCACGCACGGTGCACGCGGCCAGGTGCGCGCGCAGGTAGGGGAGCCTGCGCGCAGACTACCTTAGTTACCCGGGAGGTACAGGTTTCAATGTCAATCCAGTCAAATTGGATTGTGATCGAAAAGACATAAGGGAGCAATGTTGGACATCGTGATCGGATTAATGGCTTGGAGCTATGGGATCCGTCATGAAAATTTGAACTAGGTTTGAGATTTCATGTAACTGGAATATCATTTTTATGAGCTCATACGGAGTATGACTCGATCAGTAACGAGCTTTTAAGGTCAGTGAGAGTATAATTGTATTGCATGTGTTTAGTGTGTAACATCTTATTTATTTGGAATGAATTTAAGATGTTAGGAAATACTAAAGCACGAGTGTGGTTCACGCGATTCTCCATGAAAGGAATTGGATTCCTATATAGATGGATAAGCTCATCAACTCAGTTATGGTAAATTGATGAGAAAGCTTAGATGTTTTACATCCCCTATGTCTTTGTCGTAGGCAGCACGAAAATGCTGTTTGGTACACTAGACCTGATGTTGTGTGTACTTTGGGTATGACACAACGGATATCAGGAGTGTACCGAGGAGGCAATAGACAACAGTCAAGAGCAATCTTTAGTACGCGAATAAGGATTAAAGATGTGTCCTTGATGCATCATGTTTTGTTGAGAGTTGATTCTAGAAGGCTAAAGCGATACTACCTTCAGAATTATATGAATAACGGTAAGTCTTTAAAATTATGCTTATTCAGACTTAATGGTGAGTGTCGTAGCTTGGAAAGTTTTCAAAGCAGGATACAACGACGTGTCATCATGAAAGCCGAATGTTGGGCGACTTTGGAAGTTGTTTTTGGAAAGTGGTTTGGATTAAAACCACGTCCATGGGTTGGATGTGGCGCCTAGCATGGCCAAACTAGTAGTCGCCTTGGAGGCAGACAACAAGGCTGTGGTAAAAGCTTTTGGGCCCAAGATCTCATCACAGATCCACGGAAAATTCTTAGACAACCACCATCTGCAGGTAGCGATGGTAGGAAGAGGTGTCATGGTTAGACCGTGTTAATTCGGCAAAAATTATATTAGACCCACGAAACTAAGCTGATGTCGTAGATTACTCATGCTTCGATGGTCCTGAGCAATATGAGTAATTGGCTTTATGGTCAAGTGGGAGACTATTAGAATAGGCGAGCAAAAACGTCAATTTAATTGGTTGTTTTGAGAACCATTTGTCATTTTTATCAAAGTAATCTTACATTGATGAACATAGTAAGTATTTGTCATTGACTAAATGTGTTTGTTGTGCTTACTACTCACATTGAATGCGTTTCCATGTCACAACAAATGCCCACAGATCGAATGTTAAACTTGTGGAGTTGGGCAGCACATATGTTGGCGACCATGAAACCTGAGGGTCGGTCTGAAAAGTTCCAAGTCGAGCACCTCGAAACTAGGTGTTGAGTGTCCTATAGCGACTTGCACTAAGTATTGCATTCACTGGGTGAGTGCCGAGTTTCATCTATGCTAGACGTAAGTCGTCTTTTGCAATTTTAGTGGGTTAATTGGCATAGAAGTCGATTGATTGAACTAACTCAAGACAATCGTCATATGGAAGCCCTCAGTGGTTTGTCAGTATGACTGGACTTCCCGGTTCCGATAGTACGGAATAGCCTTTGGACTTGAGGAATCATGGCAGTTACGTGCATAAAAAAATTGTATCTTGGATATGGCGAGCGGTGACTGTATCGTGAAGTATGACCATCACGATACAGTCACCGCTCGCCATATACGGTGACGGTGGATTCCAAAAAGAATATGTCCCCTATCGGTATTGTGACAACGAGATCTCCTATGCGCTCTAAGATGGTTTAGACTCTAAAAGTATATGGTCATAGCGATTGATCGAGTAGGAAGGGATTTCCTACATAAATCAATAGAGTAAACTCATCTCGAGTATGAAACATAGATGCCTAGTCATGAAAGAATCGGGTATGGCCTGGGAACATAACGAAAGCATAAAATGCGTACTTTAAGGCATAATTATAAACGGATTCAAAGGGGTATTCCTTTTGAAGTTCTCGAGTTTTCGGTGTATGCCAAAGCATAAATAAAAGAAGAGAAGATGCTAGATATGTGGCTAAAAGGAAATGAACAAAAGATACATGTAAATGTAAATGAAAACCAACCTTTGTTCACTACACGTAGAATCGGTACAAGCTTTACGTTTCTCGTTCCATCCACTTGAGGATCCAAATTAGAATCTCTCTAATTTGTCCACACCACACTATGGAAGAGTTTTGAAAGAAATCGGTGGATCGTCCCGGGAATTGCGCGAATGCGGAAGCGCGATATAAAAATAACATACAAAAATTAAAGCATGCTTTTAATAATAAAAGAACACGCTCAAGGGGTGTACCCTTGAGATTCTCGGGTGTTTGATGTATCTCATGATTAAACAACATGTAAAGAAATCATGGAGGCCATAGAGTTGAAAATAAAGAGAGACGAAAAATAAAACGAGACCTACCCGTTGTTGTTTTCGTCTTCAACGGCAACAAGCGCTGTTCCCCGTTTTGCACCGAGATCTCGTCCTTGAGACCTCCAAATCGTGACACACGATCCACCCACATATCTTGCACGTCGTGCTAGCAACGAACAAGTGTATATTTTGGAGTGGATGAATCAACAACACGTTATCAATTAACGGTATTGATTCATCGAAGTTCTAATGTTCCAAGAACAAAAGAACTAGAAAATATTTTTCTTGGAGAGTGGAGAGAGAGAGGGCGGACGAGAGAGAGGGAGAGAGGCCGAAATTATGTGTATTGTGTGTATGTTGGAATTTCATCATCCTTCAAAAGGTTGGAAGCTAGAGGTATTTATAGAGGAGGAGTTTAATCCTCTTTAAACTCCTACTCTAAGAACTCTAATTTGTCTAGGATTTTGACCTAGTCAAAGTCCTAGTCAAACTAGTGTTTGACCTAGTCAAACAAATCCTAGCCTTCCATCTCCCCTTTCCATCTCAACCGTTGATTTTTAATTTAATGGAATATTTAAATCCCATTAAATATTCCAAATGGCTAAAATTAAATATAATAAATAAATATTAATATTTATTCTAAGCCCATTAAATCAACCCTTTAATAAATCCTATTTATTAATTTAATTCCCTTTATCAAATAGAAGGAATTAATTTCTCCAAGAAAATATAGGACCCGATTAAATCTAATTTAATCATTCTTTTACTCCAATATTTAATTCCAAATTAAATACTAAGTGTGTGTGGATAGTGTGTGACTCTTTAGGTTCACCATTCAGCTAGACTTGGTCGGATTCGTAGAATCCGTCCGTTACCATGGGTGGCCATCTAGCAACGGTCCATGGCACTAGAGACTAGGTGAAATATTCGAGGATGAACATTTAGGCTCTAGCAGTACACTTGTCCTTCTGTCTTCGGTCTCATCACTTAGAGTCTAGGGCACGGAAAAAGCAGGTACCCATTTTGGACTTAAGTGTCGGTCTGTCCTTACTAAACGTCGCAAGGGAAACCTTTCCCTTCTGTTCAGTTACTGTGGCCACAGATTTCAGGGACGAGACACAGAGCATACATGAGACTCAACTGTCAATACCTTTTGACAGGATACAGATCCTTTCTCGGAAAATACTGTCACTCTGTACACCCGAGCTGCACTAGACATGGCTTATGACTACTCAAGAGTATTTTGGCAATCTCTCACCATATCTAAGATACAGACCTAATGCACAGGTGAACTCAGCAGTTCCTCAAGTCAAAGGACTTGGCCTGTACCGTTGGAACCGGGAATACACGTCATACCTTGCTGACCATGCTCAAGGTCCTCCGTAAGACGGTTCCCGCGAGTCACCTCAGTCAGCTGCTTCCTAGCATGCTGATCCACTAACACTGCTTAGATGACCTTCGTCACCCGTCGATGAAATACGACAGCAGATGCTTAGTGCAAGTCTCAAAGGGAATCCCGGTACCCATTTTCGGGATTCCTTGACTTGGAGATTTCCGGACTAATTCGGTAAGACTGATTTCATGGACCTACTCTAAGCGTAGTCCCAGTCCCGAAATCGATTCTCAGTCCGTGGGCTTTGTTTGCGTAGTGAACAGAAATGTAAATGCAGATATAAGTGAACGTAAACAAAGTATTGCCATATGAATTTTCACTTCTTTATTCATAAATATTTTTATCAAACACCAGAAATTATCTAGACATAGGTTACATATTCCTGCCAAAATTGGCTTACATGGTCACCTATTCTAACAAGTTCTCTTATCTACTGTTAGATAGAAGAAGAAACAATCCAAAACAACACTATTGTTTAGTGCCTTTGGAATGTTTTGTTGTTCAATGCTTTCCAAAAGGTATGAACATCAAAGGGAGAAAATTTGCAGAGATTTAGAGCATATGTGGCTGAGTTTTTTCCTAAAAAAGCGTGCAAGTTCCATACATACAAGTTATGTGAATAGTTTTGTGTATATAGAGCTGTTGAATTCAATATTCAACTTCTCTTGTTAATTTCTAAAGCAACCTACATACATACACACACACTATCTACATAACCATACACCATTATAGCAAATAAAGCACCCACAAAACTGTTAGAATAGGTGACCATGTAGCCAATCTTGGCAGGCAAAAATTTAAACCTATGTCTAGACAATTTCAGGAATTTGATAAATTATTAATGAATAAAGAAGTGGAATTCATTTGGCATTATTTTGTTTGTGTTCAGTTTATCTGCATTACATATCTGTTCACTATGCAAACAAAGCCCACAGACTGAAAATGTATTTCGGGGACTGGGACTACGCTTGGAGGTAGGTCCATGAAATTAGTCCAGCCGAATCAGTCCGAAAATCTCCAAGTCAAGGAATCTAAAAAATGGTACCGAGATTCCCTTGAGACTTGCACTAAGCATCTGCTGTCGTATTTCATCGACGGGTGACGAAGGTCGTCTAAGCAGTGTTAGTGGGTTAGCCTGCTAGGGAGCAGCTGACTGAGATGACTCGCGGGAATCGTCTTACGGAGGACCTTGAGTAGGGTCAGCTAGCTATGACGTGTGTTCCGGTTCAAACAGTACAGCTCAAGTCCTTTGACTTGTGGAACTGCTGAGTTTACCTATATATCAGGGTTGTATCTTAGATATGGTGAGAGATTGCCAAGAAACACTTGAGTAGTCATAAGCCATGTCTAGTGCAGCTCCGGTGTACAGAGTGACAATAGTTTCCAAGAAAGGATCTGTCTCATGTCAAAAGGCATTGACAGTTGAGTCTCACATATGCTCTATGTCTTGTTCTTAAAATTTGTGGCCACAGTAACTGAACGGAAGGGAAGGTTCCGTTGCGGCGTTAGGAAGGACAGACCGACACATATGTCCAAAATGGGTACCTGCATTTCCGTGCCCTAGACCCTAAGTGGTGAGACCATAGAAGAAGGACAGGTGTACTGTTAGAGCCTAAATGTTCATCCCGAATATTCACCTAGTCTCTAGTGCCATGGACCGTTGCTAGATGACCACCCATGGTAACGGGCGGATTCTAGAAATCCGACCAAGTCTAGCTAAAACGTGAACCTAAAGAGTCACACACAATCCGCACACAATAAGTATTAATTTAGAATTAAATATTTCGAGAAAATGGAATGTAAATTGGATTTAATCGGGTCCTTAATTTTCTTGGAAAGAATTAATTCCTTTTATTAGATAAAAGGGATTAATAATAAATTAGATTTATTAGAGAATTAATTAATGGCCTAGAATAATATTTATATTTATTAAATTTATTATTTACCTTGGAATATTTAAATAGGTTTTAAATATTCCATTAAATTAAATTAATGGTTGAGATTAAAAGGAGAGATGGATGGCTAGGATTAATTTGACTAGGTCAAATTACTACTTTGACTAGGACTTTGACTTGGTCAAAATCCTAGTCAAATTAGTCTTCTTTAGAGCTGGAGTTTGAAGAGGATTAAACTCCTCCTCTATATATAGTCCTAGCCCCTCACCATAAGAGAGATGATGAAACTCCAATACACACATAACTCACACTCTCTCTCTCGGTTTCTCGTCTCTCGTCTGCCACTCTCTCTCTTCTGTCTCCAAGCTTTATTCTTTTGTGTTAACAATTGAACAAAAAGGAGGATTAATACCGTTAAGTAATAACGTGTGATTGATCCGTCTTCTCCAAATAATATACACTTGTTCGTTCGCTAGCACGACGTATAAGATACGTGGGTGGATTGCATGTCACAATTTGGAGGATCTCACATACGAGATTTGGTGCAAATCGGGAACAACGCGAGTATCGGTTAGAAGACGAAAACGACAAATCGGTAGGTCTCTTTTACGTTTTCGTCTCCTTTTCTTTTTAAATCCTATGGCCTCCATGATTGCTTGTATGATTTTAATTCATGAGATACACCAAACACCCGGCAACTTCAAGGGCACACCCTTGAACGTGTTTTTTCTTTTACGTATAAAGTATGTTTAAATTCTGTAATTTAAATTTATACCGCGCTTCTGCATTCGCGGTATTTCCCGGGACGATCCACACGCCTTTCACAGGCTTTCAAAAACCACATATGGCAGGCCACATGTGCTTCACATGTGGAAGATTTTAATTCCTCCTTCATTTGCTATAACTTGTATTTTTCCATGGACTTGGACTACTAGTCTTGGACCTTTATTAATCTAATTAAATTAATTCCAAATGAAATCCATTGGGCATTAATTAATCGAATAAATCTCAATCCAATTGAAGCCCACAAGTTTATTAATTCAATAAAATAAACATAAGTCCAAACTCTAATTAATTGATCCAATCAATTAATTAAGCCAAACCTGATAAATTAATCTAATTAATTTAAAGGTTCTAAGCCCAAAACTTAACTAATCCAATTAATTAATTCTTGGACCATCCATCAAATTGATTTTCCAATAAATGATCCAATCATTTATTTTTTCTCCTTGAATTATTTTAACCTAATTAAATTAATTCGTTTCTTGTAGAATTAATTCTACCAAATTCATAATAATTTGTGTGTGACTCATTAGGTTCACCCTCTGCTAGACCTGGGCTTGTATGCAACATAATTGGTCAATTAAATCTAATTTAATTAACTATTTTTCCATTAACCATTAATCGGAAATTATCCGTCAGCATGGGTGCCCATCTAACAACGGTCTTGGCACTAGACACTAGGTGAATGTTGGCCTGAACATTTAAGCTCCCAAGTTCCATACGAGTACGGTCCTTCCATCATTTGTCTCCAGGTCTAAGTCTAAGGCATGGAATTGGGCATTGATTCCCATCATGGACTAGACAACTATGCTCAATAACTGAAGACAAGTTTGCTCTATTGATCGATGTAGGAAATCATTTGCTACTCGACCAAACGATGTGGCCACAGACTCAATGAGCTTAAACTATCTCAGAGCGCATAGAAGACTCGACTATCATTTACTAACAGGTGACAGATCCTATCCTGGAATCCACCATCCTTAATACATATTCTGACTGTACTGGATAAGGCTTATGATGAACGTATCGCAGATACGGAAACCTTTTGCCAGATCCTAGATATAACCATCATATGCATGTGACACTCATCCAATGATTGCAATCCTTAGTGAAAGTTTCTGTAAGACCCTCGATGCCCTGTCTCGATGTCCTCGACTTGGAACATTTCGAACAACCCTCCAAAGTTGGTTTCATAGCTGTCATCCAACTACACGGGTTATCCCATTGGTCTATGGGCATTTGTTGTGACAGTAATGTTTGAATAGGTGACCAGAAAGCTAGTAGGTTTGGCATTTTGTAACCTATTTGACCACTTGATTAATGTAATATTATTTAATGAATAAAATCAGTATTCATTACCATTGATACTTCTTTATTGTGCTAATTTTCCATACGTTAAATGTTGTTTTAAATATATGAACATAAAAGCCCACAGACCACGGTTAACAACTAATGCAATTGGGCCACGCATTGGATGGTGGTTTATGAAACCAACTGACAAAGAGTTGGGTCTAAAAAGTTTGAAGTTGAGGACCTCGAGACAGGGCATCGAGAGTCCTATAGAGACTTGTACCACGAGTCGTATTCGTCGGATGAGTGCCGTGTTTCATTGCGATAGGTGTGGGACGCCTATACGATCTTGGTGGGTTGGTCGACTAGGGTCGAGTCAACTGAACTGACCCATGCGGATCATCATATGAATCACTTTTGCTTGGTGTTGTATATTCTAATATATATACATAATTAATGTGATTATTGGAATGTGTCTAGGTCCATCCAAGGATGTCTAGATTCATTCCAATCAATCACCATCAATTCTTCAATCAAGCCCGTCCATCCAATGGACTTTCCCTAAAGCAATCCAATTACTTATTTTATCCTTCGAGATTGACTCAAGTCGATCTCTCAACCTCCTCGGTGATTTGTGTGTGACCCTTTAGGTTCACCCTCAGCTAGACTTGGGCCGTGTCCCACAAGGGCCTGTTACATGGGTGGCCGTCTAGCAATGGTCCATGGCACTAGAGACTAGGTGAATTGGTGTGAACATTTAAGCGTCGATTCCGTACGGTTACGATCCTTCCGTCTACTGTCTCCCGGCCTTAGTCTAGGGTATGGAATTGGGCGTTGGTTCCCATCCTTGACTAGGCATCTATGTTAATACTCAATACCACGTATGCTTCATTGCGTCGACACAGGAAACTACACCATGTTCGACCAACCACTGTGGCCACAGCTTCAAACAACATGAACGTGTCTCCGAGTGCATAGGAGATACCTCTATCACATATTGACAGGGGACGGATCCTCTTCTTGGAATCCACCATCCTCGCTACACATTCCGACTACACTGGACAAGGCTTATGATGATCATCTTACAGAATGATCACCTCTCGCCAGATCCAAGATACAACCGTCCTGTGCACGCGACTGCCGTGATTCCTCAAGTCTGAGGATTACTCCCGTACTATCATAACCGGGGAAAACCAATCATACCGATCAAGCCTCCAAGGCTTCCATATGATGATCCCCGCGAGTCAGTCCAGTCGGCTCGACCCCAGTCGACCAACCCATCAAGATGGTGTAGGCGTCCCACGCCTATCGCCGATGAAACACGGCACTCATCCAATGAACACGACTCTTGACGCAAGTCTCAATAGGACTCTCGATGCCCTGTCTCGAGGTCCTCAACTTGGAACATTTCATACCCAACTCTTAATCAGTTGGTTTCATGACCACCATCCAATGCGTGGCCTAACTGCACGAGTTGTTATCCATGGTCTGTGGGCTTTTTGCGATATAAGTTAAACACCGTTTTAACAAATGTAAGATGAGCGCAACAAAGAAGGTACCATTGGTGATGAACACTCATCTTATTCATCACATAATAATATTATATCTACATCAAGTTGTCGAATAGGTTACAAATTACCAAACCTATTGGCTTTCTGGTCACCTATTCTAACAATCTCCCATTTGACCTAAAGTATTTTCCACCAGGATAAGCATTTTAACCCCATGCTCTTGTACAGAGGATCCTTCTGTCATTTTAGTTCCAAAGAACGCCTTAGTCACGACATACCTAGTATGCCGGTCCGGGACTGCATAGCAATCCTTAAGGCGAGCCATAATAGAAGGGACATCGTCTAGCCTTTCATACTGCTTCTGAATATCATTCGTCATTGAAGCAAGTATGACGGTATGGACCTTCCGATTATCCTTATGCCAAGTCTCTAACGTCTCACGTTCTTCTGGTGTGGATCTTTCCTATAAGGTCCTAGGGAGAGGCTCGTCCATGACATAGCCTTAGTTCTCGTAATCCAGGACTATCATGAGATTGTGCAACCAGTTGTTGTAATTGGTTCCATTGAATTTGTTGGTCTCAAGAATGGTTCATAAAGGGTTCTTAGACATTTTAAATCTACATTTAAAAAACAAAGTTCGATATCAACAAAATTTAAAAGACGGTGGTTTGATAAATAATTAAATGCTTGGTCTTTAGTCATTTAATGCTCCCACTATTTATACGAAAACACGATACTCTCAAACATTGTTTTCGGGAAAATATTTTCCTAGTGGGCATGGGATCCACAGCGAATTTTTCCATACCCCACCTTTACGATTCGCATGGGAAAAATCCTGTGGGAGGTATATCATACCATTCTCGTTCCACAAGATTCCCAAGATTATTGCCTCACCCTTTCACATGATCCCGAGGACTCCAAGCGAATCATGCTAATCGGGCGTTAGACCCGACCCAATCAACCGAGCCATAGACCCACTGGTACCTCCACGACTCGTGAGACAGGTAACATGAAAGAAATCGGTGGATTGTCCCGGGAATTGCACGAATGCGGAAGCGCGATAAAAATAAATTTACAAAAATAAAAGGCATGCTTTTAATTGAAAAGAACACGCTCAAGGGGTGTGTGCCCTTGAGGTTCCCGGGCGTTCGGTGTATCTCATGATCATAAAACAAATAAAGAAATCATGGAGGCCATAGAGTTGAAAATTAAAGAGGGACGAAAATCTTAAAAACGAGACCTACCCGTTGTCGTTTTCGTCTTCAATGGCTACTCGCGTTGTTCCCCGTTTTGCACCAAGACCTCGTTCTTGAGATCCTCCAAATGTGACACACGATCCACCCACGTATTCTTGCACGTCGTGCTAGCAACGAAACAAGTATTATTTTGGAGAGGATAGATCAACCACGCGTTATGAATTAACGGGATCGATCTTCCTTAGTTCAATTGTTCCAAGAACAAAAGAACAAGAAAAATAATATTTTCTAGGTGAGAGAGAGAGAGGGCGGACGAGAGAGGAGAGGAGAGAGTGTGCGTTGTTTGTGTGTTTTCAAGAATCATCATCTTAAATTGTTGGAAGCTAGAGGTTTATATAGAGGAGGAGTTTAATCCTCTTTAAACTCCAACTCTAAAGTAATCTAATTTGACTAGGATTTTGACCTAGTCAAAGTCCTAGTCAAACTAGTGTTTGACCTAGTCAAACGAATCCTAGCTTTCCATCTCCCCCTTTCCATCTCAACCATTGATTTTAATTTAATGAAATATTTAAATCCCATTAAATATTCCAAAAAGCTAAAAGAATAAATATAATATAATAAATAAATATTATTATTTATTCTAAGCCCATTAAATCAACCCTTTAATAAATCCTATTTATTAATTTAATTCCCTTTATCAATAGAAGGAATTAATTTCTCCAAGAAAATATAGGACCCGATTAAATCTAATTTAATCATTCCTTTACTCCAATATTTTAATTCCAAATTAAATACTAAGTGTGTGTGGATAGTGTGTGACTCTTTAGGTTCACCTTTCAGCTAGACTTGGTCGGATTCTCAGAATCCGTCCGTTACCATGGGTGGCCATCTAGCAACGGTCCATGGCACCAGAGACTAGGTGAAATGTTCGGATGAACATTTAGGCTCTAACAGTACACTTGTCTTTCTATCTTCGATCTCATCACTTAGGGTCCAGGGCACGGAAAAAGCAGGTACCCATTTTGAACCTAAGTGTCGGTCTGTCTAAACCTTTCCCTTCTGTTCAGTCACTGTGGCCACAGATTTTAGGGACAAGACACAGAGCATACATGAGACTCAACTGTCAATACCTTTTGACAGGAGACAGATCCTTTCTTGAAAACTACTGTCACTTTGTGCACCCGAGCTGCACTAGACATGGCTTATGAGTACTCAAGAGTATTTTGGCAATCTCTCACCATATCTAAGATACAGACCTGATGCACAGGTAAATTCAGCAGTTCCTCAAGTCAAAGGACTTGGCCTGTACCGTTGGAACCGGGAATACACGTCATACCTTGCTGACCATACTCAAGGTCCTCCGTAAGACGGTCCCGCGAGTCACCTCAGTCAGCTGCTTCCTAGCATGCTGACCCACTAACACTGCTTAGACGACCTTCGTCACCCGTCGATGAAATACGACAGCAGATGTTTAGTGCAAGTCTCAAAGGGAATCCCGGTACCCATTTTGGGATTCCTTGACTTGGAGATTTTCGAACTGATTCGGTAAGACTGATTTCATGGACCTACCTCCAAGCGTAGTCCCAGTCCCCGAAATCGTTTCTCAATCCGTGGGCTTTGTTTGCGTAAGTGAACAGAAATATAAATGCAGATAAGTAAACGTAAACAAAGTATGCCATATGAATTTTCACTTCTTAATTCATAAATGGTTTTATCAAATACCAAAGAATTGTCTAGACATAGGTTACATATTCCTGCCAAAATTGGCTTACATGGTCACCTATTCTAACAATCTCCCACTTGACCTTTAAAGCCAATTGCCCATATGCTTAATCCCCATCTTCTCAAGATGTTGCGTATGAGTGCTCTGCGACATAGGCTTTGTCAGCGGGTCTGCTGTGTTGTCTGCCGAGTTGACTCGGTCCATCCGGACGTCACCTCTTCCTACATTTCTCTAAGAAGATGGTAGCGTCTAAGATTGTGTTTGGAACGGTGATGAGATCTCGGTTCCTTTGCTTGCGCTATAGCGTCGTTGTTATCACAAAAGATGACAACGGGCTCAGCGATGCTAGGCACCACACCCAACTCTTGGATGTAGTTTCTCATCCAAACCGCTTCCTTAGCAGCTTCTGAAGCTGCTATGTATTCAGCCTCTGTGGTGGAGTCAGCAATGGTTGCTTGCTTGGAACTTTTCCAAGCTACTACTCCTCCATTGAGTTTGAATACGTACCCCGATTGAGACTTGGCATCATCGTTGTCAGACTGGAAGCTAGCGTCGCTAAAGACTTCCAGAATTAGTTCTCCATTGCCATAGACTAAGAACATCTCCTTAGTCCTCCTTAGGTACTTAAGGATGCCCTTAACAGCATTCCAATGTGCTTCTCCTGCGCAGGACTGATATTTGCTTGTCACGCTCAAAGCGTACGCAATGTCAGGCCTAGTGCAGTGGACCGCATATTGTATGCTACCTACGGCAGAAGCATAGGGGATGACCTTCATCCTTTCAAGTTCCTCATCAGTCTATGGGGACTGTTTCTTGGATAGCTTGATCCCATGCCTCACTGGAAGGAATCCTCGTTTGGAGTTGTCCATTCGATATCTGTTTAGGACTTTCTCCATATACGAGTTTTGGGTGAGTCCTAACATCCTTTTAGATCTGTCCCTGACAATCTGGATGCCTAGGGTGTAGGAGGCTTCACCCAAGTCCTTCATGGAAAACTGGGTTGACAACCATGCTTTTGTGTTTCCTAACATTCTAACATCATTACCAATGAGCAGAATGTCATCCACATAAAGCACTAGGAACACTATTGAGCTCCCACAGACCTTCTTGTATACACAAGGGTCGGATTCGTTTTTGATGAAGTCATAACCCCGTATTACTTCATCAAAGCGAATGTTCCAACTTCGGGAGGCTTGTTTGAGGCCATAGATGGACTTCTGGAGACGATAGAATTTCTGTTCTTCTCCAGTGACCGTGAAACCCTGCGGCTGATCCATATAGATCTCTTCTTCAACGAACCCGTTGAGGAAGGCCGTTTTCACGTCCATCTGCCATATCTCATAGTCATACCATGCTGCTATGGCGAGCAGAATCCGAATGGATTTAGCCATGGCTATTGGCGAATAGGTATCCCTTAGCTACAAGCGTAGCCTTAAAGGTTGTGACTTCTCCATCAACGCCAAGTTTGCGCTTGTAGACCCACTTACAGCCGACTGGCTTAACACCTTTTGGTGGATCTACGAGACTCCAAACTTGGTTCTCGCTCATGGAGTCCATTTTGGCTTTCATGGCCTCAAGCCATTTCCCGGAGTCGATGTCAGACATCGCTTCTCCATACGTCCTTAGGATCGTTACCCAAAAGATCGGTCGCACCTAGAAAGCCATATCTCACTGGAGGTATGGCTCTCTAGTGGACGTACGGAGAACGGGAACGTCAGTGGTGACTGTGGGTTCTGACTGTATCAGAGCCGGTGGTTGAGGAACCGAGGCTGGCTGTTCCTGAGGCTGTCCTTCATGCCTAGCATGTTGGACCTCTCGAGGTTGGTCAGCTCTTCGGCTGTCTATCCTGAATCCTCTAAGTGAGGGTTCCGCGGCCTCCTCTGATGGCTGGATTCCATCACTTGATTCCTCAAGGATCAGCTCATCAGGTTGGATATCCTCCGGGAAGCCTTGCTCCAAGAATACTGCATTTCTTGAAACAAACACCTTTTTTCTTCCAAGGGGTCATAAATGTAATAACCCGCAGTTTCTTTAGGGTATCCAACGAACCTGCATAAGCTAGACCTAGATTCTAACTTATCTCCCACTAACCTCTTGACGTATGCGGGGCTACCCCACAATTTCAAGTAGTTGTAGGATGCAGGCTTGCCGTGCCATATCTCATATGGCGTTTGGGTCAATGCACTAGTAGGCGCTAAATTCAATAATTTGGCCACCGTCTCTAGTGCATAGCCCCAAAACGATAAGGGCAATTTGGAAAAACTCATCATGGACCGAACCATGTCCAACAGGGTTCGATTCCTCCTTTCAGAGACACCATTTAACTGTGGTGTTCCTGGAGGTGTCCATTCTGATATTATACCATGTTCTTTTTAGATAATCTAGGAACTCCGTACTAAGGTATTCACCGCCTCGGTCCGACCGTAGGATTTTAATTTTGCAGTTGGTTTGGTTCTCCACTTCAATTCTGAATTCTGTAAACCTCTCAAGAGCTTCAGACTTGTACCTCATCAGGTAAACATAACCATACCGCGAATGATCATCGGTGAAGGTTATGAAGTAGGAGAACCCACCTCGGGCCTGCGTCCTTAGTGGTCCACATACGTCTGTATGGACCAAGTCCAACAGACCTGTGGCAAGCCTGCTTTGTCCTACAAAGGGCTTCTTGGTCATTTTCCCTCTTAGACAGGACTCACAAGTTGGTAGATCGCTCAAGTCCCCAACCTCTAGGTTCTTTGAGTCTACCAACCTTTTCATCCTATTTTGGGATATGTGACCTAGCCTAGCGTGCCACAGACGTGCGTTCCCGTTATTATCAAATTTCCGTTTGTGTTGTCCATTGAGGACGAAATTCGTTTGTTGCAAGATATAGAGTTCGTTATGCAATGTACCAAGTAGATGAGCAATTCCACACCTCATCAAATAAAAGCAATTTTTATTGATTCTAAACTCATAACCACTATTGTCCAACAATGGAATGAAAATGATGTTTTTAATCATACTGGGTACAAAATAAACTTGCTCTAAATCTATGCTAATATTATCACTAATCACTAGAGTGGCAGATCCTACTGCTTCTGCCGAGATGGCCTTGCCATTCCCAAGCATCAGGATCATGTCCCCGCTACCCAGTTTTTCTGCTTCTTTTCAAACACCTGCAAGTCATTGCAAATGTGAGCTCCACAGCCGGTATTTAATACCCAAGAGGCAGAACTAGTGACCATATTAACCTCCATCACATATATACCTTGGTTCGAGAAGAGTTTGGGGCACTCTCTCTTCCAATGCCCTTTCTCACGGCAGTTGATACATATGTCATATGCCTTTGACTGTTGCTTGGAGACAACCTTTCCCTTTCCTTTGCCTTTCCCATCTTTGGCAATAGGAACACTCTTAGTGTTCGTAGCTGCTTTGATGGCCTTTCCCTTCCCTTTCTTCTTCTTCCAACGTCCGGCACCCTTGCCTTTCGTATTAGAAGTCGAAGCACCTCCAAACAATACCGAAGGCGTGGACTTCTTAGTCGTTGCTTCGTATTGCACCAACATATTGATCAACTCATGAATGCCCTTCTCAAGTGCGTTCATGTTGTAGTTGACGATAAATTGGTCAAAGGAGGGTGGGAGTGACTGAAGGATCACATCTATGTACGTTTCATTATCGAGACCTGCCTTTAGGTCCTCGAGCTTTTCCACCAGGGTAAGCATTTTAAACCCCGTGCTCTTGTACAGAGGATCCTTCTGTCATTTTTAGTTCCAAAGAATGCCTTGGTCGCGACATACATAGTATGCCGGTCCGGGACTGCATAGCAATCCTTAAGGCGAAACATAATGGAAGGGACATCGTCTAACCTTTCATATTGCTTCTGAATCTCATTGATCATCGAAGCAAGTATGATGCTACGGACCTTCCGGTTATCCTTATGCCAAGTCCCGAACGTCTCACGTTCTTCTGGCGTGGATCCTTCCGGTAAGGTCCTAGGGAGAGGCTCGTCCATGACGTAGCCTTGGTTCTCGTAATCTAGGACTATCCTGAGATTGCGCAACCAGTCGTTGTAGTTTGTTCCATTGAATTTGTTTGTTCAAGAATGGTGGAAAGTGGGTTCTTAGACATTTTAAAATCTACATTTTAGAAAACAGCGCGCGATCAGCAGAAAATAAAAGACGGTGGTTTGATAAAATAATTAAATGCATGGACTTTAGTCATTTAATCCTCCCACTATTTATACGAAAGCACGGTACTCTCAAACGTGATTTTTGGGAAATCCTTTCCAGGTGGGGTTGGGATCCACAGCGATTTTTCCCATACCCCGCTTTTACGATTCGTATGGAAAAGATCCTGTGGGAGGTCTTCCATACCATTATCGTTCCACGAGATTCCCAAGATTATTGCCTCACCCTTTCACATGATCCCGAGGACTCCAAGCGAATCATGTTTATTGGGCGTTAGACCCAACCCAATCGACCGAGCCATGGACCCACTAGTACCCCCCACAACTCGTGAGACAGGTAGCAGCAGCCCGCTTTTCGTTCATGACATAATGCAGCTTCCTTTAAGTACAATAACGTGCCACGACTCGTGAGACCACGCTATTGACCCAAAGCAGCTTCCTCACTATGCCATGGATTGGAAGGCATGGACAAACTCCGAGAGTTCATGTCCACTTTGTCTAGGGTCTAATATTTTGACATTGGTCCAACCAATGTGAGAGTAAGAAATGACCGTGATCTCAAATAAATAAATATCTACACATACATCCATAATGTGTAAATAAACCATCCACAGCAGTTATACGATAAATAAACAACCCATTCATTCATCATCATAACCACATGCAAATTTAAAGCCTAGCACGTCCCTGTTGGATGATCACGAGCCCGAATCCTATGCGACCCACTGAGCCCGCAGTGGATCTATGGTCAATCTATGGTTGGTCCTATACTATTACATTAATAGTAACCCAATCATCATGCTGATGGGCCTTGGTCTCTTTTTCTCTTTCTTCACTTCATGGAAAACTCCAAGGGGGCCTCCCGTCTGGGCTCTCCATGTGGTCCTTCCTTCTTCTCCACCAATTACAAAAATAGAAACCTCACTCCTAGTCTACTCTCATTACATATTAAAAAATAGAAACCCCAGCGAAAACCCGGGGGGAGTACATAAGGAGGGAGGTAGAATGCCTTATTATTCCAAGGCAACTAGAAAGAGAGAAGGAGAAAGCAGTAAAAGAGGCACACAGGCCCAACAGAAAATAAACCATACATCCGGTCTAGGGCTCGCGATCATCCATTTCCATCCAACACACATAATCACATGATCCAATCATATAATTACAAAATACCAACAACATATGATTTCCAATCATAAATATCCAAAATAATAAATGAATATGTGCACAACGTGTGAAAAATAAAACACAAATAATTGTAATATTATTTAAACGTTTTAGGAAAATATTTTCTCATTATTTTAAGTAAAATAACCCCGGGATTCCAAATCCAATTTATTTTACTCCTAAAATAATGTCTTTAGAAAAATAGACATAATTGAACTAAAAAACGATTTTCCAGAATTAATTCAAAATTAAAACTGAAATGAATTAATTAAAAAATAAAAGAAAAATACTGCTAGGGTTTTGAAACCCTAGCAGCAGCAGCCCCCGCCGGCCCGCGCACAGGGCAGCAGGCTCAGCCTGCCGCCCTTGCGCGCGCGCAGGCCCCTTGCCTGCGTGCGCGCACGCCTGGCCGGCAGCGCGCTGCGCGGCCTGGCATTCCGGCAGGCCGCCGCGCGCGCAGGCTCCCTTGACTTGCGCGCGCGCTGGCCTGCTGGCTGCCGGCCGCGCGCAGCCAGGAAGCCTGCGCGCGTCTGCCCTGCCGGCAGCGTGCGGCTGCGCGCGGCCAGCCCTCCCGGCTGGCCGGCTGCGTCGTTTCTCGTTTTCCATTCAATTTTCCACCCCGTTTCCCAAGAAAAACAGAAAAAACATCAGCATTCAGAGATTCACACGATTTAAAAGCAATAAAATCGACATGCTTAAAATCAAGAAAAATCAAGATTTAATATAAAACATGCCAATATCACGTTTCATGCTTATAACGCACATAAACCCTAGGCCTATACACCGAACCGGGCTCTGATACCACTGAAAGAAATCGGTGGATTGTCCCGGGAATTGCGCGAATGCGGAAGCGCGATAAAGTTAAACATACGAAAATTAAAGCATGCTTTTAATTTAAAAGAACACGCTCAAGGGGTGCACCCTTGAGGTTCCCGGGCGTTTGGTGTATCTCATGATTGTAAAGCATGTAAAGAAATCATGGAAGCCATAGAGTTGAAAATTAAAGAGGGACGAAAAAGGTAAAACGAGACCTACCCGTTGTCGTTTTCGTCTTCAACGGCTACTCGCGTTGTTCCCCGTTTTGCACCGAGATCTCGTTCTTGAGACCCTCCAAATCGTTACACACGATCCACCCACGTATCCTGCACGTCGTGCTAGCAACGAACAAGTGTATTATTTTTGGAGTGGATGAATCAACAACACGTTATCGATTAACGGTATTGATTCATCTAAGTTCTAATGTTCCAAGAACAAAAGAACTAAAAAATTATTCTAGTGTTGGAGAAAGAGAGAGGGGCGGACGAGAGGTAGGAGAAGGGGAGAGTGTGTGTTGTGTGTGTTTTTCAAGAATCATCATCCTTCAATTGTTGGAAGCTAGAGGTTTATATAGAGGAGGAGTTTAATCCTCTTTAAACTCCAACTCTAAGAACTCTAATTTGACAAGGATTTTGACCTAGTCAAAGTCCTAGTCAAACTAGTGTTTGACCTAGTCAAACGAATCCTAACCTTCCATCTCCCCTTTCCATCTCAACCGTTGATTTTAATTTAATGAAATATTTAAATCCCATTAAATATTCCAAAAGGCTAAAAGAATAAATATAATGTAATAAATAAATATTATTATTTATTCTAAGCCCATTAAATCAACCCTTTAATAAATCCTATTTATTAATTTAATTCCCTTTATCAAATAGAAGGAATTAATTTCTCCAAGAAAATATAGGACCCGATTAAATCTAATTTAATCATTCCTTTACTCCAATATTTAATTCCAAATTAAATACTAAGTGTGTGTGGATAGTGTGTGACTCTTTAGGTTCACCTTTCAGCTAGACTTGGTCGGATTCCCAGAATCCGTCCGTTACCATGGGTGGCCATCTAGCAACGGTCCATGGCACTAGAGACTAGGTAAAATATTCGGGGATGAACATTTAGGCTCTAACAGTACACTTGTCCTTCTATCTTCGGTCTCATCACTTAGGGTCTAGGGCACGAAAAATGCAGGTACCCATATTTGACCTAAGTGTCGGTCTGTCCTTACTAAACGCCGCAAGGGAAACCTTTCCCTTCTGTTCAGTTACTGTGGCCACAAACTTCAGGGACAAGACACAGAGCATACATGATACTCAACTGTCAATACCTTTTGACAGGAGACAGATCCTTTCTTGGAAACTACTGTCACTTTGTACACCCGAGCTGCACTAGACATGGCTTATGACTACTCAAGAGTATTTTGGCAATCTCTCACCATATCTAAGATACAGACCTGATGCACAGGTAAACTCAGCAGTTCCTCAAGTCAAAGGACTTGGCCTGTACTGTTGGAACCGAGAATACACGTCATACCTTGCTGACCATACTCAAGGTCCTCCGTAAGACGGTTCCCGCGAGTCACCTCAGTCAGCTGCTTCCTAGCATGCTGACCCACTAACACTGCTTAGACGACCTTCGTCACCCGTCGATGAAATACGACAGCAGATGCTTTGTGCAAGTCTCAAAGGGAATCCCGGTACCCATTTTCGAGATTCCTTGACTTGGAGATTTCCGGACTGATTCGGTAAGACTGATTTCATGGACCTACCTCCAAGCGTAGTCCCAGTCCCCGAAATCGTTTCTCAGTCCGTGGGCTTTGTTTGCGTAGTGAACAAAAATGTAAATGCAGATAAGTGAATGTAAACAAAGTATTGCCATATGAATTTTCACTTCTTAATTCGTAAATGGTTTTATCAAATACCAAAGAATTGTCTAGACATAGGTTACATATTCCTGCCAAAATTGGCTTACATGGTCACCTATTCTAACACCAAATGCCCGGGACTGGCTGAGAAAACTGAGGATTGTCCTCGATTTCGAGAACCAAGGCTACGTCTTGGACGAGCCGCCACCGAGCGACTTACCGGAGGGGTCCACGCCTGAAGAACGTTTGATGTTTGAGAAATGGCATGAGGACAACTGGAAAGTACGCAGTATCATACTGGCTTCGATGTCTAACGACATCCAGAAGCAGTATGAGAGGATGGACAACGTCTCCGCCATAATGCTCCGCATGAACGAGGTTTATGCGGTTCCAGATAGGCATATTAGATATGCCGCCACAAAAGCATTCTTTAGCACCAAGTCGCTGAAGGAGCGTCTGTACAGAGTCATGGGGTCAAGATGCTCTCCCTAGTGGAGAAACTCGAGGACCTTAAAGTTGGGCTTAACAATGACACGTACATTGACGTGATCCTCCAGTCGCTTCCTCCATCCTATGACCCGTTTGTTGTAAACTACAACATGAATGGACTTGAGAAAGTCGATTCATGAGTTGATCAACATGCTGGTCCAATACGAGGCAACGACCCACAAGTCGTCGCCGGCGGTATTGATAGGAGAGGCTTTGACCTCCAAAGTGAATGGCAAGAGGGCCGGACGCTGGAAGAGAAAGAAGGGCAAAGTGAAGACGGTTTCGGCCCCTGCTCGCGCTCCGGGCGTCCCTGTTGCTCCGGTTGGACCGAGCAAAGGGAAAGGGAAGGCCCGTGGTTCTCAGCGGTCCAAGGCAAATGATGTCTGCATGGATTGCCAAGGGAAAGGGCATTGGAAGAGGGAGTGCCCACAACTCCTCTCCAACCCAGGTGTGTTTGTGGTTGAAGTTAATATGATTACTAATTCTGCTTCATGGTATTGGATACCGGGTGTGGTGCTCACATCTGCAATGATTTGCAGGCACTGCAAAGAAGCAGAAGGCTAACCAAGGATGAGATGATCCTAGGGCTAGGCGATGGCAAGGCCGTTGCTGCGGAGGCCGTAGGATCACTAGAGTTAGCCATTAGTAGTCATGTTAGGATTGTACTGAACGATTGTTTCTGTGCACCTAGCATGATTAAAAACATTGTTTCCATCCCGATCCTTGATAAGGAGGGATATGAATTTACCATCAATAAAACGGTTTTTTTCATTATCAAAGATGGTATTTCTCATTTCCTTGGTACATTGGTCAACGGTCTGTACATACTTCAACAGTCTAATTGGATTATGACTGCAGAACACAAACGAAAACGTGATGATCATAATAACGCACAGATATGGCATGCGAGGTTAGGTCATATCTCTAAAGATAGGATAAGAAGGTTGGTGGACTCAAATAGTCTAGAAATAGACGATTTGGACAACCTACCGACCTGCGAATTCCTGTCTAAAGGGAAAGATACCCAAGAAACCCTTTGTTGGACAAAGTACACTAGCCAGTGGTCTATTGAATTTGATCCATACAGATGTCTGTGGTCCACTAAATACTCAGGCTAGAGGTGGGTACTCGTACTTCATAACCTTTACCGATGATCACTCACGGTATGGTTATGTTTACCTGATGAGGTACAAGTCTGAAGCCTTTGGAAGGTTTAAGGAATACAGACTTGAAGTGGAGAACCAAACCGGTCGAAAGATCAAAGCCCTTCGGTCAGACCGAGGTGGAGAGTATTTGAGTGGTGAGTTTACTGATTATCTAAAAGAGAATGGGATTCTCTCTCAGTGGACCCCTCCTGGAACACTGCAGCTTAATGGTGTGTCTGAAAGGAGGAATCGGACCTTGTTGGACATGGTCCGATCCATGATGAGTTTTACCGAACTACCCCTTTCCTTTTGGGGATACGCTCTTGAGACGGCGGCCAAAGTTTTGAACTTGGCGCCATCTAAAAAGGTATCCCAGACGCCATATGAGATATGGCATGGCAAGCCTGCCTCCTACAAATACTTGAAAGTGTGGGGTTGCCCCACATATGTCAAGAGATTAGTGGGAGATAAACTGGACTCGAGGTCTAGTTTATGCAGGTTCATCGGGTATCCAAAAGAAACTGCGGGGTATTATTTCTATGATCCCTCCCGAGCAAAAGGTTTTTGTCTCGCGAAACGCAGTGTTTTTGGAAAAAGGTTTTCCATCGGATAGTCGACGCGATGAGGTGCTCCTTGAGGAATCAAGTGAGGCACCCCAAGAGGCGGCAGTGACATCTTCGCCAGAAGTTCCCATTGATATTGTTCCAGTCCTCCGTAGGTCGGCCAAAGTATCCCATGCATCTGATAGGTATGAATTTCTGGGCCTAACCGGTCAGTTGGATAATGATCCGAAGACGTACGAAGAAGCAATGTCGGACATCGACTCGGACAAGTGGCTTGAGGCCATGAAATCCGAGATGGACTCGATGGGTACAAACAAGGTTTGGACCCTAGTAGATCCACCCAAAGGGGTTAAACCCATAGGGTGTAAATGGGTCTACAAACGTAAGCTTGGAGCTGATGGGGAGGTTACAACCTTCAAAGCCAGGCTTGTGGCGAAAGGTTACACTCAACGACCCGGGGTCGATTTTGAGGAAACCTATTCGCCCATAGCAATGGCCAAGTCCATTCGGATACTGCTTGCCATAGCAGCATGGTATGACTATGAAATATGGCAGATGGACGTGAAAACGGCCTTCCTCAATGGTTTCGTAGAGGAAGAGATCTATATGGATCAGCCGGAAGGTTTCACAACTGTTGGAGAAGAGCAGAAGGTCTGCCGTCTCCAAAGGTCCATCTATGGCCTCAAACAAGCTTCCCGAAGCGGGAGCATACGTTTTGATGAAGTCATACGGGGATATGATTTCATCAAGAACGAGTCCGATCCTTGTGTATACAAGAAGATCAGTGGGAGCTCAGTTGCGTTTCTGGTGCTTTATGTGGATGACATCTTGCTCATTGGGAATGATGCTAAGATGTTGGGTACCACTAAAGCTTGGTTGTCAACGCAATTCTCCATGAAGGATATGGGCGAGGCATCCTACATCCTTGGCATCAAGATCTACAGGGATAGATCTAAAAGGATGTTAGGGATGGTCCAGTCCTCGTACATTGAGAAAGTCTTGAAGAGATTCAAGATGGAGAACTCAAAACGAGGATTCCTTCCTATGAGGCATGGAATTAAGTTATCCAAGAAGCTGTCTCCTAAGACTGATGAGGAGCTTAAAAGGATGTTGGACACCCCCTATGCTTCAGCTGTAGGCAGCATACAGTATGCCGTTCAGTGCACTAGACCTGATATGGCTTTCGCTTTGAGCGTAACAAGTCGATATCAGTCGTGTGCCGGGGAGGCACACTGGAGTGCAGTCAAGACTATCCTAAAGTACCTGAAAAGGATTAAGGACATGTTCTTGATCTACGGTGATGGAGAGTTGATACTGGAAGGCTACAGCGACACTAGCTTCCAGTCAGATGACGATGATGCCAAGTCTCAGTCTGGTTATGTGTTCAGACTTAATGGTGGCGTGGTTGCTTGAAAGAGTTCCAAGCAGGCTACCACAGCGGACTCCACCACAGAGTCTGAATACATAGCAGCTTCGGAAGTTGCTAAGGAGTGGTTTGGTTGATGAGCTACATCCAAGGGTTGGATGTAGTACCTAGCATTGCTAAGCCTGTAATATTATCTTTTATGATAACAACGGGACGATAGTGCTAGCAAAGGAACCGAGATCTAATCACGATCCAAGCATATTCTTAGGAGTGACATTCGGTTGGACCGAGTCAGCTCCGCAGAAAACATAGCAGATCCACTTGCTAAGCACATGTCGCAAGTTGCGCACACTCACCATCTGAATAAGAGGTTTGAGGTCTATGGGTGATTGGCTTTAGGTCAAGTGGGAGATTGTTAGAATAGGTGACCAGAAAGCTAATAGGTTTGGCAATTTGTAACCTATCTGATAACTTGATGTAAATGTAATATTATTATGTGATGAATAAGATGAGTATTCGTCACCAATGGTACCTTCTTTGTTGCGCTCATCTTACATTTGTTAAAACGGTGTTTAACTTATATCGCAACAAAGCCCACAGACCATGTATAACAACTCGTGCAGTTGGGCCACGCATTGGATGGTGGTCATGAAACCAACTGATTAAGAGTTGGGTCTGAAACGTTCCAAGTCGAGGACCTCGAGACAGGGCATCGAGAGTCCTATTGAGACTTGCGTCAAGAGTCGTGTTCATTGGATGAGTGTCGTGTTTCATCGCCGACAGGCGTGGGACGCCTACACGATCGTGATGGGTTGGTCGACTGGGGTCGAGCCGACTGGACTAACTCGCGGGGATCATCATATGGAAGCCTTGGAGGCTTGGTCGGTATGATTGGTTTTTCCCGGTTCCGATAGTACGAGAGTAATCCTCAGACTTGAGGGATCATGGCAGTCGCGTGCACAGGACGTCTATATCTTGGATCTGGCAAGAGGTAATCATTCTGTAAGATGATTATCATAAGCCTTGTCCAGTGCAGTCGGAATGTGTAGCGAGGACGGTGGATTCCAAGAAGAGGATCCGTCCCCTTTCAGTATGTGACAGAGGTATCTCCTATGCACTCGGAGACACGTTCATGTTGTTTGAAGCTGTGGCCACAGTGGTTGGTCGAACAGGGAATGGTTTCCTGTGTCGACGCAATGAAGCATGCGTGGTCTCGAGTATTAAGCATAGATGCCTAGTCAAGGATGGGAACCGACGACCAATTCCATACCCTAGACTAAGGCCGGGAGACGGTAGACGGAAGGATCGTACCCGTATGGAATCAGCGCCTAAATGGTCACGCCAATTCACCTAGTCTCCAGTGAAAGAAATCGGTGGATCGTCCCGGGAATTGCACGAGTGCGGAAGCGCGATATAAAATAACGTACAAAAAAAATAAAGCATGCTTTTAATTTTTGTGAACACGCTCAAGGGGTGTACCCTTGAGGTTCCCGGGCGTTCGGTGTATCTCATGATTATATAACATGTAAAGAAATCATGGAAGCCATAGAGTTGAAAAATAAAGAGGGACGAAAAAATAAAACGAGACCTACCCGTTGTCGTTTTCGTCTTCAACGGCTACACGTGTTGTTCCCCGTTTTGCACCGAGATCTCGTTCTTGAGACCCTCCAAATCGTGACACACGATCCACCCACGTATCTTGCACGTCGTGCTAGCAACGAACAAGTATTTTTGAAGAGGATAGATCAATCACACGTTATGAATTAACGGGACTAATCTTCCTTAGTTCTAGTGTTCCAAGAACAAAAGAACAAGAAACAATTTTCCTATAGAGAGAGAGAGGGGGCGGACAAGAGGTAAGGAGGGGAGAGACGAGTGTGTGTTGTGTGTGTAATTTCAAGAATCATCACCCTTCAATTGTTGGAGGCTAGAGATTTATATAGAGGAGGAGTTTAATCCTCTTTAAACTCCAACTCTAAGAACTCTAATTTGACTAGGATTTGACCTAGTCAAAGTCCTAGTCAAACTAGTGTTTGACCTAGTCAAACCAATCCTAGCCTTCCATCTCCCCTTTCCATCTCAACCGTTGATTTAATTTAATGGAATATTTAAATTCCATTAAATACTTCAAAAGGCCAAATAAATATAATAAATAAATATTAATATTTATTTTGGGCCCATTAAATCAATACCTTTAATAAATCCAATTTATTAATTTAATTCCCTTTATCAAATAGAAGGAATTAATTTCTCAAAGAAAAATATAGGACCCGATTAAATCTAATTTAATCATTCCTTTACTCCAATATTTAATTCCAAATTAAATACTTAAGTGTGTGTGGATAGTGTGTGACTCTTTAGGTTCACCTTTAAGCTAGACTTGGTCGGATCCCTAGAATCCGCCCGTTACCATGGGTGGCCATCTAGCAACGGTCCATGGCACTAGAGACTAGGTGAAATAATCGGGGATGAACATTTAGGCTCTGACAGTACATTTGTCCTTCTGTCTTCGGTCTCATCACTTAGAGTCTAGGGCACGAAAAAAATGCAGGTACCAATTTTGGACCTAAGTGTCGGTCTGTCCTTACTAAACGCCGCAAGGGAAACCTTCCCTTCTGTTCAGTTACTGTGGCCACAGATTTCAAGGACAAGACACAGAGCATACATGAGACTCAACTGTCAATACCTTTTGACAGGAGACAGATCCTTTTTTGGAAACTACTGTCACTCTGTACACCCGAGCTGCACTAGACATGGCTTATGACTACTCAAGAGTATTTTGGCAATCTCTCACCATATCTAAGATGCAGACCTGACGCACAGGTAAACTCAGCAGTTCCTCAAGTCAAAGGACTTGACCTGTACCGTTTGAACCGGGAATACGTCATACCTTGCAGACCATACTCAAGGTCCTCCGTAAGACGGTTCCCGCGAGTCACCTCAGTCAGCCGCTTCCTAGCATGCTGACCCACTAACACTGCTTAGACGACCTTCGTCACCCGTCGATGAAATACGACAGCAGATGCTTAGTGCAAGTCTCAAAGGGAATCCCGGTACCCATTTTCGGGATTCCTTGACTTGGAGATTTCCGGACTGATTCGGTAAGACTGATTTCATGGACCTACCTCCAAGCGTAGTCCCAGTCCCCGAAATCGTTTCTCAGTCCGTGGGCTTTGTTTGCATAGTGAACAGAAATGTAAATGCAGATATAAGTGAACGTAAACAAAGTATTGCCATATGAATTTTCACTTCTTTATTCATAAATGTTTTTATCAAATACCAAAAAATTGTCTAGACATAGGTTACATATTCCTGCCAAAGTTGGCTTACATGGTCACCTATTCTAACATCTAGTGCCATGGGCCGTTGCTAGACGGCCACCCATGGTAACGGGCCCTTGTGAGACACGGGCCCAAGTCTAGCTGAGGGTGAACCTAAAGGGTCACACACAAATCACCGAGGAGGTTGAGAGATTGACTTGGAGTCAATCTCGAAGGATAAAAATAAGTAATTTGATTACTTAAGGGAAAGTCCATTGGATGGACGGGCTGATATTGTATCGGGCTTCCGTTTAATCAGTAAATTGGATTTTCGATTAAATATGGAAAGTTGAGACGTTGAGACGTTGGATCTTTTAATTGGATTAAAAGATCAACGGGAATAATTTAAATGGACATTAAATTGGATTTAATGTTGGGTTCGTCATAATTGGATTACGATAAAACGCGGTCCGTTAAATTATACCCGAGATGAGAAATAATTCCTATTTTGGAATAAGAAGAAGTTGGAGTTCTTCCCTTAATTAAACATGGCCGACATGTTCCCTTGGAGGAAGCAAAAGCAACCATGTTTCATGCTAGGTGGTATGTTGACTTATCCCTTTTGGAAAGACACAAATCAACTCCAATCAAGCTCTTCCCTTTTGGTATGATTTGGTCATACCATAAATTTTGGTAGGCTTGATTGAAGAATTAATGGTGATTGATTGGAATGAATCTAGACATCATTGGATGAACCTAGACACATTCCAATAATCATATTAATTATGTATATATATATTAGAATATACAACACCAAGCATAAGTGATTCATTATTCATCTTTTTCTAGGAAAAAGAGAAGACAAAAATCCTCTCCTCTCTCTCAATTTTCGTGCTCTCTCCCTCTCTTAAACTTGTGTTCTTCACTTGATTTTGAATCAAGAAGAAGAACAAAGTAAGTTTAAGAGAACACTAATTCATAATGTTCTTCTCTTAAACCGATTCCTTCTAAAAACCCGTTCTTTTCTAGCAAGAAGAACGTGTGTTTCTTCCGGTGTGGTGTGGATCACCTTTGGAGAATCCATACATTTGGATTTCGTGAGCATTCCGGAGAAGGAACAACGCAAGTAGCCGGGAGCATACGCTAAACAATCAAAGGTAACGGTTTATTACGCTTTGATTGATTTCATTTATATATCTATGCCCTATGTGCTTAAATGTATGTTTTAATATTTACACATCCTACATCGAACGCCCGGTTGAGCACCCAAGGGTACACCCATTGGGATTCGCATATTTTAAATTAGAT
The DNA here is from genome assembly GCA_034509735.1 of Sesamum alatum. NCBI lineage: Eukaryota > Viridiplantae > Streptophyta > Magnoliopsida > Lamiales > Pedaliaceae > Sesamum > Sesamum alatum. Next base: position 33,600,002 of record JACGWO010000009.1, read on the forward strand.
TTAAATTTGCGCACAATTTCTCGCCTTTCTCGCTTCCGCTCGCACTCCCGGGTGGATCCGCTTGTCCTTCAGTGGTCTCACGAGTCGTGGCACGACTATCGTGCTTAAAAGAAGTTGCACTTTGTCATGAACGAGGAGTAGACTACTGTTACTTATCTCACGAGTCGTGGAGGTAGCAGTGGGTCTATGAATCGGTTGATGGGTCGGGTCTAACACCCAAATAACGTGATTCGCTTAGAGTCCTCGGGATCACGTGAAAGGGTGAGGCAATTATCTTGAGAATCTCGTGGAACGAGAATGGTATGGAATACCTCCCACGAATTCTTTTCCCATGCGAATCGTAAAAGTGGGGTATGGGGGAGATCGCTGTGGATCCCGAGCCTACTAGGAAAGGATTTCCCGAAAACAACGTTTGAGAGTGCCGTATTTTCGTAGTAATAGTGGGAGAGGTTCAGGACTAAAGACTGAGACTTAACCAAGATACTACTTCATTCTGCTTATTATTTTCTGTTTTATATATTTGTGAATGTCTAAGTATCCACCAAACACATCACCAAGAGGCTTATTAAAAGGGAACGAGTTACACAAATTGACTGCGAAATCTTACGATGGTCTTAGATTTCCAGAACCTTAACTCACATAACAGGATGAGGACGTTCCTCAACCCTCGCCGTGGGGGTCGATAACTAAAGTTGAAGGATGACCACCGACAAGTAGGATATAATGATGTTTGCTCAAACTATGCTTCGTTTGCATCATGTCTATATGGTCCCGGACCAGCATGTAAGGTAAAATGCAACGAAGGCATTTCTTTGGAGCTAAGATGACGGAAGGGATGTTTGTACAAAGAACATGGAGTGATGATGCAATCCCTAGTGGAGAAGCTCAAAAGACCTCCGCGTTAGTCTTGAAATAGAGACGCACATTGACATGATCTTTCATCTCTTCCTTCCTCCTACGAACCATTAATTATCAACATGAACGAGCTTAGAAAAGATCTTCATATGTTGGTAATTATGTTGGTCTAGTACGAAACAACGATTGCAAAATCTGCGCCATCGGTACTACTAGGAGAGGCTTCAACCTCCATAGCGAAAGGCAAGGATGCCAGACGCCAAAAGAAGAAGAAGGGTAAGGTGACATCAAATATTAAGCACTTCAAGCGTTGTTCCTTTACAACACAAGGTGGAGGTAAAGGAAAGAGTAAAAGGTTCAAGCACTCAAGTTCATAGATTTCTAAGAACGTAAGCATTCATTGTCGTAAAGAGGGCCATTGGAAAGGGGAGTATCCTAAACCTCTCTCCGATGTAGGTAAAATTTGACATTGAGTATTGACATGAACACTATTTTGGTATTTGATGTCGTTTCTATCACTAATCTGTGGGTGGTTTGTAGAAAATGGTCTGCCGTTCCTATCACTAATCAGGCCTACCGGGCGACAAGCGCAGGCGGGTGGCGGCGCGGGCGCGCATACAGGCAGGGAAGCCCACGTGCGTGAAAGATCATCGCGCAGGGGAGCCTACGTGCCCGGACACGCGGCCTGAGAAGCCGCGCGCGAGCGCGCATGTGGCGGCGCCGGCAGGAGCACGGTGGCGACCGGCAGGCTGGCACGCGCGGCCAGAGGACGCGGCCGTGCGCAGTGCTGCCGACCAGGCACGTGGGCAGGTAGACAGGGGCCAACGCGCGCGCCCGATCAGGCAGCGCCTGCGCGCCGGCTGACTGCTGCCGGTGGCGGCAGCCAGATGACGTCGTCGTTTTTCTCGTTATTTTCAATTTTTTAATTTTTGGATTAATTCAGAAAAATTCGTTTTGTTTGAATTTTGCTTATTTTCTAAGAATATTATTTTGGGAGGTTAAGTTCATTGGATTTGGAATCCTAGGGATAACTTACCTACAAATAATGGGGAAGGGTCTTCCTAAATGGGAAAAATTATTGCCAATGGTTGTACCATATTTTTGAAAGATTGTGGATCGTCCCGGGAGATAGCGCGAATGCGGAAGCGCAGTATAAAATTAAAAAACAAAAATTTAAGCATGCTTTTACGTAAAATAAAGAACACGTCCAAAGGGTGTACCCTTGAAGTTCCCGGGTGTTTGGTGTATCTCATGAATTAAAAGCATAGAAGCAATCATGGAGGCCATAAGATTAAAAATAAAAGAGGGACGAAAAAGTAAATCGGGACCTACTGATTGTCGTTTTCGTCTTCTAATCGATACTCGCGTTGTTCCCCGATTTGCACCAAATCTCGTATATGAGATTCTCCAAATTGTGACAAGCAATCCACCCACGTATCTTGCACGTCGTGCTAGTGAACGAACAAGTATATTGGAGAGGACGGATCAATCACACATTATTAATTTAACGGGATTAGTTCTCCCATGTTCAATTGTTCAAGAATAAAAGAACAACAAAATAATATTCTTGAGAGAGAGAGAGAGGGCGGACGAGAGGAGAGAGAGCACGAGAGAGAGAGTGTGTGTGTGTGTGTGTGTTGGAGTTTTATCATCTCTCTTATGGTGAGGGGCTAGGACTATATATAGAGGAGGAGTTTAATCCTCTTTAAACTCCAACTCTAAAGAAGACAATTTTGACTGGATTTTGACCTAGTCAAATTAATCCTAGTCATCCATCTCTCCTTTTAATCTACGGTCTCACTTGTCCTTCCGTCTACGGTCTCACTACTTAGGGTCTAGGGCACGGAAATGCAGGTACCCATTTTGGACCTAAGTGTCGGTCTGTCCTTAGTAAACGCCGCAAGGGAAACCTTCCCTTCTGTTCAGTTACTGTGGCCACAGATTTTAGGGACAGGACACAGAGCATATGTAAGACTCAACTATCAATACCTTTTTGACAGGAGGCAGATCCTTTCTTGAAAACTACTGTCACTCTGTACACCGGAGCTGCACTAGACATGGCTTATGACTACTCAAGTGTTTCTTGGCAATCTCTCACCATATCTAAGATACAACCCTGATATACAGGTAAACTCAGCAGTTCCTCAAGTCAAAGGACTTGATCTGTATTTTGGAACCGGGAACACACGTCGTACCTACCCGACCCTACTCAAGGTCCTCTGTAAGACGGTTCCCATGAGTCACCTCAGTCAGCTGCTTCCTAGAAGGCTAACACTGCTTAGACGACCTTCGTCACTCGTCGATGAAATACGACAGCAGATGCTTACTGCAAGTCTCAAGGGGAATCTCGGTACCCATTTTTCGAGATTTCTTGACTTGGCTACATGGTCACCTATTCTAACGATCTCCCACTTGACCTTAAAGCCAATCGCCCAAATGTCTAATCCCTATCTTCTTAAGATGTTGCGTATGAGCGCTCTGCGACATAGGCTTTGTCAGCGGATCTGCTGTGTTGTCTGCTGAGTTGATTCGGTCCATCCGAACGTCACCTCTTCCTACCATTTCTCTTAGAAGATGGTAGCGTCTAAGAATGTGTTTGGAACGGTGATGAGATCTTGGTTCCTTTGCTTGCGCTATTGCACCCTTGTTATCACAAAAGATGACAACGGGCTCGGCGATGCTAGGCACCGCAGCCAACTCTTAGATGCAGTTTCTCATCCAAACTGCTTCCTTAGAAGCTTCTAAAAGCTTCTATGTATTCGGCCTCTGTGGTGGAGTCAGCAGTGGTTGCTTTCTTGGAACTTTTCCAAGCCACTACTCCTGCATCTATCTTGAATACATAACCCGATTGAGATTTGGCATCATCGTCATCAGACTGGAAGCTAGCATCGCTAAAGCCTTCCAGGATCAGTTCTCCATTTCCATAGACTAAGAACATTTCCTTAGTCCTCCTTAGGTACTTAAGGATGCCCTTAACAGCATTCCAATGTGCCTATCCTGCACAAGACTGATATCTGCTTGTCAGGCTCAAAGCGTAAGCAATGTCAGGCCTGGTGCAGCGGACCGCATATTTGAAAGAAATCGGTGGATCGTCCCGGGAATTGCGCGAATGCAGAAGCACGATATAAAATACCGTACAAAAATTAAGCATGCTTAGAACGCACATTAAGGAGGGAGGTAGAATGCCTTATTATTCCAAGGCAACTCGAAAGAGAGAAGGAGAAAGCAGTAAAAGAGGCATACAGGCCCAACAGAAAATAAACCATACATTCGGTCTAGGGCTCGCGATCATCCATTTCCATCCAACACACATAATCACATGATCCAATCATATAATCACAATATACCAACAACACATGATATCCAATCATGAATATCCAAAATAATAAATGAATATGTGCATAACGTGTGAAAAATAAAACACAAATATTGGTAATAATATTTTCTCGTTTTAGGAATACCTTTCCTCATTATTTTAAGTAAAATAACCCCGGGATTCCAAATCTAATTTATTTTACTCCTAAAATAATGTCTTTAGAAAAATAGGCATAATTGAACCAAAAAACGATTTTTCAGAATTAATTCAAAATTAAAACTGAAAATAATTAAAAAATAAAAGAAAAACACTACTAGGGTTTTTGAAACCCTAGCAGCAGCCGCCGCCGGCAGCGGCCTGCCGGCGCGGGCACAAGGCAGCAGGCTCAACCTGCCGCCCCTGCGCGCGCAATGGCCTGCTGGCTGTCGGCCGTGCCGTGCGCAGTGCGCGCGCGCAGACGTGCACTGGGCACGCCTGCCGGGCGCGCGCGCCCAGACTCCTCCGTCTGCGTGCGCGCGCGCCTGGCGGCGCTGCCCAGAGTTCGTCCGCGTGTAGATTCTCAGGCGCGCAGCATTGCGCGCGCGCGCGCTCGCAGACACCCTGGTCTGCGTGCGCGCGTGCCTGGAGGCGCCGCCCCTGCGCGACCGGCTGGGCGGGCGCGCGCAGGCTTCCCTTGCCTGCGTGCGTCTGCCCTGCCGGCAGCGCGCGGCTGCGCGCGGCCAGCCCTCCGGCTGGCCGGCTGCGTCGTTTCTCAAGAAAAATAGAAAAATACCAACATTCAGAAATTTACATGAATTAAAAGCAATAAAACCGACATGCTTAAAATCAAGAAAAATCAAGATTTAATATAAAACATGCCAATACCACATTTCATGCTTAGAACGTACATTAACCCTAGGCCTATACACCGAACCGGGCTCTGATACCACTGAAAGAAATCGGTGGATCGTCCCGGGAATTGAGTGAATGCGGAAGCGCGATAAAAATAAACATACAAAAATTAAAGCATGCTTTTAATTTAAAAGAACACGCTCAAGGGGTGTACCCTTGAGGTTCCCGGGCGTTCGGTGTATCTCATGATCATATAACATGTAAAGAAATCATGGAGGCCATAGAGTTGAAAAATAAAGAGGGACGAAAAATAAAACGAGACCTACTCGTTGTCGTTTTCGTCTTTAACGGCTACACGCGTTGTTCCCCGTTTTGCACCGAGATCTCGTTCTTGAGACCCTCCAAATCATGACAGACGATCCACCCACGTATCTTGCACGTCGTGCTAGCAACGAACAAGTATTTTTGGAGAGGATAGATCAATCAAACGTTAGGAATTAACGGACTAATCTTCCTTAGTTCTAATGTTCCAAAATCAAAAGAACAAGAAATAATTTTCTTGGAGAGTGAGAGAGAGAGGGGCGGACGCGATGTAGGAGAGGGGAGAGTGTGTGTTGTGTGTGTGATTTCAAGAATCATCATCCTACAATAGTTAGAAGCTAGAGGTATTTATAGAGGAGGAGTTTAATCCTCTTTAAACTCCAACTCTAAGAACCCTAATTTGACTAGGATTTTGACCTAGTCAAAGTCCTAGTCAAACTAGTGTTTGACCTAGTCAAACAAATCCTAGCCTTCCATCTCTCCTTTCCATCTCAACCGTTGATTTAATTTAATGGAATATTTAAATCTCATTAAATATTCCAAAAAGGCCAAATAAATATAATAAATAAAATTAATATTTATTCTAGGCCCATTAGATCAATTCCCTTAATAAATCCAATTTATTAATTTAATTCCCTTTATCAAATAGAAGAAATTAATTTCTCCAAGAAAATATAGGACCCGATTAAATCTAATTTAATCATTCCTTTACTCATTTTGGACCTAAGTGTCGGTCTGTCCTTACTAAAAGCCGCAAGGGAAACCTTCCCTTCCTGTTCAGTTATTGTGGCCACAGATTTTAGGGACAAGACACAGAGCATACATGAGACTCAATTGTCAATGCCTTTTGACAGGAGACAGATCCTTTCTTGGATACTACTGTCACTCTGTACACACGAGCTGCACTAGACATGGCTTTATGACTACTCAAGAGTATTTTGGCAATCTCCCACCCATATCTAAGATACAGACCTGATGTACAGGTAAACTCAGCGGTTCCTCAAGTCAAAGGACTTGGCCTATACCGTTGGAACCGGGGAATACTCGTCATACCTTGCTGACCATACTCAAGGTCCTCCTTAAGACGGTTCCCGCGAGTCACCTCAGTCAACTGCTTCCTAGCATGCTGACCCACTAACACTGCTTAGACGACCTTCGTCACCCGTTGATGAAATACGACAGCAGATGCTTAGTGCAAGTCTCAGAGGGAATCCGGTACCAATTTTTGGGATTCCTTGACTTGGAGATTTCCGGACTGATTCGGTAAGACTGATTTATGGACCTACCTCCAAGCGTAGTCCCAGTCTCCGAAATCAATACTCAGTCCGTGGGCTTTGTTTGCGTAGTGAACATATATGTATAAGCAGATATATAAGTGAACGCAAACAAAGTATTGCTATATGAATTTTAACTTCTTTATTCATAAATGTTTTCATCAAACACCTGAAAATTGTCTAGACATAGGTTACATATTCCTGCCAAATTGGCTTACATGGTCACCTATTCTAACAGTTATCACAGAAGATGACAACAGGCTCGGCGATGCTAGGCACCATACCCAACTCTTGGATGTAGTTTCTCATCCAAACCGCTTCCTTAGCAGCTTCTGAAGCTGCTATGTATTCAGCCTCTGTGTGGTGGAGTCAGCAATGGTTGCTTGCTTGAACTTTTCCAAGCTACTACTCCTCCATTGAGTTTGAATACGTACCCCGATTGAGAACTTGGCATCATCGTCATCAGACTGGAAGCTAGCGTCGCTAAAGCCTTCCAGAATTAGTTCTCCATTGCCATAGATTAGGAATATTTCCTTAGTCCTCCTTAGGTACTTAAGGATGCCCTTAACAGCATTCCAATGTGCCTCTCCTGCGCAGGACTGATATCTGCTGGTTATGCTCAAAGCGTATGCAATATCAGGCCTAGTGCAGTGGACCGCATATTGGATGCTACCTACGCCAGAAGCATAGGGGATGACTTTCATCCTTTCAAGTTCCTCATCAGTCTGTGGGGACTGTTTCTTGGACAACTTGATCCCATGCCTCATGGGAAGGAATTCCTCATTTGGAGTTGTCTATTCGATATCTCTTTAGGACTTTCTCCATATACGAGTTTTGGGTGAGTCTAACATCCTTTTAGATATGTTCCTAACAATCTGGATGCCTAGGATGTAGGAGGCTTCACCCAAGTCCTTCATGGAAAACTGGGTTGACAACCATGCTTTTGTGTTTCCTAACATTCTAACGTCATTACCAAATGAGCAGAATGTCATCCACATAAAGCACTAGGAACACAATTGAGCTCCCACTGGACCTTCTTGTATACACAAGGGTCGGATTCGTTTTTGATGAAGTCATACCCCCGTATTACTTCGTCAAAGCGAATGTTCCAACTTCGGGAGGCTTGTTTGAGGCCATAGATGGACTTCTGGAGACGACAGACTTTCTATTCTTCTCTAGTGACCGTGAAACCCTCCGGCTGATCCATATAGATCTCTTCTTCAACGAAACCGTTGAGGAAGGCCGTTTTCACGTCCATCTGCCATATCTCATAGTCATACCATGCTGCTTGGCGAGCAGGATCCGAATGGACTCAGCCATGGCTACTGGCGAGTAGGTATCCTCAAAATCGACCCCGGGTCGTTGAGTGTATCCCTTAGCTACAAGCCTAGCCTTAAAAGTTGTGACTTCTCAATCAACGCCAAGTTTGCGCTTGTAGACCCACTTACAGCCCACTGGCTTAACACCTTTCGGTGGATCTACAAGACTCCAAACTTGGTTCTCGCTCATGGAGTCCATTTCGGCTTTCATGGCCTCAAGCCATTTCCCGGAGTCGATGTCTGACATCGCTTCTCCATAAGTCTTAGGATCGTTATCCAAAAGATCGGTCGCACCTAGAAAAGCCATATCTCACTGGAGGTATGGACTCTCTAGTGGACCTACGGAGAACGGAACGTCAGTGGTGACTGTGGGCGCTGACTGTATCGGAGCTGGTGGTTCAGGAACCGGGGCTGGTTGTTCCTGAGGCTGTCCTTTCATGCCTAGCATGTTGGACCTCTCGAGGTTGGTCAGCCCTTCGGCTGTCTATCCTGAATCCCCTAAGTGAGGGTTCCATGGCTCCTCTGATGGCTGGATTCCATCACTTGATTCCTCAAGGATCAGCTCATCAGGTTGGATATCCTCCGGGAAGCCTTGCTCCAAGAATACTGCATTTCTTGAAAACAAAGACCTTTTGTTCCAAGGCGTCATAAAAATAATAACCCGCAGTTTCTTTAGGGTATCCAATGAACCTGCATAAGCTAGACCTGGATTCTAACTTATCTCCCACTAACCTCTTGACGTATGCGGGGCTACCCCACACTTTCAAGTAGTTGTAGGACGCAGGCTTGCCATGCCATATTTTCATATGGCGTTTGGGTTAATGTACTAGTAGGCGCCAAATTCAACAACTTGGCCGCCGTTTCTAGTGCTTAGCCCCAAAAGGATAAGGGCAGTTTGGTGAAACTCATCATAGACCGAACCATGTCCAACAGGGTTCGATTCCTCCTTTCAGAGATACCATTTAACTGTGGTGTTCCTGGAGGTGTCCATTCTGATATTATACCATATTCTTTTAGATAATTTAGGAACTCCGTACTAAGGTATTCACCGCCTCGGTCTGACCGTAGGACTTTAATTTTGCAGTTGGTTTGGTTCTCCACTTCAAGTCTGAATTATACCTCATCAGGTAAACATAACCATACCGTGAATGATCATCGATAAAGGTTATGAAGTAGGAAAACCCACCTCGGGCCCGCGTCAATAGTGGCCCACATACGTCTGTATGGACCAAGTCCAACAGACCTGTGGCAAGCCTGCTTTGTCCTACAAAGGGCTTCCTGGTCATTTTCCCTCTTAAACAGGATTCACAAGTTGGTAGATCGCTCAAGTCCCCAACCTCTAGGTTCTTTGAGTCTACCAACCTTTTCATCCTATCTTGGGATATGTGACCTAGCCTAGCGTGCCACAGTCGTGCGTTCCCGTTATTATCTAATTTCCGTTTGTGTTGTGCATTGAGGACGATATTCGTTTGTTGCAAGATATAGAGTCCGTTATGCAATGTAGCAATTCCACACCTCATCAAATAAAAATAATTTTTATTAATTCTAAACTCAAAACCACTATTGTCCAACAACGGAATGGAAATGATGTTTTTAATCATACTAGGTACAAAATAAACTTGCTCTAAATCTTTGCTAATACTATCACTAATCACTAGAGTGGCGGATCCTACTGCTTCTGCCGAGATGGCCTTGCCATTCCCAAGCTTCAGGATCATGTCCCCGCTACCCAGTTTTCTGCTTCTTTTCAACACCTGCAAGTCATTGCAAATGTGAGCTCCACAGCCGGTATCTAATACCCAAGAGGCAGAATTAGTGACCATATTAACCTCAATCACATAAATACCTTGGTTCGAGAAGAGTTTGGGGCACTCTCTCTTCCAATGCCCTTTCTCACGGCAGTTGATACATATGTCATATGCCTTCGACTGTTGCTTGGAGACAACCTTTCCCTTTCCTTTCCCTTTCCCTTTCCCTTCTTTGGCAATGGGAACACTCTTAGTGGTCGTAGCTGCTTTGACGGCCTTTCCCTTCCCTTTCTTCTTCTTCCAACGTCCGGCACCCTTGCCTTTCGTATTTGAAGTTGAAGCACCTCCAAAACAATACTGAAGGCATGAACTTCTTAGTCGTTGCCTCGTATTGCACCAACATATTGGTCAACTCATGAATGCCCTTCTCAAGTGCGTTCATGTTGTAGTTGACGATAAATTGGTCAAAGGAGGATGGGAGTGACTGAAGAATCACATCTATGTACGTTTCATTATCGAGACCTGCCTTTAGGTCCTCGAGCTTTTCCACCAGGTTAAGCATTTTAACCCCGTGCTCTTGTACAGAGGATCCTTCTGTCATTTTTGTTCCAAAGAACGCCTTGGTCGCGACATACCTAGTATGCCGGTCCGGGACTGCATAGCAATCCTTAAGGCGAGCCATAATGGAAGGGACACCGTCTAGCCTTTCATATTGCTTCTGATTATTCCAAGGCAACCAGAAAGAGAGAAGGAGAATGCAGTAAAAGAGGCACACAGGCCCAACAGAAAATAATCAATACATTCGTTCTAGGGCTCGTGATCATCCATTTCCATCCAACACACATAATCACATGATCCCATCATATAATTACAATATACCAACAACACATGATTCCCATTCATAAATTTTCAAATAATAAATGAATATGTGCGTAACGTGTGAAAAATAAAACATAAATATTGGTAATAAAATTTTCTCGTTTTACGAAAACCTTTCCTCATTATTTTAAGTAAAATAACCCCGGGATTCCAAATCCAATTTATTTTACTCCTAAAATAATGTCTTTAGAAAATTAGGCATAATTGAACCCACAAAACAATTTTTCAGAATTAATTCAAATTAAAAACTGAAGATAATTAAAAAATAAAAGAAAACACTACTAAGGTTTGAAACCCTAGCTGCAGCCGCCGCCGCCGCAGCGGCCTCCCGGCGCGCGCACAAGGCAGTAGGCTCAGCCTGCCGCCCTTGCGCGTGCGCAGGCCCTGCCTGCGTGCGCGCGTGCCTGGTCGGCAACACGCTGCGCGGCCCGGGCATTCCGGCAGGCCATCGCGTGCGCAGACTCCCTTGTCTCGCGCCCGCGCTGGCCTGCTGGCTGCCGGCCGCGCCATGCGCAGTGCGCGCGCAGACTCCTCCGTCTGCGTGCGCGCGCGCCTTGCGGCGCTGCCCAGAGTCCGTCCGCGTCTGTCCTGCCGGCAGCGCGCGGCTGCGCGCGGCCAGCCCTCTCAGCTGGCCGGCTGCGTCGTTTCTTGTTTTCCGTTCAATTTTCCACCCCTTTCCCAAGAAAAACAGAAAAAATACCAATATTCAGAAAATACACACGAATCAAAAGCAATAAAAACGACATGCTTTAAAATCAAGAAAATCAAAATTTAATAAAAACATGCCAATTTCACCTTTCATGCTTATAACGCACATAAACCCTAGGCCTATACACCGAACCGGGCTCTGATACTACTGAAAGAAATCGGTGGATCGTCCCGGGAATGGCGCGAATGTGGAAGCGCGATATAAAATAACATACAAAAATTAAAGCATGCTTTTAATAATAAAGGAACACTCTCAAGGGGTGTACCCTTGAGATTCCCGGGTGTTCGGTGTATCTCATGATTAAACAATATGTAAAGAAATCATGGAGGTCATAGAGTTGAAAATAAAGAGAGACGAAAAATAAAACGAGACCTACCCGTTGTCGTTTTTCGTCTTCAACGGCTACACGCGTTGTTCCCCGTTTTGCACCGAGATCTCGTTCTTGAGACCCTCCAAATCGTGACACACGATCCACCCACGTATCTTGCACGTCGTGCTAGCATCGAACAAGTGTATATTTTGGAGTGGATGAATCAACAACACGTTATCAATTAACGGTATTGATTCATCTAAGTTCTAATGTTCCAAGAACAAAATGAAAGAAATCGGTGGATCGGCCGGGGAGATTAACGCGAATAGCGGAAGCGCGAAATAGTGCGTAATAAAAAATTACAAAGCATAATTAAAACGGAATTTAAATCATGCATAACATTACATCAACGAATCAAGGGGTGTGCCCTTGATTCTCCCGGGGCGTTCGGTGTATCTCATGTTCAATAAAACACAACATGGAGGCCATAGAATTAGAAACGAAAACCATAATTAAAGAACCTACCCGGTTGTAGTTTTGTCTTCGTTCGGCTACATGCATTGTTCCTCGTTTTGCACCAAGATCTCAAGAAGAGACCCTCTAAATCATCTCACTCGCTCCACCGGAAAGCAAACAACCCTTGTGCTACCAAGAAATTATTTGGGGAGAAGAGACATCGATACACGCTATGAATTAACGCAATCAATGTCTCTTATGTTCTTAACTTGAATAAATCAAAAAGAATAAAGTAGTATTCTTGGAGAGTGAAAAATAGGGATGGACGAAAATTTGAGGGAGATGAGAGATGAGAGTTGTAGGGAATACTAGGTGTGAGTGTGTGTTTTTTTAAGTATTTATAGAAGATGGAATTCCTATTTCCTTCTCAAACTCTTCCAAAGAGACACACTTTGACTAGGATTTTGACCTAGTCAAATCCTAGTCAAATTAGGCTTTGATTAAGTCAAATTAATCATGGCCCTTCATCTCATCATTCTCTAGATCAAAATCTTGTCCATCCATTTTGATGGGCTTTATGGAATGGGCCTATTTAATTCTAAATTAAATATTCCCATGGACTTTATATTAAATCATATTTAATATACTAAGCCCATTAATTACTTAATGGAAAGGACTTATTTAATTCTAAATTAAATAGTCCCATGGACTTTATATTAAATCCTATTTAATATATCAAGCCCATTAATTAATTCCATAGAATGGGATTATTTAATTCTAAATTAAATAGTCCCATGGACTTTATATTAAATCCTATTTAATATACCAAGCCCACTAATTAATTAATTCACCCTTTTAATCCAATTAAATGGAAAGCCCATGCTTTATAAAATTCATAAATCTAATTTATGAACTCAAGCCCGATTATTCCAAATAATTCATCGAGGCTTGAATCTCCAAGAAGTATATTTAATTCCATTGAATTAAACCTTCTCCCGGAATTAATTCCAAATTAATTCCCTTTCATTTGGTGTAGCGGGTGTGACTCTTTAGGTTCACCTTTCAGCTAGACTTGGACCTACTTTTTGTTATTTCATAACCAAAGTAGTCCGTTACCATGGGTGGCCATCTAGCAACGGTCCATGGCACTAGAGACTAGGTGAATTTATGGTGTGAACATTTAGGCTCCGAGTTATACGCAGGTGCGGTCCTACCGACGCTCGATACGTACGGGTACGATCCTACTGTCGCCTGTCTCCCGGCCTTTAGTCTAGGGGTCGGTTCCCATCCTTGACTAGGCAACTATGCATAATGCTCGAGATAGGTTTAACTCCACGTAGGAAATCCTTTCCCACTACATCAAGTGCTATGGCCATAGACTTTGTGAGTCTAAACCATCTCCGAGCGCATAGGAGATCTTGCTGTCATATCCTTTGACAGGGGGCAGATCCTATCTTGGAATTCACCGTTCTTACATACTCCGACTGCGCTGGACGAGGCTTATGATTACCATGTGATATAATTGGTCAAATTTCACCAGATCTAAGATACAGCCTTAGTATGTAGGGGACTGCCGTGATCCTCAAGTCCAAGGACTAATCCCGTACTATCGGAACCGGAGTACGAGTCATACCGACCAAGCCCGAGTAGCTTCTATATGACGATTCCCGCGAGTCACCTCAGTCGGCCGCTCCCCAGCAGGCCGACCCACTAACACTGCTTAGACGATCCTCGTCACCCGTCGATGAAACACGACAGCAGATGCTTAGTGCAAGTCTCAAATGGATTCTCGATGCCCTGTCTCGAGATTCCTTTGACTTGGAGCATTTTAGACTGATTCGGCGAAACTGATTTCATGAACCTACCTCCAAGCGTTAGTTCCAATTTTCCCGAAATGTTATTTCAGTCTGTGGGCATTTGTTGTGACATCGTAACGATGCAAGCAGTAAGTACAACAAACTCATGCCTATTGAATCCTTACTACATTCATTAACATAATATTACTCGTTCACAGATTGACGAATGGTTCTCAGAACAGCCAATACCATTTACTTTCTGGTCACCTATTCTAACAATCTCCCACTTGACCAATAAGTCAATTACCCACTTTTTTCAGAATCCTCTGAGTATGAGTAATCTACGATACCGACTAAGGTATTGTGAGTCCACTTATATTTCCTTGCGAAGCAATACGGTCTAACCGTGTTACCTCTATCCACCATTGCCTCCTAGAGATGGTGGTTGTCTAAGAATATTTTTGTGGATCTTGTGATGAGATCTCGTGCCAATACTCCATAGCCAAGTTGCCTGCCATATAGGCAAACATGGCTTGGTTGTGCTAGGCGCCACGTCCATCCTATGGACGCGGTCTTCATCAGTGACCACTATCCGATGCACTCGTCATTGGGCCTGACTGTGCATACCTTTGAGACTAACTAGTTTTCACTTATGCTCTGGAAGCTAGTATCGGTTTAGCCTTCCAAAGCAACTCTCAACAGACGGTGCATCATGAAACATCTTTAGTCCTTATTCAGGTACTAAGGATCGTTCTTGATTGCTGTCTTCAACCCCTCAGTGCATTACCGATTTATGTTGAGCCATGCTAGAAGCACTCTCAACATCGGTTCCTATGCACTGAGTAAACATATCATATGTTTGCCTAGGGTTAAGACGTAGGGGATACTCAACATCCAAGCCTTCTCATTAGTCCACCGTGACTAAGTCTTTGAATGGCTTGATGGTTTATGCATAGTATCCAAGTTTTCTCATCAGTCTTACTATGACTGAGTCTCGAACAACTTGTCCCTCTACATATATGAGTTTTTCTCATCAGTCCACCATGACCGAGTCTTTGAAAAGCTCAATTCATGATATGTATGTGGGAACCCTAAAATGTTATGGAGAATTTTTTGTGAGTTACAGTTTGTGTTTTAGTGATTCATAATGCCTTGAATTCATCCATGAATCAAGATATTACACACTTAAACACTTGGAACGCCATTTCTACTCCCACTGATCACCTACGTCGTTTAAGACCGAGTCATGCTCCGTATGAGCTCGTCAAAACGAATATTCCAGTTATGCCGGTGTTTCAAACCTTGTTTGAATTTCCTAGTGGATTCTATGGCTCCTCTCCATAAATCCTACTACGATGTCCAACATCACGTTCCGCAGGTCATTTTGGATTATTATCCAAATTTGACCGAACATATCCCGATCACTCGTACCTCTTACGACATTCGGGTTCGTTCTTAAGGGGACTTGGAATATGATCAATTTAAGAAATGCGATTCTAAGTAACATTAGTATTAATTCTGTCGTAAACTTGTACAAATTAGACACGGAGTCTAATTTATCTCCCACTAGTCCCTTGACATATGTAGGATCCTTCTACATGCTCAAGGACATTGTCGGGACACAGGCTTGCCAAACCATTGCTCCTTGTGCGTGACTCCTAGCAAAGTGCCACGTTCCTTACATTGGCAATTTTGAGTCTACGTCTACACGGGCTAAGGTAATTTGGGCGAAACTTCGATCGATCTTCGTCCAACGAGATTCGATCGTTCCCTTTATCAGAGACCGTCATACTTGGCCTTTACAGGAAACGTTTTCATTGAGAATTCCATTCTCAACTTGGATGCTCAAGAGCTCCCACTAAATACACGGCCTTTTCGATCCTATCGAAACAGGTTTAATTTTGCAACCATTTATGGTTCACCTCCTTAAGTCTAATTCCCAAACCTCCTATGGGACCTTTAGACTTTTGAACCCTCTTATGGTCTTGTGTATTAGTAACCTACAGTTGTCTTATTGGCTCCCTTCCAATAGACTATTTGGCAAGCCTACTTTGTCCAACAAAGAGCTTTCGGACTTTCTTCTTCATAAAAGACTTGTAAATTTAGTCGATTCGAATCATCTATTTCTAGATTCATCGAACTTTCCAATTTACTTATCTTTTAATAAGAAGAAACGTCCTAGCTGTTGTAGATGCCAAATCTGTAACTTGGTCTTGATTAATCCATTTCGATAATTAGAATTTTGAGTATCCATAAACCTTTTATGGGATGGTGTTTCTAGGAATTCACGTGTAACTACTAGCAAACATGAATCAATATTCAATAATTTTGTTTGATCAAATATGTATGTAATAAAACCTTTGTCCAACAAAGAGACATACTTTTGGTCATGCTAGGTTACGTAATTTCCTATATTATCCTAACATGATCACGATTATGGGCCTAACAAGTCTCTAGTCCTTTTCATCAATGGACCTTGCCATTGTTGAATCGTAGAACTGTTCTTGGCTTTTAAGTCCTTATTCACTTTCTGCAAACCACCCGCAGATTAGTGATAGGAATGGTATCAAATACCAAATAGAGAAAAGGTGATCATGTTAATACTCAATATCAAATTTTACCTACATTGGAGAGAGGTTCAGGATACTCCCTTTTCCAATGGCCCTCTTTACGACAGTGAATGCTTACGTTATTAGAAATCTATGAACTTGACTGCTTGGACCTTTTGCTCTTTCCTTTACCTCCACCTTGTGTTGTAAAGGAACAACACTTGAAGTGCTTAATAGTTGATGTCACCTTACTCTTCTTCCTCTTTTGGTGTTTGGCACCCTTGCCTTTCACCATGGAGGTTGAAGCCTCTCCTACTAGTACTGACGGCGCAGATTTTGCAATCGTTGCTTCGTACTAGACCAACATACTTATCAACCTACGAAGACCTTTTCTAAGCTCGTTCATGTTGATAATCATTGGTTCGTAGGAGGAAGGAAGAGACTGAAGGATCATGTCAATGTACGTCTCTAAGACTCACGTGGAGGTCTTTTGAGCTTCTCCACTAGGGATTGCATCATCACTCCATGTTCTTTGTACCGACATCCCTTCCGTCATCTTAGCTCCAAACATGCCTTCGTTGCATTTTACCCCACATGCTGGTCCAAGACCACATAGCCATGATGCAATCGAAGCATAGTTTGAGCCAACATCATTATGTCCTACTTGTCAGTGGTCATCTTTCAACTTTTGAACGCCAAGCGTTGCCTTAGTTGTTGATCCCTCCGGCGAGCGCTGAGGAACGTCCTCATTCCGGTATGTGAGTTAAGGTTCTGGAAATCTAAGACCATCTTAAGATTTCGCAGTCAATTCGTGTAATTGGTTCCCTTTTAGTGAGCTTCTTAGTAATGTGTTTGGTGGATTGTTAGACATTCACAAATATATAAAACAGAAAATAATAAGCAGAATGAAGTAATATTTTGGTTAACTCTCGGTCTTTAGTCCTTAACCTCCCCCACTATTTCTACGAAAACACGGCACTCTCAAACGTTGTTTTTGGGAAATCCTTTCCTAGTGGGCTCGGGATCCACAGCGATCTCCCCCATACCCCGCTTTTACGATTCGCATGGGAAAAGAACCCGTGGGAGGTATTCCATACCATTCTCGTTCCATGAGATTCCCAAGATAATTGCCTCACCCTTTCACGTGATCCCGAGGACTCCAAGCGAATCACGTTATTCAGGCGTTAGACCCAACCCAATCAACCGATTCATAGACTCACTGCTACCTCCACGACTCGTGAGACAGGTAACAACAGTCTACTCATCGTTCATGACAAAGTGGAACTTCTTTTAAGCACGATAGTCGTGCCACGACTCGTGAGACCACGCTATCGACCTAAAAGATCTTCCTCACTTTTGCCATGGATGGAAGGCTTGGACAGACTCCCAGAGTCCTAGTCCATTTATTAAGGGTCTATATTTAACTTGGTTCAACCAAGTGAGAGTTTTGATAGAACGAGACCTCATCACATATATTAAGTATTGCATTGCATGCGTTATGGCAGAAATATTCTAAGCGGGAATGTAACCATACATAAAGCATATAGAATAATTATAATCATATAAAACGCATCGCATGCAAAATAAAGCCTAGCACGCCCCTGTAGGATGATCACAAGCCCAAACCTATGCGACCCATTGAGCCCGCAGTGCATCTATGGTCAATCTAAGGGTAGGTCCTATGCTATTACAAGTTTTAATAACCCATTACATGCAATGGGCCTTGTAAGTCCTCTTTATCTTCTTGGGCTCTCCATCTTGGGCCTACACCGGGCTCCTTCTCCATGGATCCTCCGTGGGCCATCTGATGGCTACCTCCATGGGCCTCCAACACCTTGGGCTTGTCTTCTCTAGCAGCTTTTATTTACAAAAAAAAATAAAACCTCACCACTAATTCTACTCTCATTACATCATAAATAAGAAACCCCAATTAAACATTTGGGGGGAGTACATTAGGAGGGAGAGAGAAAATCTTATTATTCCAAGGCAACTAGAAGAGAGACAGAGAGGAAAATAAAGAGGCACACAGGCCACAACCCAACAAATAAATATAAATAAACCATACATGCGGTGTAGGGGCTTTGTGATCATCCTTTGTCAATCCAATTAACGCAAATAGCACAAATACATATCTCATGTAAAACATGCTATACCACCATCCATGACAATCCATACCATAAAATAAATGCAGAAACTACATGTAAAATATTCACACCAAACATTGGATAATAGTGCAACCTATGCACAACGATTTTTGTTGGAAAAACCTTTTCCATAATTAACAAGGCAATATTAATTCTATGAAATATAAAATCTCAACCAAAATTAAAATGGCCCCAAGTTAATTAATTCAGAAAAATTCCCAGAATTATACAGAAAAATCAAATTTTTTTCTGAAACACAAAAATCAACAATTCAAGAATATGCCCATTTATTCAAGAATTCCAAAATCCAACAATTGTGCAATATTAATACATGTTAAGATCTACTCGTGCTCAAACCATAAAATAACCATGATGTCCAACATCATAAAACGCAGAAATTATTGCGAAATTTCACATATGAATTTTGATCATTGGTGCAACCATTGCAAAAATTAAATCTTGTTAGGAAACCCTTTCCTCATAAACTGTCGGTTCGCCGTTTTTCACTCCTTTTCGACTTTTCATGCAATTTTTCTGAACCACAAGATAAATTAAACCCTAGAACACGTATATACACATTCAAGAAAACCAAGATCCAAAATGCAATGCAAAATTAAACGCCAATAAATATCTACGATAAACATGCTATAAACGTAAATTAAAACACGTTTATCATGCTTAAACGCACATAGCACATAGAATTCTAGGCCTATACGCCGAACCGCGCTCTGATAAGATTGTGTGGATCGGCCCGGGAGATTAACGCGAATAGCGGAAGCGCGAAATAGTGCGTAATAAAAAATTACAAAGCATAATTAAACGGAATTTAAATCATGCATAACATACATCAACGAATCAAGGGGTGTGCCCTTGATTCTCCCGGGCGTTCGGTGTATCTCATGTTCAATAAAACACAACATGGAGGCCACAGAATTAGAAACGAAAACCATATTTAAAGAACCTACCCGGTTGTAGTTTTGTCTTCATTCGGCTATATGCATTGTTCCCCGTTTTGCACCAAGATCTCAAGAAGAGACCCTCTAAATCATCTCACTCGCTCCACCGGAAAGCAAACAACCCTTGTGCTAGCAAGAAATTATTTGGGGAGAAGAGACATCGATACACGCTACGAATTAACGCAATCAATGTCTCTTATGTTCTTAACTTGAATAAATCAAGAAGAACAAAGTAGTATTCTTGGAGAGTGAAAAACAGGGATGGACAAAAATTTGAGGGAGATGAGAGATGAGAGTTGTAGAGAATACTAGGTGTGAGTGTGTGTTTTTTAAGTATTTATAGAAGAAGGAATTCCTATTCCTTCTCAAACTCTTCCAAAGAGACACACTTTGACTAGGATTTTGACCTAGTCAAATCCTAGTCAAATTAGGATTTGATTAAGTCAAATTAATCATGGCCCTTCATCTCATCATTCTCTAGATCAAATCTTGTCCATCCATTTTGATGGGCTTTATGGAATGGGCCTATTTAATTCTAAATTAAATATTCCCATGGACTTTATATTAAATCATATTTAATATACTAAGCCCATTAATTAATTAATGGAAAGGACTTATTTAATTCTAAATTAAATAGTCCCATGGACTTTATATTAAATCCTATTTAATATATCAAACCCATTAATTAATTCCATAGAATGTGATTATTTAATTCTAAATTAAATAGTCCCATGGACTTTATATTAAATCCTATTTAATATACCAAGCCCACTAATTAATTAATTCACCCTTTTAATCCAATTAAAGGGAAAGCCCATGCTTTATAAAATTCATAAATCTAATTTATGAACTCAAGCCCGATTATTCCAAATAATTCATCGAGGCTTGAATCTCCAAGAAGTATAATTTAATTCCATTGAATTAAACCTTCTCCCGGAATTAATTCCAAATTAATTCCCTTTCATTTGGTGTAGCGGGTGTGACTCTTTCGGTTCACCTTTCCGCTAGACTTGGACCTACTTTTTGTTATTTCATAACCAAAGTAGTCCGTTACCATGGGTGGCCATCTAGCAACGGTCCATGGCACTAGAGACTAGGTGAATTTATGATGTGAACATTTAGGCTTCGAGTTATGCGCAGGTGCGGTCCTACCGACGCTCGATACGTACGGGTACGATCCTACTGTCGCCTGTCTCCCGGCCTTTAGTCTAGGGGTCGGTTCCCATCCTTGACTAGGCAACTATGCATAATGCTCGAGATAGGTTTAACTCCACGTAGGAAATCCTTTCCCACTACATCAAGTGCTATGGCCATAGACTTTGTGAGTCTAAACCATCTCCGAGCGCATAGGAGATCTTGCTGTCATATCCTTTGACAGGGACAGATCCTATCTTGGAATTCACCGTTCTTACATACTCCGACTGCGCTGGACGAGGCTTATGATTACCATGTGATATAATTGGTCAAATTTCACCAAATCCAAGATACAACCTTAGTATGTAGGGGACTGCCGTGATCCTCAAGTCCGAGGACTAATCCCGTACTATCGGAACCGGGAATACGAGTCATACCGACCAAGCCCGAGTAGCTTCTATATGACGATTCCCGCGAGTCACCTCAGTCGGCCACTCCCCAGCAGGCCGACCCACTAACACTGCTTAGACGATCCTCATCACCCGTCGATGAAACACGACAGCAGATGCTTAGTGCAAGTCTCAAATGGATTCTCGATGCCCTGTCTCGAGATTCCTTTGACTTGGAGTATTTCAGACTGATTCGGTGAAACTGATTTCATGAACCTACCTCCAAGCGTAGTTCCAATTTCCTGAAATGTTATTTCAGTCTGTGGGCATTTGTTGTGACATCGTAACGATGCAAGCAGTAAGTACAACAAACTCATGCCTATGAATCCTTACTACATTCATTAATATAATATTACTCGTTCATAGATTGATGAATGGTTCTCAGAACAGCCAATACCATTGACTTTATGGTCACCTATTCTAACAAAAAAGAACTAGAAAATATTTTTCTTGGAGAGTGGAGATAGAGAGGGCGGACGACAGAGAGGGGAGAGAGGCCATAATTATGTCTGTGTTGTGTGTGTGTTGGAATTTCATCATCCTTCAAAAAGTTGAAAGCTAGAGGTATTTATAAAGGAGGAGTTTAATCCTCTTTAAACTCCTACTCTAAGAACTCTAATTTGTCTAGAATTTTGACCTAGTCAAAGTCCTAGTCAAACTAGTGTTTGACCTAGTCAAACAAATCCTAGCCTTCCATCTCCCCTTTCCATCTCAACCGTTGATTTAATTTAATGGATTATTTAAATCCCATTAAATATTCCTAAAGGCTAAAAATAAATATAATAAATAAATATTAATATTTATTCTAAGCCCATTAAATCAACCCTTTAATAAATCCTATTTATTAATTTAATTCCCTTTATCAAATAGAAGGAATTAATTTCTCCAATAAAATATAGGACCCGATTAAATCTAATTTAATCATTCCTTTACTCCAATATTTAATTCCAAATTAAATACTAAGTGTGTGTGGATAGTGTGTGACTCTTTAGGTTCACCTTTCAGCTAGACTTGGTCGGATTCCTAGAATCCGTCCGTTACCATGGGTGGCCATCTAGCAACGGTCCATGGCACTAGAGACTAGGTGAAATAATTGGGGATGAACATTTAGGCTCTAATAGTACACTTGTCCTTCTGTCTTCGGTCTCATCACTTAGAGTCTAGGGCATGAGAAAAGCAGGTACCCATTTTGGACCTAAGTGTCGGTCTGTCCTTACTAAACACCGCAAGGGAAACCTTCCCTTCTGTTTAGTTACTGTGGCCACAGATTTTAGGGACAAGACACAGAGCATACATGAGACTCAACTGTCAATACCTTTTGACAGGAGACAGATCCTTTCTTGGAAAATACTGTCACTCTGTACACCCGAGCTGTACTAGACATGGCTTATGACTACTCAAGAGTATTTTGGCAATCTCTCACCATATCTAAGATACAGACCTGATGCACAGGTGAACTCAGCAGTTCCTCAAGTCAAAGGACTTGGCCTGTACCGTTGGAACCGGGAATACACGTCATACCTTGCTGACCATGCCCAAGGTCCTCCGTAAGACGGTTCTCGCGAGTCACTTCAGTCAGCTGTTCCTAGCATGCTGACCCACTAACACTGCTTAGACGACCTTCGTCACCCGTCGATGAAATACGACAGCAATGCTTAGTGCAAGTCTCAAAGGGAATCCCGGTACCCATTTTCGGGATTCCTTGACTTGGAGATTTCCGGACTGATTCGGTAAGACTGATTTCATGGACCTACTTCCAAGCGTAGTCCCAGTCCCCGAAATCGATTCTCAGTCCGTGGGCTTTGTTTGCGTAGTGAACAGAAATGTAAATGCAGATATAAGTGAACGTAAACAAAGTATTGCCATATGAATTTTTACTTCTTTATTCATAAATGTTTTTATCAAACAGCAGAAATTGTCTAGACATAGGTTACATATTCCTGCCAAAATTGGCTTACATGGTCACCTATTCTAAAAATATTGGATGCTACCTACGGCAGAAGCATAGGGGATGACTTTCATCCTTCCAAGTTCCTCATCAGTCTGCGGGTACTATTTCCTGGATAACTTGATCCCATGCCTCATGGGAAGGAATCCTCATTTGGAGTTGTCCATCCGATATCTCTTTATGACTTTCTCCATATAGGAGTTTTGGGTGAGCCCTAACATCCTTTTAGATCTGTCCCTGACAATCTGGATGCCTAGGATGTAGGAGGCTTCACCCAAGTCCTTCATGAAAAACTGGGTTGATAACCATGCTTTTGTGTCACCCAACATTCTAACATCATTACCTATGAGTAGAATATCATCCACATAAAGCACTAGGAACACTATAGAGCTCCCACTGACCTTCTTGTATACACAAGGATCGGATTCATTTTTTATGAAGTCATAGCCCCGTATCACTTCATCAAAGCGAATGTTCCAGTTTCGGGATGCTTGTTTGAGGCCATAGATGGATTTCTGGAGACGACACACCTTATGTTCTTCTCCATTGACTGTGAAACCCTCCGGCTGATCCATATAGATCTCTTCCTCAACGAAACCATTGAGGAAGGCCGTTTTCACGTCCATCTTCCATATTTCATAGTCATACCATGCTGCTACGGCGAGAAGGATCCGAATGGATTTAGCCATGGCTACCGACGAGTAGGTGTCCTCAAAATCGACCCCGGGTCGTTGAGTGTACCCTTTAGCTACTAGCCTAGCCTTAAAAGTCGTGACTTCTCCATCAACGCCAAGTTTGCGATTGTAGACCCATTTACAGCCAACTGGCTTAACACCTTTCGGTGGATCTACAAGTCTCTAGATTTGGTTCTCGCTCATGGAGTCCATTTCCGTTTTCATTGCCTCAAGCCATTTCCCAGAGTCGATGTCAGGCTTCTCCGTATGTCTTAGGATCGTTATCCAACAGACCGGTCGTATTTAGAAAGCCATATCTCACTGGAGGTCTGGACTCTCTAGTAGACCTACGGAGAACCGGAACGTCAGTGGAGACTGTGGGCGCTGACTGTATAGGAGCTGGCGGTTTAGGTATCGGGGCTGGCTGTTCCTGAGGCTGTCCTACATGCCTAGCATGCTGGACTTTTGAGGTCGGTCAGCCCTTCGGGTATCTATCCTGAATCCTCTAAGTGAGGAATGCGCGGCTACGTCTGATGACTGGTTTCCATCGCTTGATTCCTCAAGGATCAGTTCATCAGGTTGGATATCCTCTAGAAAGCCTTGCTCCAAGAAAACTGCATTCCTTGAAACAAACACCTTTTGTTCCAAGGGGTCATAGAAGTAATAACCCGCAGTTTCTTTAGGGTCCAACGAACCTGTATAAGCTGGACCTAGATTCTAGCTTATCTCCCACTAACCTCTTGACGTATGCGGGGCTACCCCACACTTTCAAGTAGTTGTAGGATGCAGGCTTGCCGTGCCCTAAATAATATGGCGTTTGGGTCAATACCCTGGTTGGCGCCAAATTTAGCAACTTGGCCGCCGTTTCCAATGCGTAGCCCCAAAAGGACAAGGGCAATTTGGTAAAACTCATCATGGATCGAACCATGTCCAACAGGGTTCGATTCCTCCTTTCAGAGACACCATTCAATTGTGGTGTTCCGGGAGGTGTCCATTCAGATATTATACCATTTTCTTTTAGATAATTAAGGAACTCGGTACTAAGGTATTCACCGCCTCGGTCTGACCGTAGGACTTTAATTTTGCAGTTGGTTTGGTTCTCCACTTCAAGTCTGAATTCTTTAAACCTCTCAAGAGCTTCAGACTTGCACCTCTTCAGGTAAACATAACCATACCGTGAATGATCATCGGTAAAGGTTATGAAGTAGGAGAACCCACCTTGGGCCTGCGTCCTTAGTGGTCCACATACGTCTATCTGGACCAAGTCCAACAGACCTGTGGCAAGCCGGCTTTTGTCCTACGAGGGGCTTCTTGGTCATTTTCCCTCTTAGACAGAATTCACAGGTTGGTAGCTCACTCAAGTCCCCTTCCTCAAGGTTCTTTGAGTCTACCAATATTTTCATCTTATCTTGGGATATGTGACCTAGCCTAGCGCCACAATCGTGCGTTCCCGTTATTATCTATTTTACGTTTGTGTTGAGCGTTTAGAACAAAGTTCATTTGTTGCAAGATATAGAGCCCATTGTTAAGTGTATCAAGTAAATGAGCAATTCCACACCTCATCAAATAAAAGCAATTTTTATGGATCATAAACTCATTACCACTATTGTCTAACAATGGAATGGAAATGGTGTTTTTAATCATACTGGGTACATAATAAACTTGCTCTAATTCTATGCTAATACGATCACTAACTACTAGAGTGGCGGATCCTACTGCTTTTGCCGAGATGTCCTTGCCATTCCCAAGCTTTAGGATTATATCCCCACTACCCAGTTTTCTATTTCTTTTCAGCACCTGCAAATCATTGCAAATGTGAGCTCCAAAGCCGGTATCTAATACCCAAGAGGCAGAATTAGTGACCATATTGACCTCAATCACAAATATACCTTGGTTCGAGAAGAGTTTGGGGCACTCCTTCTTCCAATGCCCTTTCTCACGGCAATTGATTCATATGTCATATGCCCTCGACTGTTGCTTGGTGACAACCTTTCCCTTTCCTTTGCCTTTCCCTTCTTTGGCAATGGGAACACTCTTAGTGTTCGTAGCTGCTTTGACGACCTTTCCCTTCCCTTTCTTCCTTTTCCAACGTCCGGCACCCTTGCCTTTCGTTTTAGAAGTTGAAGCACCTCCAAACAATACAGAAGCCGTGGACTTTTTGGTCATTGCCTCGTATTGCACCAACATATTTATCAACTCATGAATGCCCTTCTCAAGTGCGTTCATGTTGTAGTTGACAACAAATTGGTCGAAGGAGGGTGGGAGTGACTGAAGGATCACATCTATGTACGTTTCATTATCGAGGTCTGCTTTTAGGTCCTCGAGCTTTTCCACCAGGGTAAGCATTTGAACCCCGTGCTCTTGTACAGAGGATCCTTTTGTCATTGTAGTTCCAAAGAACGCCTTAGTCGCGACATACCTAGTATGCCGGTCCAGGACTGCATAGCAATCCTTAAGCCGAGCCATAATGGAAGGGACATCGTCTAGCCTTTCATACTGCTTTTGAATCTCATTCGTCATCGAAGCAAGAATGACGCTTCGGACCTTTCGGTCATCCTTATACCAAGTCTCGAACGTCACACGTTCTTCTGGCGTGGATCCTTCCGGTAAGGTCCTAGGGAGAGGCTCGTCCATAACGTAGCCGTGGTTCTCGAAATCCAGGACTATCCTGAGATTGCGCAACCAGTCGTTGTAATTGGTTTCATTGAATTTGTTGGTCTCAAGAATGGTTGATAAAGGGTTCTTTGACATTTTAAATCTACATTGAAAAAACAGAGTTCGCGATCAGCAGACTTGAAAAGACGGAGGTTTGATATATATAATTAAATGCTTGGTCTTTAGTCATTTAATGCTCACACTATTTATACGAAAACACGGTACTCTCAAACGTTGTTTTCGGGAAACCTTTTCCTAGTGGGCTTGGGATCCACAACGAATTTTCCCATACCCTGCTTTTACGATTCGCATGGGAAGAATCCTGTGGGAGGTATGCCATACCATTCTCGTTCCACGAGATTCCCAAGATTATTGCCTCATCTTTTCACATGATCCCGAGGACTCCAAGCGAATCATGCTAATCGGGCATTAGACCGGACCCAATCAACCGAGCCATAGACCCACTACTACCTCCACGACTCATGAGACAGGTAACATCAATCTACTTTTCGTTCATGACATGGTGCAGCTTCTTTTAAGTACGGTAGACATGCTACGACTCGTGAGACCACGCTATCGACCTAAATCAGCTTCCTCACTATGCCATGGATTGGAAGGCATGGACGGACTCCTAGAGTCCATGTCCACTTTGTCTAGGGTCTAATATTTGGACATTGGTCCAGCCAATGTGAGAGTAGTAAATGACCGAGATCTCATAAATAGATATTAACACATTCATCCATAATGCGAAAATAAATGGCATCCCATGGCAGTTATATGATAGATAAAACACCATTCATCCATCATAATAATCACATGCAAAATTAAATCCTAGCACGCTCCTGTTGGATGATCACAAGTCCGAATCCTATGTGACCCACTGAGCCCGCAGTGGATCTATGGTCAATCTAGGGTTGGTCCTACACTATTACATTAATAGTAACCCAATCATCATTCTGATGGACCTTGGTCTCTTTTCTCTTTCTTCTCTTCATGGAAACACCTTGGAACCTCCGGTCTGGGCTCTCCATGTGGACCTTCCTTCTTCTCCACCAATTACATAAAATAAAACCTCACTTCTATTCTACTCTCATTACATATTAAAAAATAGAAACCCCAGAGAAAACACGGGGGAGTACATAAAGAGGGAGGTAGAATGCCTTATTATTCCAAGGCAACTAGAAAGGGAGAAGGAAAAAGCAGTAAAAGAGGCACACAGACCCAACAGAAAATTAAACCATACATCCGGTCTAGGGCTCGTGATCATCCATTTCCATCCAACACACATAATCATATGATCCAATCACATAAAATACATGCTAACAACATATGATTACCAATCATAATTATCCATCGTCTGTGTGCGGGTGCCCGCGCGCGCGCGGCCCCTTCAGCACGCTATCGTCTCGGGAAATAGCGCGAATGCGGAAGCGCGGTATAAATTTAAATAAACGGAATTTAAACATGCTTTACGTAAATTAAAGAACACGTTCAAGGGGCGTGCCCTTGAAATTCCCGAGTGTTTGGTGTATCTCATGAATTAAAAGCATACAAAAGAATCATGGAGGCCATAGGATTGAAAAATAAAAGAGGGACGAAAATTAAACCGGGACCTACCGATTGTCGTTTTCGTCTTCTAACTGGTACTCACGTTGTTCCCCGATTTGCTCCAAATCTCGTATGTGAGATCCTCCAAATTGTAACACGCAATCCACCCACGTATCTTGCACGTCGTGCTAGCGAACGAACAAGTGTTTTGGAGAGGATGGATCAATCACACCTTATTAGGTTAACGGGATTAATCCTCCTACGTTCAATTGTTCCAAGAACAAAAGAACAAGAAACAATATTCTTGAGAGAGAGAGAGAGAGGGCGGACGAGAGGGAGAGAGGAGAGAGCCGAGTTGTAGTGTGTGTGTGTGTGTGTGTATGTTGGAGTTCTCATCATCTCTCTAAAGGTGAAAGGCTAAGAGTATTTATAGAGGAGGAGTTTAATCCTCTTCAAACTCCAACTCTAGAAGACTAATTTGACTAGGATTTTGACCTAGTCAAATTAATCCTAGCCATCCATCTCTCCTTTTAATCTCAACCATTAATTTAATTTAATGGAATATTTAAAACATATTTAAATATTCCAAAGGGCAATAAATAAATATAATAAATATAAATATTTATCCTAGGCCCATTAAATTATTTTTTCTAATAAATCTAATTTATTAGATTAATCCCTTTTATCTAATAAAAGGAATTAATTCTCTCCAAGAAAAATTAAGGACTCGATTAAATCCAATTTAATCATTCTATTTCTCCAATATTTAATTCTAAATTAAATACTTAATGTGTGTAGATTGTGTGTGACAATTTAGGTTCACCTTTCAGCTAGACTTGGTCGGATTCCTAGAATCTGCCCGTTACCATGGGTGGCCATCTAGCAACGGTCCATGGCACTAGAGACTAGGTGAATATTCGGGGATGAACATTTAGGCTCTAACAGTACACTTGTCCTTCCGTCTACGGTCTCATCACTTAGGGTTTAGGGCACTGAGAATGCAGGTACCCATTTTGGACCCAAGTGTCGGTCTGTCCTTACTAAACTCCGCAAGGGAAACCTTCCCTTCTGTTCAGTTACTGTGGCCACAGATTTTAGGGACAAGACACAGAGCATATGTGAGACTCAACTGTCAATGCCTTTTGACAAGAGACAGATCCTTTCTCGGAAATTACTGTCACTCTGTACACCGGAGGTGCACTAGACATGGCTTATGACTACTCAAGTGCATCTTTGCAATCTCTCACCACATCTAAGATACAGCCCCAATTTACATCTCTCATCAGTTCCTCAAGTCAAAGGACTTGACCTATACTGTTGGAACCGAGAATACACGTCATACCTAGCTGACCCTACTCAATGTCCTCCGTAAGACGGTTCCCGCGAGTCACCTCAGTCAGCTGCTCCCTAGCAGGACAACCCACTAACACTGCTTAGACGACCTTCGTCACCCGTCGATTAAATACGACAGTAGATGCTTAGTGCAAGTCTCAAGGGGAATCTCGGTACCCATTTTCGAGATTCCTTGACTTGGAGATTTACGGACTGATTCGGCGAGACTGATTTCATGGACCTACCTCCAAGCGTAGTCCCAGTCCCCGAAATACGTTTTCAGTCCATGGGCTTTATTTGCGTAGTGAAAAGATATGTATAAAGCAGAAAAAGTGAACACAAACAAAGTAATGCCAAATGAATTTCACTTCTTTATTCATTAATAATATATCAAATCCTTGAAATTGTCTAGACATAGGTTACATTTCGCCTGCCAAGATTGGCTACATGGTCACCTATTCTAACAACGCACGTGGGCTTCCCTGCCCGTTTGCACGCGCGCCCGGCCAGCCGCCTGCCTGTCGCCCTGGCGCGCAGCCCTGCACGCCTGGCGCAGGCGGCCACGCGCAGGCTCCTCTGCCTGCACGCGTCTGCCTCGCCTGTGCGCACGGCCGTGCGCGGCCAGCCTCCTGCCGGCCCGTGTGCTGCGACGTTTCTTTGTTTTATTTCGATTTTAACCCCCCGTTTTCCAAGAAAAACAGAAAATCCAACCATACAAAAAAAATAAAAATTGAAAAGCAAGAAAATCAAGAATTAATTAAAACTTGCCAAAACACGTTTTTCATGCTCATAACGCACACAAAACCCTAGGCCTATACACCGAACTGGGCTCTGATACCACTGAAAGATTGTGGATCGTCCCCGGAGATAGCGCGAATGCGGAAGCGCGGTATAAAATTAAATAACAAAAAAATGAGCATGCTTTTACGTAAAATAAAGAACACGTTCAAGGGGTGTAACCTCGAAGTTCCCGGCTGTTCGGTGTATCTCATGAATTAAAAGCATAGAAAACAATCATGGAGGCCATAGGATTAAAAATAAAAGAGGGACGAAAAAGTAAATCGAGACCTACCGATTGTCATTTTCGTTTTCTAACCGGTACTCGCGTTGTTCCCCGATTTGCACCAAATCTCGTATGTGAGATTCTCCAAATTGTGACACGTAATCCACCCACATATCTTGCACGTCGTGCTAGCAAACGAACAAGTATATTAGAGGGGACGGATCAATCACACGTTATTAATTTAACGGGATTAATCCTCCTATGTTCAATTGTTTAAGAACAAAAGAACAAGAAAATAATATTCTTGAAAGAGAGAGAGAGGGCGGACGAGAGGAGAGAGAGCACGAGAGAGAGAGAGAGAGAGAGAGAGAGAGAGAGAGAGAGAGAGAGAGAGAGAGAGTGTTGGAGTTTCATCATCTCTCTTATGATGAGTTTCATCATCCTCTTCAAACTCCAACGCAAAAGAAGACTATATTGACTAGGATTTTTGACCTAGTCAAAGTCCTAGTAAAAGTAGTAATTTGACCTAGTCAAATTAATCCTAGCCATCCATCTATCCTTTTAATCTCAACCATTAATTTTATTTAACGGAATATTTAAAAAACCTCTTTAAATATTCCAAAGGGCAATAAATAAATATAATAAATGTAAATATTTATTCTAGGCCCATTAAATTAATTTTCTAATACATCTAATTTATTAGATTATTAGATTAATTTCTAGACCTAGTCAAATTAATCCTAGCCATCCAAGAAAATTAAGGACCCGATTAAATCCAATTTAATCATTCCATTACTCCAATATTTAATTCTAAATTAAATATTTAATGTGTGTGGATTGTGTGTGATTCTTTAGGTTCACCTTTCAGCTAGACTTGGTCGGATTTCTAGAATCCACCCATTACCATGGGTGGCCATCTAGCAACGGTCCATGGAACTAGAGACTAGGTGAATATTCGGGGATGAACATTTAGGCTCTAATAGTACACTTGTCCTTCCATCTACGGTCTCACTACTTAGGGTCTAGGGCACGGAAATGCAGGTACCCATTTTGGACTAAGTGTCGGTCTGTCCTTACTAAACACCGCAAGGGAAACCTTCCCTTCTGTTCAGTTAGTGTGGCCACAAATTTTAGGGACAAGACACAGAGCATATGTGAGACTCAACTATCAATACGTTTTGACACGAGACAGATCCTTTCTTGGAAACTACTGTCACTCTCTACACCGGAGCTGCACTAGACATGGTTTATGACTGCTTAAGTGTTTCTTGGCAATCTCTCACCATATCTAAGATACAGCCCTGATATACAGGTAAACTCAGCAGTTCCTTAAGTCAAAGGACTTGGCCTGTACTGTTGGAACTGGGAACACACGTCATACCTAGCCGACCCTACTCAAGGTCCTCCGTAAGACGGTTCCCGCGAGTCACCTCAGTCAGCTGCTTCCTAGCTGGCTAACCCACTAACACTGCTTAGAAGACCTTCGTCACCCGTCGATGAAATTACGACAGCAGATGCTTAGTGCAAGTCTCAAGGTGAATCTCGGTACCCATTTTGGAGATTCTTTGACTTGGAGATTTCCGGACTGATTCGGTGGGACTGATTTCATGGACCTACCTCCAAGCGTAGTCCCAGTCCCCTAAGTATGTTTTCAGTCCGTGGGCTTTGTTTGCATAGTGAACAGATACGTAATGCAGATAAAGTGAACACAAACAAAGTAATGTCAAAATGAATTTCACTTCTTTATTAATTGATAATTTATCAAATCCCTAAAATTGTCTAGACATAGGTTACATTTTGCCTGCCAAGATTGGCTAAATGGTAACCTATTCAAACAATTGTTTCATACGTGGCGCATTTATTTAATCATGGTTTGATGTGATTGGTAATCATGGAATGTTAGCATATATCTATGTGATTGGATCAAGTGATTATGTGCGTTGAATGGAAATGGATGATCGCGAGCCCTAGACCAAATGTATGGTTTAATTTTATGTTGGGCCTGTGTGCCTCTTTCTGCTTTCTCCTTCTCCCCTTCTAGTTGCCTTGGAATAATGAGGCATTCTTTCTCCCTCCTTATGTACTCCCCCTGGGTTTTCGCCGGGGTTTCTTTTTCATATGTAATGAGAGTAGAATAGGAGTGAGGATTTATTTTTATGCATTTGGTGGAGAAAAAGGAAGGTCCACATGGAGATCCCAGAATGGAGGATCCAAGGCATTTCCCTGAAGAGATGAAAGAGAAAAGAGACCAAGGCCCATCAGAATGATGATTGGGTTACTACTAATGTAATAGTGTAGGACCAACCCTAGATTGACAATAGATCCACTGCGGGCTCAGTGGGTCGCATAGGATTCCGGCTCGTGATCATGCAACAGGGACGTGTTGGGCTTTAATTTTGCATGTGGTTGTTATGATAGATGAATGGTTTTTTATTTATCATATAACTGCTATGGGATGCAATTTATTTATTTGCGCATTGTGGATGAATGTGTTTATATATATATATATATGAGATCTCGGTCATTTACAACTCTCACTTGGTTGGACCAATGTCCAAATATTAGACCCTAGACAAAGTGGACATGGACTCTAGGAGTTTGTCCATGCCTTCCAATCCATGCCATAGTGAGGAAGCTAATTTAGGTCGATAGCGTGGTCTAATGAGTCGTGGCACGTCTATCGTACTTAAAAGAGGTTGCACTATATCATGAACGAAAAGTAGACCACTGTTACCTGTCTCACGAGTCATGGAGGTAGCAGCGGGTCTATGATTCGGTTGATTGGGTCAGGTCTAACGCTCGATTAGCATGATTCGCTTGGAGTCCTCGGGATCATGTGAAAGGGTATGGCAATTATCTTAGGAATCTCGTGGAACGAGAATGGTATGGCATATCTCCCACAGGATTCTTCCCATGCGAATCGTAAAAGCGGGGTATGGGAAAATTCACTGTGGATCCCAAGCCCACTAGGAAAAAGTTTTCCGAAAACAACATTTGAGAGTATCGTATTTTCGTATAAATAGTAGGAGTATTAAATGACTAAATACCAAGCGTTTAATTATTTATCAAAACTTTCGTCTTTTAAATTCTGCTGATCGCGAGTTCTGTTTTTAAATGTAGATTGAAAATGTCTAAGAACCCATTATCAACCATACTTGAGACCAACAAATTTTATGGAACAAATTACAACGACTGGTTGCGCAATCTGAGGATAATACTGGATTACGAGAACCAAGGCTACGTCATGGACGAGCCTCTCCCTAGGACCTTACCGGAATGATCCACGCCAGAAGAACATGAGACGTTCGAGACTTAGCATAAGGATAACGGGAAGGTCCGTAGCATCATACTTGCCTCTATGACGAATGAGATTCAGAAGCAGTATGAAAGGCTAGACGATGTCCCTTCCATTATGGCTCGCCTTAAGGATTGCTATGCAGTCCCGGACCGGCATACTAGGTATGTCGCGACGAAGGCGTTCTTTGGAACTAAAATGACTGAGGGATCCTCTGTACAAGAGCACGGGGTTAAAATGCTTACCCTGGTGGAAAAGCTCGAGGACCTAAAGGCGGGTCTCGATAATGAAACGTACATAGATGTGATCCTTTAGTCTCTCCCACCCTCCTTCGACCACTTTATTGTTAACTATAACATGAACACACTTGAGAAGGGTATTCATGAGTTAATCAATATGTTGGTGCAATATGAGGCAACAACAAAAAAGTCCACGCCGTCGGTATTGTTTGGAAGTGCTTCGACTTCCAAGACTAAAGGCAAGGGTGCCAGACGTTCGAAAAGGAAGAAGGGAAAGGGAAAAGCCGTCAAAGCTACAAAAACTAAGAGTGTTCCCATTGCCAAAGAGGGGAAAGACAAAGGAAAGGGGAAGGTAGTCTCCAAGCAACAGTCGAGGGCATATGACATATGTATCAATTGCCGTGAGAAAGGGCATTGGAAGAGGGAGTGCCCCAAACTCCTCTCGAACAAAGGTATCTTTGTGATTGAGGTTAACATGGTTACTAACTCTGCCTCTTGGGTATTAGATACCGGCTGTGGAGCTCACATTTGCAATGATTTGCAGGTGCTGAAAAGAAGCAGAAAACTGGGTAGCGGGGATATGATCCTGAAGCTTGGGAATGGTAAGGCCATCTCGGCAGAAGCAGTAGGATCCGCCACTTTAGTAGTTAGTGATCGTATTAGTATAGAATGTGTACCTAGTTTGAATTAAAACACCATTTCCATTCTGTTGTTAGACAATAGTGGATATGAGTTTATGATCAATAAAAATTGCTTTTATTTGATGAGGTGTGGAATTGCTCATCTGCTTGGTACACTTAATAATGGGCTCTATATCTTACAACAAACGAATTTCGTTCTAAACGCTCAACACAAACGTAAAATAGATAACAACGGGAACGCACAATTGTGGCACGCTAGGCTAGGTCACATATCCCAAGACAGGATGAAGAAATTGGTAGACTCAAAGAACCTAGAGGTAGGGGACTTGAGTGAGCTACCAACTTGTGAATCCTGTCTAAGAGGGAAAATGATCAAGAAGCCCTTTGTAGGACAAAGCAAGCTTGCCACAGGTCTGTTGTACCTGGTCCATACAGACGTATGTGGACCACTAAGGACGTAGGCTCGAGGTGGGTTCTCCTACTTCATAACCTTCACCGATGATCATTCACGGTATAGTTATGTATACCTGATGAGGTACAAGTTTGAAGCTCATGAGAGGTTTAAATATTTCAGACTTGAAGTTGAGAACCAAACCGACTGCAAAATTAAAGTCATACGGTCAGACCGAGGCGGAGAGTACCTTACTATTGAGTTCCTTGATTATCTTAAAGAAAATGGTATAATATCTGAATGGACACCTCTCGGGACACCACAGTTGAATGGTGTCTCTGAAAGGAGGAATCGAACCCTGTTGGATATGGTTCGATCCATGATGAGTTTTACCAAATTGCCCTTGTCCTTTTAGGGCTATGCATTGGAGACTACGGCCAAATTATTAAATTTGACGCCAACCAGTGTATTGACCCAAAACGCCATATGAAATATGGCAAGACAAGCCTGCATCCTACAACTACTTGAAAGTGTGGGGTAGCCCCGCATACGTCAAGAGGTTAGTGGGAGATAAGCTAGAATCCAGGTCTAGCTTATGCAGGTTCGTTGGATACCCTAAAGAAACCGCAAGTTATTACTTTTATGACCCCTTGGAACAGAAGGTATTTGTTTCAAGGAACGCAGTGTTCTTGGAACAAGGCTTTCCAGAGGATATCCAACCTGATGAACTCATCCTTGAAGAATCAAGTGATGGAAACCAGTCATCAGAGGTAGCCGCGGATTCCTCACTTAGAGGACTCAGGATAGATACCCGAAGGGCTGACCAAGCTCGAGAAGTCCAACATGCTAGGCATGAAGGACAGCCTCAGAAAGGGCCAGCCTCGATACCTAAACCGCCAGCTCCTATACAGTCAGCGCCCACAGTCACCACCGACGTTCCCATTCTCCGTAGGTCAACTAGAGAATCTCGACTTCCGGTGAGATATGGCTTTCTAAATACGACTAGTCTACAGGATAAGGATCCTAAGACATACGGAGAAGCGATGTCTGACATCGACTCCGGGAAATGGCTTGAGGCCATGAAAAACCGAAATGGACTCCATGAGCGAGAACCAAGTATGGAGACTTGAAGACCCCCCAAAAGGGGTTAAGCCAGTTGGCTGTAAGTGAGTCTATATACGCAAACTTGGCGTTGATGGAGAAGTCACAACATTCAAGGCTAGGCTGGTAGCTAAAGGGTACACTCAACGACCCGGGGTCAATTTTGAGGACAACTACTCGCCAGTAGTCATGGCTAAATCCATTCGGATCCTGCTTGCCATAGCAGCATGGTATGACTATGAGATATGGCAGATGGACATGAAAACGGCTTTCCTCAATGGTTTCGTTGAGGAAGAGATCTACATGGATCAGCCGGAGGGTTTCACAATCACTGGAGAACAGAAGGTCTGTCGTCCCTAGAAGTCCATCTATAGCCTCAAACAAGCATCCCGAAGCTGGAACATTCGCTTTGATGAAGTAATATGCGGTTATGACTTCATCAAAAATGAATTCGACCCTTATGTATACAAGAAGGTTAGTGGGAGCTCTATACTGTTCCTAGTGCATTATGTGGATGACATTCTACTCATAGGTAATGACGTTAGAATGTTGGGTGACACAAAAGCATGGTTATCAACTCAATTTTCCATGAAGGATTTGGGTGAAGCCTCCTACATACTAGGCATCCAGATTGTCAGGGACAGATCTAAGAGAATGTTAGGACTCACCCAAAAATCGTATATGGAGAAAGTCCTAAAAAGATTTCGGATGGACAACTCCAAATGAGGATTCCTTCCCATGAGGCATGGGATCAAGTTATCCAAGAAACAGTCCCTGCAGACTGATGAGGAACTTGAAAGGATGAAAATCATCCCCTATGTTTCTGTCGTAGGAAGCATCCAATATGCGGTCCACTGCACCAGAACTGACATTGCTTACGCTTTGAGTGTAACGAGCAGATATCAGTCTTATGCAGGAGAGGTACATTGGAATGCAGTTAAGGCATCCTTAAGTACCTGAGAAGGACTAAGGAAATGTTCTTGGTCTATGGCAATGGAGAACTGATCCTGGAAGGCTTTTAGCGATGCTAGCTTCCAGGCTGATGACGATGATGCCAAAGTCTCAATCGGGTTATGTATTCAGGCTCAATGGAGGAGTAGTGGCTTGGAAAAGTTCCAAACAAGCAACCACTGCTGATTCCACCACTGGTGCCGAATACATAGCAGCTTCAGAAGCTGCAAAGGAAGCGGTTTGGATGAGAAACTACATCGAAGAATTTGGTGTGGTGCCTAGCATCGCCGAGCCCGTTTGTCATCTTTTGTGATAACAATGGAGCAATAGCGCAAGCAAAGGAACCGAGATCTCATCACCGTTCCACACACATTCTTAGACGCTACACCTTCTAAGAGAAATGGTAGGAAGAGGTGACGTTCGGATGGACCGAGTCAACACAGCAAATTCGCTGACAAAGCCTATGTCGTAGAGAGCTCATATGCAACATCTTGAGTAGATGGGGATTAGGCATATGGGCGATTAGCTCTAAGGTCAAGTGGGAGATTGTTAGAATAGGTGACCATGTAGCCAATCCTAGTCAAATTGGATTTAATCGGATGCTTATTTTCTTGAAAAGAATTAATTCCTTTTATTAGATAAAAGGGATTTATCTAATAAATTGGATTTATTAGAAAATTAATTTAATGGGCTTAGAATAAATATTTATATTTAATATATTTATTTATTGCCATTGGAATATTTAAATAGGATTTTAATATTCTATTAAAATAAATTAATGGTTTAGATTAAAAGGGAGAGATCAGTGGCTAATATTCGTTTGACCAAAGAAGCTTGATTTGACTAGGATTTGACTAGGTCAAATCCTAGATGTAGTGGAGTCTTCAATGTGTAGGGAACTTGAAGAGGAAAAGGATTCCACTTCTATAAATACTCCTTAGCACACACATTGAAGAAGATGATGAATCTTGAAACACACACACACACACACTCACGTGTGCTCCTCTCCCTCTCTCGGCCGCATCTCTCTCTCTCTCATTCCCAGAAAATACTTTCTTGTTCTTTTGTTTTAACAATTGAACAAAAGGAGGATTGATCTCGTTAAACTAATAACGTTTGATCGATCCGTCCTCTCCTAAATAATACTTGTTCTTTCGCTAGCATGAAGTTCAAGATACGTGGGCGGATTGCATGTCGCGTATTAGAGGGTCTCCTATACGAGATCTTGGAGCAAATCGGGGAACAACGCGAGTACCGGTTAGAAGGAAAAAACGACAAATCGGTAGGTTTCCGGTTTACGTTTTTTCGTCCTCTTTTATTTAGAATTGTATGGCCTCCATGATTCTTCTGTATGTTTATTATTATTCATGAGATACACCAAACGCTCGGGAGTTTCAAGGGTACACCCCTTGAACGTGTTTATTTTAATATGTATTTATGCATGTTTTAAATTCTTTAAATTTAAATTATACCGCGCTTCCGCATTCGCGCTACTCCCGGGACAATCCACACGCCTACCAAGGCTTTCAGTATCTAGGGTCTGGCAAGAGATGTACGTATCTGGGATACGTTCATCATAAGCCTTATCCAGTGCAGTCGGAATATGTATTGAGGACGATAGATTCCAATATAGGATCTGTCACTTGTCATAATATGATAGACGAGTCTCCTATGCGCTCTGAGACGGTTTAAGTTCTTTAAGTCTGTGGCCACAGTGATTGGTCGAATAGGGAATGGTTTCCTACATTGATCAATAAAGCAAACGTATCTCGAGTTATTGAGCATAGTTGTCTAGTCCAGGATGGGAACCGATGCCCAATTCCATGCCCTAGACCTAGACCAGGAGACGGATGATGAAAGGACTATACTCGCATGGTACTCAGGAGCCTACACGTTCACGCCAACATTCACCTAGTCTCTAGTGCCATGGACCGTTGCTAGACGGCCACCCATGGTGACGGGCGTTTTTTCAATTAATGGTTAAGCAGAAAACAGTTAATTAAATTGGATATACTTGAGCATTTGTGTCGGACACACACCCAAGTCTAGCTAAGGGTGTACCTAATGAGTCACACACAAATCACTATGGGGTTAGTAGAATTAATTTGGAATTAATTCTAAAAAAAGCGAATTAATTTAATTGGATTAAATTAATTCAAGGGGAAAATAAATGATTGGATCATTTATTGATAAATCCATTTGATGGATGGTCCAATAATTAATTAATTGGTTTAGTTAATTGTTGGATTAAGAACCTTTATATTAATTGAATTAATTTATCGGTTTTGGTTTAATTAAATGATTGGATCAATTAATTAGTGTTTGAGCTTATGTTTATTTAATTGGATTAAATAAACTTTTGGATTCAATAAGGTTTAAAATTAATTGGATAAATTTGAAACCTATGGATCTTTGTTGGTCTTGATTTAATTTGATTAAATCAAAATCGGTCAAAATTGGTCCATGGTTTAAGTCCAAGCTCTAGAGGTTGGAGCAAGTTGAGGAGGAGTTTCAACTCCTCCACATATGAAGGCCATGATAGTTCATGGAGAGTTAGTGTGCATGTGTATGTAACTTAGCCTTGGAGGTTAATTTTGGAGGTTGAATTTTGAATTCAATTTTCTACATACACAAAATCAATGCACATAACTTGTACGGAAGAGACTTGCATGAAATTTTCAGCCAAAAACACTCAAAAATCTCTGCAAATTTTCTCTTTTTTGTGTTCATACCTTTTGGAAAGGATTGAACTTCAAAAACATTCCAAAAGGCACTAACCGATAGTATTGTTTTGGAAGTGTTTCTTCTTCATTTTCTCTATTTCTATATAGCAATAGATTAGAGTTTTTCTCCCTAGTGTGGTGTGGACATTAGAGGAATTCTACGTTGAATTCTCAAGTTAACGGGAGGAGAAATGGAAAGGAAACAACGCACGTACCGGTTATACGTGTAGTAAACAAAAAGGTTGGTTTTCTTTACATTTTCATGTATCTTTTTGTTTTCTTCCTTTAGCCACTTGTCCACCATCTTCTCCTCCTTTTATTTATGCTTTGATAAACACCAAACGCCCGGGAACTTCGAAGGGAACGCCCCTTTGAATCCGTTTTATATTATGCTTTAATTTCACGTTTTTACGCTTCCGTTGCGTTCCTGGGCCGTACCCGATTCTTTCACTTCTTTATGTGAATCGTAAAAGTAGGGCATGGAGATTATGCTTGTGGATCCCACAAGCCCACTAGGAAATGGTTTCCCAAAACTCCGCTTGAGAGTGGTGGACTTTCGTATAACAGTGGGAGGGTTAAAGACTAAAAGACCATGTCTTCAACTTGAATAATAATATTACCATCATCTTTGTCGGTTGTCGAAGCCGTCAAATATAAAAATTGATTCTAAACTGTAGTGGTCGTGGAACCAGGTCGAATCCCAAGGGAACTATCGATTAATTTCTCAATCTAGATGTAGTAACCAAAAGGGGGGTATGAATTGAGTACTAATTATGAATGAACTAAATTAACAAAAGCAAGAGTAAAATAACTAAGATAAGATTATAGATGAAAAAGTCCAATTCAAGGGGTTCGTCTCACCAATCGTTATGTTTATCATAGATCACTAAGGGTTAATTCCATAACCAAGCATTCAACTCTGGAATTTATTAGGATAGCCGTAACAAATTCCCGTTTTCCTATCGTAATGGATTTGACTCAAGCATCTATATCCAAACTTATTATATCAAGACTGGGCACGATAGCGTTCCATATCACATCAATAATAGCATTTGCATCAATAAAAACAGTTGAATCTAGATCAAATAACCAAGATAGCTGCAATTATCTAACCTAGTTTTCTCGTCCCTACAAATAAATCATGCAAAGCACATAATGAATTTGTTCGCTACTCATACCACTCATTCATGAAAATTACGGATCACTGAACTCATGGATAGCAATAGAACAATTAATATCGAATTGAATTGTCAGATCTATCAATAATAATCATTCCGTTAACAGTAAATCAAGACGAGAAATACTTGGCGAAATCAGATAAATTCAAGATCTCAAAACATAAGAATAGGGTTTAACATTTCCCTTGAATCGGAATAGAAAATTAGCTACTGAACATGTTCATAGCAAAGCAAAATATTCTAGATGAAAGCATGAAT
The DNA here is from genome assembly GCA_034509735.1 of Sesamum alatum. Classification (NCBI taxonomy): domain Eukaryota; kingdom Viridiplantae; phylum Streptophyta; class Magnoliopsida; order Lamiales; family Pedaliaceae; genus Sesamum; species Sesamum alatum. The sequence goes on from JACGWO010000009.1 coordinate 33,640,985, forward strand.
TCAGAGACAGAGAGAAAACAACGATGATCAAAAGGTAATTTTTCTCTGTGTTCTAGTCTCCTTTTTATAGTTGAGAGTCCTCTTCCTATGCAACTTAAGAGTCTTCTTTTCGTGCCAACTCTAGAGTCCTCTTTTGTGCCAACTTCTAAACCCGCGCAGATCTGGATGTCGGATAAGGCGTGATCACGCCTTAGAGGTTGTTCAAGTCTGCTGGCTCAAAACTCTTCTTTTCTTCCCGCGCAGACTCGGGTGTCGAACAGGGCGTGATCACGCCCTAATGGTTGTTCAAGTCTGTATATTGCTGTTTTGTTTCTTGATCACTCTTTATTGGGGCTTTTTAACTTATTTTCTACACAACGGGTGAATCTCGATCCTTTATTCAAAACTGCATAACTCGATTAAAAATGTGAAAGAAACCTTTAAAAACCATTCGAGTTAAGCATGCATATGAGAGATGAAATGGCATAACATACATAATGTTAGAATCGGTGACCAGAAAACCAATAGGTTTGGCGATTTGTAACCTATCTGACAACTTGATGTAAATGTAATATTATTATGTGATGAATAAGATGAGTATTCGTCACCAATGGTACCTTCTTTGTTGTGCTCATCTTACATTTGTTAAAATGGTGTTTAACTTATATCGCAACAAAGCCCACAGACCATGGATAACAACTCGTGCAGTTGGGCCACGCATTGGATGGTGGTCATGAAACCAACTGATTAAGAGTTGGGTCTGAAACGTTCCAAGTCGAGGACCTTGAGACAGGGCATCGAGAGTCCTATTGAGACTTGCGTCAAGAGTCGTGTTCATTGGATGAGTGCCGTGTTTCATCGGCGACAGGCGTGGGATGCCTACACGATCTTGATGGGTTGATCGACTGGGGTCGAGCCGACTGGACTGACTCGCGGGGATCATCATATGGAAGCCTTGGAGGCTTGGTCGGTATGATTGGTTTTCCCCCGATTCCGGTAGTACGGGAGTAATCCTCAGACTTGAGGGATCATGGCAGTCGCGTGCACAGGACGGCTGTATCTTGGATCTGGCGAGAGGTAATCATTCTGTAAGATGATTATCATAAGCCTTGTCCAGTGCAGTCGGAATGTGTAGCGAGGACGGTGGATTCCAAAAAGAGGATTCGTCCCCTGTTAGTATGTGACAGAGGTATCTCCTATGCACTCGGAGACACGTTCATGCTGTTTGAAGTTGTGGCCACAGTGGTTAGTCGAACAGGGAATGGTTTTCTGTGTCGACATAATGAAGCATATGTGGTCTCGAGTATTAAGCATAGATGCCTAGTCAAGGATGGGAACCGACGCCCAATTCCACACCCTAGACTAAGGCCTGGAGACGGTAGACGGAAGGATCATACCCGTACGGAATCGGAGCCTAAATGTTCACGCCAATTCACCTAGTCTCTAGTGCCATGGACCGTTGCTAGACGGCCACTCATGGTAACGGGCCCTTGTGGGACACGGGCCCAAGTCTAGCTGAGGGTGAACCTAAAGGGTCACACACAAATCACCGAGAAGGTTGAGAGATCGACTTGGAGTCAATCTCGAAGGATAAAATAAGTAATTGGATTACTTAAGGGAGAGTCCATTGGATGGATGGGCCGATATTGTATCGGGATTTCGTTTAATCGATAAATTGGATTTTCGATTAAAAATGGAAAGTTGAGATGTTGAGACGTTGGATCTTTTAATTGGATTAAAAGATCAACGGGAATAATTTAAATGGAACATTAAATTGGATTTAATGTTGGATTCATCGTAATTGGATTACGATAAAACCCGGTCCGTTAAATTATACCCGAGAGGAGAAATAATTCCTATTTTGGAATACGAAGAAGTTGGACTTCTTCCCTTAATTAAAACATGGCCGACATGCTCCCTTGGAGGAAGCAAAAATCAGCCACGTTTCATGCTAGGTGGTATGTTGACTTATCTCTTTTGGAAAGAGACAAATCAACTCCAATCAAGTTCTTCCCTTTTGGTATGATTTGATCATACCATAAATTTTGGTAGGCTTGATTGAAGAATTGATGGTGATTGATTGGGATGAATCTAGACATCCTTGGATGAACCTAAACACATTCCAATAATCACATTAATTATGTATATATATTAGATTATACAACACCAAGCATAAGTGATTCATTATTCATCTTTTTCTAGGAAAAAGAGAAGACAAAAATCCTCTCCTCTCTCTCAATTTTCGTCCTCTCTCCCTCTCTTACACTTGTGTTCTTCACTTGATTTTGAATCAAGAAGAAAAACAAAGTAAGTTTAAGAGAACACTAATTCATAGTGTTCTTCTCTTAAATCGATTCCTTCCTAAACCCGTTCTTTTCTAGCAAGAAGAACGTGTGTTTCTTCCGGTGTGGTGTGGATCACCTTTGGAGAATCCATACGTTTGGATTTCGTGAGCATTCCGGAGAAGAAACAACGCTAGTAGCCGGGAGCATACGCTAAACAATCAAAGGTAACGGTTTATTACGCTTTGATTGATTTCATTTATATATCTATGCCCTATGTGTTTAAATATATGTTTTCAATATTTACACATCCTACATCGAACGCCCGGTTGAGCACCCAAGGGTACACCCCTTGGGATTCGCGTATTTTGAATTTGATTTAAATTTACACACTTTTCTCGCTTTTCTCGCTTCCGCTCGCGCTCCCGGGCGGATCCGCTTGTCCTTCACATAACCGGATCATGGGGTTTGCCCTTGATTCTCCCGGGCGTTCGGTGTATCTCATGTTCAATAAAACACAACATGGAGGCCACAGAATTTAAAACGAAAAACGTAATTAAAGAACCTACCCGATTGTAGTTTTGTCTTCGTTTGGCCACATGCATTATTCCCCGTTTTGCACCAAGATCTCAAAGAAGAGACCCTCTAAATCATGACACTCGCTACACCGGAAAACAAAGAATCCTTGTGCTAGAAAGAAATTATTTGGGGAGAAGAGACATCGATACACGCTATCAATTAACGCAATCGACGTCTCTTATGTTCTAACTTGAATAAATCAAGAAGAACAAAGTAAAAATCTTGGAGAGAAGAAGAGGGGGTGGACAAAATTCTTGAGAGAATTATGAGATGAGAGTTGTAGAGATTAGTAGGGGTGTGTGTGTGTGTGTGTGTGTGTTTGAGTATTTATAAAAGATGGAATTTCCTATTCCTTCTCAAACTCTTCTAAAGAGACACACTTTGACTAGGATTTTGACCTAGTCAAATCCTAGTCAAACTAGGCATTGATTAAGTCAAATTAATCATGGCCCTTAATCTCATCAATCCCTTGATCAAATCTTGTCCATCCATTTTGATGGGCTTTATGGAATGGGCTTTATTTAATTCTAAATTAAATAATCCCATGGACTTTATATTAAATCCTATTTAATATACTAAATCCATTAATTTATTAATGGAATGGACTTCATTTAATTCACAATTAAATAGTCCCATGAACTTTTATATTAAATCCTATTTAATATACCAAGCCCATTAATTAATTCACCCTTTTAATCTAATTAAAAGGGAAGCCCATGCTTTATAAAATTCATAAATCTAATTTATGAACTCAAGCCCAATTATTCCAAATAATCCATCGAGGCTTGAATCTCCAAGAAGTATAATTTAATTCCATTAAATTAAATCTTCTCCCGGAATTATTTCCAAATTAATTCCCTTTCATTTGGTGTAGCGGGTGTGACTCTTTAGGTTCACCTTTCAGTTAGACTTGGACCTACTTCTTGTTATTTCATAACCAAAGTAGTCTGTTACCATGGATGGCCATCTAGCAACGGTCCATGGCACTAGAGACTAGGTGAATATGTGGTGTGAACATTTAGGCTCCGAGCTACATGCAGGTGCGGTCCTACCGTCGCTCGATATGTACGGGTACGGTCCTACTATCGCCTGTCCCCCGGCCTTTAGTCTAGGACATGGAATTGGGGTCGGTTCCCATCCTTGACTAGGCAACTATACATAATGCTCAAGATAGGTTTAACTCGACGTAGGAAATCCTTTCCCGCTACATTAAGTGCTACGGCCATAGGCTTTGTGAGTCTAAACCATCTCCGAGCGCATAGGAGATCTCGTTGTCATATCCTTTGACAGCGGACAGATCCTGTCTTGGAATACACCGTTCTTACATACTCCAACAGCAATGGACGAGGCTTATGATGACCATGTAATATAACCGGTCAAATTTCACCAGATCCAAGATACAGCCTTAGTATGTAGGGGACTGCTGTGATCCTCAAGTCCGAGGACTAATCCCGTACTACCGGAACCAGGAATACGAGTCATACCAACCAAGCCCGAGTGGCTTCCATATGACGATTCCCGCGAGTCACCTCAGTCGACCGCTCCCCAGCAGGCCGACCCACTAACACTACTTAGACGATCCTCGTCACCCGTCGATGAAACACGACAGTAGATGCCTAGTGCAAGTCTCAAGGGGATTCTCGACACCCTGTCTCGAGATTCCTTTGACTTGGAGTATTTCAGACCGATTCAGCAAAACTGATTTCATGAACCTACCTCCAAGCGTAGTTCCAATTTCTCGAAATGTTATTTCAGTCTGTGGGCGTTTGTTGTGACAAGAAGTAAGTACAACAAACTCATGCCTATGAATCCTTACTACATTCATTAACATAATATTACTTGTTCACAGATTGACGAATGGTTCTCAGAACATCCAATACCATTGACTTTCTGGTCACCTATTCTAACATGTGACCCTTTAGGTTCACCCTCAGCTAGACTTGGGCCCCTATCCCATAAGGGCCCGTTATCATGGGTGGCCGTCTAGCAACGGTCCATGGCACTAGACACTAGGTGAATTGGCATGAACATTTAGGCGCCGATTCTGTATGGGTACGATCCTTCCGTCTATCGTCTCCCGGCCTTAGTCTAGGGTATGGAATTGGGCGTCGGTTCCCATCCTTGACTAGGCATCTATGCTTAATACTCGAGACCACGTATTCTTCATTGCGTCGACACAGGAAACCATTCCCTGCTCGACCAACCACTGTGGCCACAGCTTTAAACAGCAGGAACGTATCTCTGAGTGCATAGGAGATACCTCTGTCACATACTAACAGGGCACGGATCCTCTTCTTGGAATCCACCGTCCTCGCTACACATTCCGACTGCACTGGACAAGGCTTATGATAATCATCTTACAGAATGATCACCTCTGGCCAGATCCAAGATACAGCCGTCATGTGCACGTGACTGCTATGATCCCTCAAGTTTGAGGATTACTCCCGTACTATCGAAACTGGGGAAATCCAATCATACCGACCAAGCCCCCATGGCTTCCATATGATGATCCCCGCGAGTCAGTCCAGTCGGCTCGACCCCAGTCGACCAACCCAACAAGATCGTGTAGGCATCCCACACCTGTCGCCAATCGAACACGGCACCCATCCAATGAACACGACTCTTGATGCAAGTCTCAATAAGACTCTCGATGCCCTGTCTCGAGGTCCTCGACTTGGAACGTTTCAGATCCAACTCTTAATCAGTTGGTTTCATGACCACCATCCAATGCGTGGCCCAACTGCATGAGTTGTTATCCATGGTCTGTGGGCTTTGTTGCGATATAAGTTAAACACCGTTTTAACAAATGTGAAATGAGCGCAAGAAAGTAAGCACTAGAAGTGACGAATACTCATTTTATTCATCACATAATAATATTACATTTACATCGGTTGTATAATAGGTTACAAATCGCCAAATCTATTGGCTTTCTGATCACCTATTCTAACAATCTCCCACTTGACCTAAAGCCAATCACCCATTGACCTCAAACCCATCTTATCCAGATGCTGAGTATGGGCAACTTGCAACATGGGATTAATAAGTGGATCTGCTATGTTTTCTGCGGAGCTGACTCGGTCCATCCGAACGTTACCCCTGCTAACCATCTCTCGGAGCAGATGGTAGCGTTTAAGAATATGCTTGGATCGGTGATGAGATCTCGGTTCCTTTGCTTGTGTTATAGCCCCGTTGTTATCGCAAAAGATAACCACTGGCTCAGCGATGCTAGGTACTACACCCAACTCTTGGATATAGCTCTTTATCCAAACCGCCTCCTGAGCAGCTTCCGAAGTTGCTATGTATTCAGACTCTGTGGTGGAGTCCGTCGTGGTAGCCTACTTGGAACTCTTCCAAGCAACCACGCCACCATTAAGTCTAAACACATAACCAGAGTGAGACTTTGCATCATCGTCATCCGACTGGAAGCTAGCGTTGCTATAGCCTTCCAGTATCAACTCTCCACCGCCGTAGATCAAGAACATGTCCTTAGTCCTTTTCAGGTACTTCAGGATAGTCTTGACTGCACTCCAGTGTGCCTCCCCGACACACGACTGATATCGACTTGTTACGCTCAAAGCAAAACCCACATCAGGTCTAGTGCACTGAACAACATACTGTATGCTGCCTACCGCTGAAGCATAAGGGGTGTCCAACATCCGTTTAAACTCCTTATCAGTCTTAGGAGACTACTTCTTGGATAACTTAATTCCATGCCTCATAGGAAGGAATCCTCGTTTTGAGTTCTCCATCTTGAATCTCTTCAAGACTTTCTCAATATACGAGGACTGGGCCATTCCTAACATCCTTTTAGATCTATCCCTGTAGATTTTGATGCCAAGGATGTAAGATGCCTCGCCCATATCCTTCATGGAGAATTGCGTTGACAACCAAGCTTTAGTGGTACCCAACATCTTAGCATCATTCCCAAAGAGCAAGATGTCATCCATATAAAGCACCAGAAACGCAACTGAGCTCCCACTAATCTTCTTGTATATACAAGGATCGGACTCATTCTTGATGAAATCATATCCCCGTATGACTTCATCAAAACATATGTTCCAGCTTCAGGAAGCTTGTTTGAGGCCATAGATGGACCTTTGGAGACAGCAGACCTTCTGCTCTTCTCCAACAGTTGTGAAACCTATCCATATAGATCTCGTCCTCTACGAAACCGTTGAGGAGAGTCGTTTTCATGTCCATCTGCCATATTTCATAGTCATACCATGCTACTATGGCAAGCATTATCCGAATGGACTTGGCCATTGCTACAGGCGAGTAGGTTTCCTCAAAATCGACCCTGGGTCGCTGAGTGTAACCCTTCGCCACAAGCCTGGCTTTGAAGGTTGTAACCTTCCCGTCAGCTCCAAGCTTACGTTTGTAGACCCATTTACACCCTACGGGTTTTACCCCTTTGGGTGGGTCTACTATTCCGTATGTCTTTAGATTATTATCCAACTGACCAGTCAGGCCAAAAAATCCATACCTATCAGGTGTATGGGATACGCTGGCCGACCTACGGAGGACTGGAACAATATCAGTGGGAACTACTTGCTCAGATGTCACTGCCGCCTCATGGGGTACCTCACTTGATTCCTCAAGGAATACCTCATCGCGTCGACTATCCGATGGAAAATCCTTTTCCAAGAACACTGCGTTTCGCGAGACAAAAACCTTTTGCTCGGAGGGATCATAGAAATAATACCCCGCAGTTTCTTTTGGATAGTCGATGAACCTGCATAAACTAGACCTTAAGTCCAGTTTATCTCCCACTAATCTCTTGAAATATGCGGGGCAACCCCACACTTTCAAGTATTTGAAGGAGGTAGGCTTGTCATGTGACGTCCATAGATTTTTATACTTAAGTGAGAGACTAATTAGTAATTATAAGAAAATATAAATTTAATTATAAGTTATAGGTTGAAATTTGCATATATTGAAATTTTCAAGGACCAAATTGAAGCTTTATAAAATATTTGGGGTTAAATGATATAATTTTATAAGTTAAAGGACTAAATTGAAATTTCCTGCAAAGTTTAAAAAAAATAAAAAAAAAAAGGGAAAACATGGATTAGGTTGAGTGAGGGTTGCACACGTGTCCCTCTTTGTTCAAAGCTAACACATTTTCCTTACTTTAATATATATATATATATATATATATACACAGATATAGGAGATAGCAATCACTTGGGGATGGAGGGTACATATTAGGTTGAAACCTTTCCGTAATTCGCAATCGATAAGATTTTAAATTTTAAATTATAAATTATTTATTATATTGATATTATTTAATTAGTGTATTTATTAAATATGCTTTATACTATTCGATTTATCATTTAACCGGAAAATTTAATGAAGTTGAGCATTTATACAAATTAGTTGTTTGGGTATATGTTTAATTGGACTAGAATATTATAGCCAATAAATTAAAAATATGTAGCCTATTAGATTCAGTAGTTGTTATAATGGATTACTTAAATTGATCGAATTTATTAACCAAATATATAATTGCATGTATTAGTGTTTAAATAATTATTATATAGTAGTGAAGAATTGGCGTGAATTAATAAAAATAGTAGAAAATTATGTTTTAACTATTATGAAATTATAATTAAGAAATATTGTATTTATTAGAAAGGAATATGAGATTTTTGTAATAATTTTATTTAGGAATGTTATAGAGAACGATAATTATAAAAATATGAGGGGTTTGATGAAATAAGCTCTTAGGAGTTAATTGATAAATTATATATATATTGGGAAAGTTTATAATATCAAATTGTTGAGATGAGAAGCGAAAGGAGGTTTGAATTTCAATATAGATAAAATATTAAAATATTGGTAGAAAAAGTACGAATATAATTTAGTAACTTTATTCGAAATTTACGATATTTTGATATATTGGTTATATATATTATAACTTATTATATGACACGGTGATAAGTAGAGGGTTAATCAACTCTATTTACTAATGTAATTGTTTAATAATTGGAGGTAAGTATAGTTAATTAGATTTATATATATATCTTATATATATGATATATATTCTTGTATTATATACATGATTGCGATGACTATTTATCTGGTTATATTGTTATTCCGTGGTGCTGTCATTATATGCGTATATGTGGTGATGGTGTGAGAAAGACGAATAAATGATCATGCGATGTCATACTATTTTATTGTGGATTGAAATTAAATGATGAGATTATGGATGGAATGTTGTGAATTGAGATAAAGAGATGGCTTACCTGACTGAGGGGCATACTGCAATAGTTTATGATAATATGATTAATGACGAGCTGTGTGCTGTCATTGATCAGTGGAGATGATGTGACATATCATACGAGCTGTGTGCTGTGTGATATGATGGATGATGGGATATCATACGAGCTGTGTGGTATCATTGACGATGGGGTATCATACGAGCTGTGTGTTGTGTGGTACTGAGGGAAAAAGGAGATATTACGATTGAGGTGATGTTAGCCGGCAAAGACCATTGAGTGATGCACTCTAGCTTGGGTAAGCGGGGCCCTAATAAAATAAACGATGATGCTAGATATATTGTATTGTGGATTGATATATGATTGTGGTATTGGTTATTTCATGATTTTGTGGTGATTGCATATTAAATAATATTTGTGGATTGATATAATTGTATGGGACTTGTCTTATTGCACATGTGTATGTATATATATAAGTCGATTAAGTATATAAATTTTGTAATAACTAGAAACTTCATTGTCCTCCTTTCTTTATATTGATAATGGCTAAGGTCGAGGATTAATTACAAAAGTTTTGAAGATGTATATCCTTTTTGTGATGTCTACATAATATATAGATTAAAACATGGGTTGTCTTATGTTATTAAATGTGAATTCTTTATAAGATGGGATGTGGTTACGGAGGGGGTGTCACATTGAGTGGTATCAGAGCAGGGATTAGATTCTATATGGATAATTTGGGAAGAATAGTATTGAATACTTAAAATATATATTATGCACTTAATGTAAATGTGAGTTTCATATAGGTAAGAATAGTTGAATACAAGGTATATACACCCATACGAAGTTACGGATAGAATTGGGCCAGTAGCGTATCAGGAATAGCCGTATTGGTAGGATTATCATGGACATATGACGTATTCTATATTTTTAAGCCATGACAATATAAATATGATCCTAGTCATGTTTTGCGTGAACCAAAGATGGAAATATCAAAAGGGTTAACGTACGTAGAGGAATCAATATAAATTTTGGCCAGAAGCGTAAGAAAATTGAGAAATAATGAGATACTAAAGGTGAAAGTAACGTGGAGTCATTATTCCCCAAAAGAGTCCACTTGGGAGGTTGAGGAGCATATAAGAGAAAAGTATCATTATTTATTTCCTGAGACAGGTAAGTTAGTTAAATTTCGAGGACGAAATTTTTATTAGGAGAGGAGAATTGTGACGTCCATAGATTTTTATACTTAAGTGAGAGACTAATTAGTAATTATAAGAAAATATAAATTTAATTATAAGTTATAGGTTGAAATTTGCATATATTGAAATTTTCAAGGACCAAATTGAAGCTTTATAAAATATTTGGGGTTAAATGATATAATTTTATAAGTTAAAGGACTAAATTGAAATTTCTTGCAAAGTTTTTTAAAAAAAAAAAAAAGGGGGAAACATGGATTAGGTTGAGTGAGGGTTGCACACGTGTCCCTCTTTGTTCAAAGCTAACACATTTTCCTTACTTTAATATATATATATATATATATATATATATATATACACACATATATAGGAGATAGCAATCACTTGGGGATGGAGGGTACTTATTAGGTTGAAACCTTTCCGTAATTCGCAATCGATAAGATTTTAAATTTTAAATTATAAATTATTTATTATATTGATATTATTTAATTAGTGTATTTATTAAATATGCTTTATACTATTCGATTTATCATTTAACCGGAAAATTTAATGAAGTTGAGCATTTATACAAATTAGTTGTTTGGGTATATGTTTAATTGGACTAGAATATTATAGCCAATAAATTAAAAATATGTAGCCTATTAGATTCAGTAGTTGTTATAATGGATTACTTAAATTGATCGGATTTATTAACCAAATATATAATTGCATGTATTAGTGTTTAAATAATTATCATAGTAGTGAAGAATTGGCGTGAATTAATAAAAATAGTAGAAAATTATGTTTTAACTATTATGAAATTATAATTAAGAAATATTGTATTTATTAGAAAGGAATATGAGATTTTTGTAATAATTTTATTTAGGAATGTTATAGAGAACGATAATTATAAAAATATGAGGGGTTTGATGAAATAAGCTCTTAGGAGTTAATTGATAAATTATATATATATTGGGAAAGTTTATAATATCAAATTGTTGAGATGAGAAGCGAAAGGAGGTTTGAATTTCAATATAGATGAAATATTAAAATATTGGTAGAAAAAGTACGAATATAATTTAGTAACTTTATTCGAAATTTACGATATTTTGATATATTGGTTATACATATTATAACTTATTATATGACACGGTGATAAGTAGAGGGTTAATCAACTCTATTTACTAATGTAATTGTTTAATAATTTGAGGTAAGTATAGTTAATTAGATTTATATATATATATCTTATATATATGATATATATTCTTGTATTATATACATGATTGCGATGACTATTTATCTGGTTATATTGTTATTCCGTGGTGCTGTCATTATATGCGTATATGTGGTGATGGTGTGAGAAAGACGAATAAATGATCATGCGATGTCATACTATTTTATTGTGGATTGAAATTAAATGATGAGATTATGGATGGAATGTTGTGAATTGAGATAAAGAGATGGCTTACCTGACTGAGGGGCATACTGCAATGGTTTATGATAATATGATTAATGACGAGCTGTGTGCTGTCATTGATTAGTGGAGATGATGTGACATATCATACGAGCTGTGTGCTGTGTGATATGATGGATAATGGGATATCATACGAGCTGTGTGGTATCATTGATGATGGGGTATCATACGAGCTGTGTGTTGTGTGGTACTGAGGGAAAAAGGAGATATTACGATTGAGGTGATGTTAGCCGGCAAAGACTATTGAGTGATGCACTCTAGCTTGGGTAAGCGGGGCCCTAATAAAATAAACGATGATGCTAGATATATTGTATTGTGGATTGATATATTATTGTGGTATTGGTTATTTCATGATTTTGTGGTGATTGCATATTAAATAATATTTGTGGATTGATATAATTGTATGGGACTTGTCTTATTGCACATGTGTATGTATATATATAAGTCGATTAAGTATATAAATTTTGTAATAACTAGAAACTTCATTGTCCTCCTTTCTTTATATTGATAATGGCTAAGGTCGAGGATTAATTACAAAGTTTTGAAGATGTATATCCTTTTTGTGATGTCTACATAATATATAGATTAAAACATGGGTTATCTTATGTTATTAAATGTGAATTCTTTATAAGATGGGATGTGGTTACGGAGGGGGTGTCACATGCCATGCCATATCTCATATGGCGTCTGGGATACCTTCTTAAATGGTGCCAAGTTCAAAACTTTGGCTACTGTCTCAAGAGCGTATTCCCAAAAGGAAAGGGAAAGTTCGGTAAACTCATCATGCATTGGACCATGTCCAACAAGGTCCGATTCCTCCTTTCGGACACACTATTAAGCTGTGGTGTTCCAGAAGGGGTCCACTGAGAGAGAATCTCATTCTCTTTTAGATAATCAGTAAACTCACCACTTTAATACTCTCCACTTCGGTCCGATCGAAGGGCTTTGATCTTTCGACCGGTTTGGTTCTCTACTTCAAGTCTATATTCCTTAAACCTTCCAAAGCCTTCAGACTTGTACCTCATCAGGTAAACATAACCATACCGTGAGTGATCATCGGTAAAGGTTATGAAGTACGAGTACCCACCTCTGGCCTGAGTATTCAGTGGGCCACAGACATCCATATGGATCAAATCCAACAGACCACTGGCTAGCGTGCTTTGTCCAACAAAGGGTTTCTTGGTCATCTTTCCCTTCAGACAGGATTCGTAGGTCGGTAGGTTGTGCAAATCGTCTATTTCTAAACTCTTTAAGTCCACCAACCTTCTTATCCTATCTTTAGAGATATGACCTAACCTTGCATGTCATATTTGTGCGTTATTATGATCATCACATTTTCATTTGTGTTCTGCAGTCATAATCCAATTAGACTGTTGAAGTATGTACAGACCGTTAACCAATATACCAAGCAGATGAGAAATACCATCTTTAATAATGAAAAAGCCGTTTTTATTGATGGTAAATTCAAATCCCTCCTTATCAAGGACCGGGATGGAAACAATGTTTTTAATCATGCTAGGTACAGAGAAACAGTCGTTCAGTACAATCCTAACATGACTACTAATGGCTAACTCTAGTGACCCTACAGCTTCCGTAGCAACGGCCTTGCCATCGCCTAGCCTCAGGATCATCTCATCCTTGGTTAGCCTTCTACTTCTTTGCAGTGCCTGTAAATCATTGCAGATGTGAGCACCACACCCGGTATCCAATACCCATGAAGCAGAATTAGTAATCATATTTACTTCAACCACAAACATACCTGGGCTGGAGAGGAGTTGTGGGCACTCCCTCGTCCAATGCCCTTTCCCTTGGCAATGCATGCAGACATCATTTGCCTTGGACCGCTGAGAACCACGGGCCTTCCCTTTCCCTTTGCTCGGTCCTACCGAAGCAACAAGGACTCCCAGAGCGCGAGCAGGGGCCACAACCGTCTTCACTTTTCCCTTCTTCCTCTTCCAGCGTCCGACCCTCTTGCCATTCACCTTGGAGGTTGAAGCCTCTCCTATCAATACCACCGACGCCGACTTGTGGGTCGTCGCCTCGTATTGGACCAGCATGTTGATCAACTCATGTATAGACTTCTCAAGTCCGTTCATGTTGTAGTTTACAACAAACGGGTCATAGGACGGAGGAAGCGACTGGAGGATCACGTCAATGTACGTGTCATTGTTAAGCCCAGCTTTAAGGTCCTCGAGTTTCTCCACTAGGGAGAGCATCTTGACTCCATGACTTTGTACAGACGCTACTTCAGCAAGCTTGGTGCCAAAGAATGCTTTTGTGGTGGCATATCTAATATGCCTATCCGGAACCGCATAAACCTCATTCATGCGGAGCATTATGGCGGAGACGTTGTCCAGCCTCTCATACTGTTTCTGGATGTCGTTAGACATCGAAGCCAGTATGATACTGCATACTTTTTGGTTGTCCTCATGTCATTTCCCGAACGTCAAACGTTTTTCTGGCGTGGACCCCTCCGGTAAGTTGCTCGGCGGTGGCTCGTCCAAGACGTAGCCTTGGTTCTAAAAACCGAGGACAATCCTCAGGTTTCTCAGCCAGTTCAAGTAGTTGGTTCCGTTGAATTTATTAGTCTCAAGTACCATGGTTAATGGATTCTTAGACATATCTACATTAATGAAAATGTAGAGCAGAAATTAGCAGATGATGGTAATATTATTATTCAAGTTGAAGACTTGGTCTTTTAGTCTTTAACCCTCCCACTATTTATATGAAAGTCCGCCACTCTCAAGCGGAGTTTCGGGAAACCATTTCTTAGTGGGCTTGGGATCCACAAGCATAATCTCCATGCCCCGCTTTTACGATTCACATGAAGAAGACATCGTGGGAGATATCCAATATCATTCTCATCCAATGAGATTTCTAAGATATTTTGCCTCACCTATTCGCATAGTTCCGAGGACTCCAAGCGAACCATGTTACTCAGTGTTGGGCCCAACCCATCAACCAAATCATGCCTCAAACTGTCGCCCCTCACGACTCATGAGACAGGGAAACAGCGAGCGCAGTCTTTTTGTTCACAATAATGGTGCAGCTTTTCCCTAGTCCAAGTGTGCCACGACTCGTGAGATCACACTTAGGTAGTGGTAGCTTTCTCACCACATTGTTGTGGATGGAAGGCTCAAATAGATCAAAATACCATTTTGATCTAAGTCCGTTCTGGGCCTAATATTTAATTTGGTCCAACCAAATGAGAGTTTGTCTATGACCGAGAACTCATCACATTATGGTGTTTTAGCATGCATAAATATTCAATATTTAAAGCGATAAATAAATACGCCGCATGCAGAAAACATATCATACCCCTGTTAGGATGATCACAAGCCCAACATATGCGACCCACTGAGCCCGCAGTGAGTCTATGGTCTGTCTAGGGTGGTCCTAAAGTATTACAATAATAATATACCCATTGTCATTCAAATGGGTCTTGTAGTGCTTCTTGTTTCACGCCTTGATGCTCCTCCTTGGGGTCTCCGACTCCAAATGCTTGTTAAAATTAAAACCTCACCAATCCTATCTACTCTCATTACAACTGAAAGTAATACTTTGGTAATAAAAACAAGCCTTAACATCATGAGGCTGAAAATACGGGAGATGATAGTCCCAAAAACAAGAGGCACGCAGGCCCCACCCAACAGAAATTAAAAGATCATACCTTCATCCATACACAGGGTCTAGGGCTCTTGTGATCATCCCATGTTGATTCCATCAACACACATAACACAATTATTCCAAATAATCATGCATAAAACCAATGGATATTCCAAATATCCAAATGATGTCCAACATCACAAAAGCATAAATATGTAAATAATATGCAAATATCAAATTTCAAATTTAATGGACATTATAAACAAGGCATCCAATACATGTATTAATCCCAAATTAATTAACCAAATTTAATCTAAGTAATAATCCAATTATTCCAAAATCAAATGTGCAAAAGTAATACATTTTCAGAATATTGTGCAGAAAATCAAATTTTCTAGAAAATGTCGAAAAAGGGCACAAAACGACCCAGTCGTTGTGCCTGCCGGCCAGCCGCGCGCACAGGCAGCAAGCCTGCGCGCCCCTGTGGTATGCGCGGCCGCCTCTGCCAGCACGCACGCTGGCAGGCACGCCGGCCAGGCCTGCGCGCAGGCATGAGCCCGCGTGCGCCCGGCAGCGCGCCTGCTAGCCAGTGACCGGCCGGCAGGGGCGGCAGCCAACCGCTGCCGCTGCTGTCTGATTTTTTTTTTTTTTTATGTTTTTCAACATCATTTCAGCACAAAAATAGAAATAATAATTCTGAAAATAAGCATGTATTTTAGATCCAATCTAATAAAATAAGCATGCCAAAAGTCCATCAAATTCAAGCAATTGAATCATCATATTATTCATACATTTATGTAATCTAACATGCCATTAAAGCCATAAAAGCAAGTAGATCATGCCAAGCATATAGATCTATGCCCCTTACATCGAACTGGGCTCTGATACCACTTGAAGGACAACTCGATCCGCCCGGGAGCGCGAGCGGAAGGGAGAAAGCGAGAAAGGGTGCGTAAATTTAAATCTAATTTAAATAGACGAATCCCAATGGGTGTACCCTTGGGTGCGCAACCGGGCGTTTGATGTAGGATGTGTAAATTTAGAAAAGTATATTAAACACATAGGGCATAGATATATATTAAATCAACCAAAGCGTAATAAAACCATTACCTTTGATTGTTTAACGTATGCTCCCGGCTACTTGCGTTGTCCCTTCTCCGGAATGCTCACGAAATCCAAACGTATGGATTCTCCAAACGTGATCCACACCACACCGGAAGAAACGCATGTTCTCCTTGCTAGAAGAAAACTAGTTTATGAAGGAATCGGTTTAAGAGAAGAACACTTAAACCTACTTTGTTCTTCTTCTTGATTCAAAATCAAGTGAAGTGAAAGCCTGTGATAGGTGTGTGGATCGTCCCGGGAATAGCGCGAATGCGGAAGCGCGGTATGAATTTAAATTGCAAAATTAAAACATGCAATATACGTATGAAATTAAAATACGTTCAAGGGTTGTGCCCTTGAATTTCCCGGGTGTTCGGTGTATCTCATGAATTAAAAACATACATGCAATCATGGAGGCCATAGGATTTAAAATAGAAGAGGACGAAAATGTAAAAGAGACCTACCGGTTCGTCGTTTTCCTCTTCTAACCGGTACTCACGTTGTTCCCCGATTTGCTCCAAAATCTCGTATGTGAGATCCTCTAAATCGTGACACGCAATCCGCCCACGTATCTTGCACGTCGTGCTAGCGAACGAATAAGTATTTATTTAGAGAGGACGGATCAATCACAAGTTATTATTTTTAACGGGATTAATCCTCCTTTTGTTCGATTGTTAACACAAAAGAACAAGAAGAATTTCTTGGAGAGAGAGAGGAGAGAGGCGGTCGAGAGAGAGGGAGAGGGGCACACGAATTCTAGTGTGTGTGTGTGTGTGTGTGTTGAAGATTCATCATCTCTCTAAAGGTGAAGGACTAGGAGTATATATAGAGGAGGAGTTTAATCCTCTTCAAACTCCAACTCTAAGAAGACTAATTTGACTAGGATTTTGACCTAGTCAAACTCCTGGTCAAAGTAGTAATTTGACCTAGTCAAATTAATCCTAGCCATCCATCTCTCCTTTTAATCTCAACTATTAATTAAATTTAATGGAATATTTAAAATCTGTTTAAATATTCCAAGGGCAATAAATAAATATATTAAATATAAATATTTATTCTAAGCCCATTAAATTAATTTTCTAATAAATCTAATTTATTAGAAAAATCCCTTTTATCCAATAAAAGGAATTAATTCTTTCCAAGAAAATTAAGGACCCGATTAAATCCAATTTAATCATTCCATTGCTCCAAAATATTTAATTCCAAATTAAATACTTTTGTGTGAGGATTGTGTGTGACTCTTTAGGTTCACCTTTCAGCTAGACTTGGTCGGATTCCTAGAATCCGCCCGTTACCATGGGTGGCCATCTAGCAACGGTCCATGACACTAGAGACTATGTGAATTTAAGGGGATGTACATTTAGGCTCTAACAGTACACTTGTCCTTCCGTCTACGGTCTCACCACTTAGGGTCTAGGCACGGAAAATGCAGGTAACCATTTTGGACCTAAAGTGTCGGTCTGTCCTTTACTAAACGCCGCAAGGGAAACCTTCCCTTTTGTTCAGTTACTGTGGCCACAGATTTTAGGGACAAGACACGGAGCATTTGTGAAACTCAACTGTCAATGCTTTTTGACAGGAGACAGATCCTTTCTTGGAAACTACTATCACTCTGTACACTGGAGCTGCACTAGACATGGCTTATGACTACTCAAGTGCTTCTTGGCAATCTCTCACCATATCTAAGATACAGCCGTGATATACAGGTAAACTCAGCAGTTTCTCAAGTCAAAGGACTTGACATGTACTGTTGGAACCGGGAACACACGTCATACCTAGCCGACCCTAGTCAAGGTTCTTCGTAAGACGATTCCCGTGAGTCACCTCAGTCAGCTGCTCCCTAGCAGGCTAACCCACTAACACTGCTCAGACGACCTTTGTCACCCGTCGATGAAATACGACAGCAGATGCTTAGTGCAAGTCTCAAGGGGAATCTCGGTACCCATTTTCGAGATTGCTTTACTTGGAGATTTCCAGACTGATTCGGCGGGACTGATTTCATGGACCTACCTCCAAGCGTAGTCCCAGTCCCCGAAATACATTTTCAGTCTGTGGGCTTTCTTTGCGTAGTGAACAAATATATAAAGCAGATAAAGTGAACACAAACAAAGTAATGCCAAATAAATATCATTTCTTATTCATTAATAATTTATCAAATCCTTGAAATTGTTTAGACATAGGTTACATTTTGCCTGCCAAGATTGGCTACATGGTCACCTATTCTAACATGAAGAACACTAGTAGAGAGGGGGAGTGAAAACCGAGAGTTGAGAGGGAGAGGAGAGGCCGATTTTTCTTCTTCTTTTTCCTAGAAAAAGACGAATGTAATTCACTTATGCTTCGTGATGTATATTCTCATATATATACATAATTAATGTGATAATTGGAATGTGTCTAGGTTCATCCAAGGATGTCTAGATACATTCCAATCAATCACCATCAATTCTTCAATCAAGCCTACCCAAATTTATGGTATGATCAAATCATACCAAAAGGGAAAGCTTGATTGGAGTTGATTTGTCTCTTCCCAAAAGAGATAAGTCAACATACCACCTAGCATGAAACATGGCTGATTTTGCTTCCTCCAAGGGAGCATTTCGTCCATGTCCAATTAAAGGAAGAAGTCCAACTTCTTCCTATTCCAAAATAGGAATTATTTCTCCTCTCGGGTCAAATTTAACGGATCGGGTTTTATTGTAATCCAATTACGACGAACCCAACATTAAATCCAATTTAATGTCCATTTAAATTATTCCCGTTGATCTTTTAATCCAAATAAAAGATCCAACGTCTCAACGTCTCTACTTTCCATATTTAATCGAAAATCCAATTTACCGATTAAACGAAGGTCCGATACAATATCGGCCCGTCCATCCAATGGACTTTCCCTTAAGTAATCCAATTACTTATTTATCCTTCGAGATTAACTCCAAGTTAATCTCTTAACCTCCTCGGTGATTTGTGTGTGACCCTTTAGGTTCACCCTCAGCTAGACTTGGGCACGTGTCCCACAAGGGCCCGTTACCATGGGTGGTCGTCTAGGTGAATTGGCGTGAACATTTAGGCGCCGATTTCGTACGGGTACGATCCTTCTGTCTACCGTCTCCCGGCCTTAGTCTAGGGTATGGAATTGGGTGTTGGTTCCCATCCTTGACTAGGCATCTATGCTTAATACTCGAGACCACGTATGCTTCATTGCGTCGACCCAGGAAACCATTCCCTATTCGACCAACCACTGTGGCCACAGCTTTAAACAGCATGAACGTGTCTCCAAGTGCATAGGAGATACCTCTGTCACATACTGACAGGGGACGGATCCTCTTCTTGGAATCCACCGTCCTCGCTACACATTCTGACTACACTGGACAAGGCTTATGATAATCATCTTACAGAATGATCACCTCTGACCAGATCCAAGATACAGCCATCATGTGCACATGACTGCCATGATCCCTCAAGTGTGAGGATTACTCCCGTACTATCGGAACCGAGAAAATCCAATCATACCGACCAAGCCTCCAAGGCTTCCATATGATGATCCCCGCGAGTCAGTCCAGTCGGCTCAACCCCAGTCGACCAACCCATCAAGATCGTGTAGGCGTCCCACACCTGTCGTCGATGAAAAACGACACTCATCCAATGAACACGACTCTTGACGCAAGTCTCAATAGGACTCTCGATGTCCTGTCTTGAGGTCCTCGACTTGGAACGTTTCAGACCTAACTCTTAATCAGGTGGATTCCTGACCACCATCCAATGTGTGGCCCAACTGCACGAGTTGTTATCCATGGTCTGTGGGCTTTGTTGCGATATAAGTTAAACACCGTTTTAACAAATGTGAAATGAGCGGAACAAAGTAAGCACCATAAGTGATGAATACTCATTTTTTTCATCACATAATAATATTTCATTTACATCGAGTTGTAAAATAGGTTACAAATCGCCAAACCTATTGGCTTTCTGGTCACCTATTCTAACAATAAGTAATTGGATTACTTAAGAGATATTCCATTAGATGGTCGGGCCGATATTGTATCAGGCACTCGTTTAATGGGTAAATTGGATTTATCGATTAAATATTAAAAGTTGAGATGTTGGATCTTTTGATTGGATTAAAAGGCCAACGGGAATAATTTAAGTGGACATTAAATTTGATTTAATTTTCGGTTCATCGTAATTGGATTACGATAAAACCCGGTCCATTAAATTTTGACCCCAGAGGAGAATTAATTCCTATTTTTGAATAGGAAGAAGTTGGACTTCTTCCCATATTGAGCATGGCCGAAAATGCTCCCTTAGAGAAGGCAAAATTCAGCCATATTCCATGCAAGGTGGCAGTTCACTTGTCTCTTTTGGTAAGAGACAAATCAACTCCAATCAAGCCCTTCCCTTTTGGTATGATTTGATCATACTTTAAAAGTTGGTAGGCTTGATTGAAGAATTAATGGTGATTGATTGCGATGTATCTAGACATCCTTGGATGATCCTAGACACATTCCAATAATCACATTAATTATGTATATATATGAGTATATACAACACCTTGTGTATTAGAATCATAATTCATCTTTCCAAGGAAAAGAGAAGACAAAATTCGGCTCCTCTCTCCCTCTAACTCTTGGCCACTCTCTCCCTCTCCTACGTGTGTTCTTCACTTGATCTTGGATCAAAAGGAAGAACAAAGTAGGTTTAAGAGAACACTAATTCATAGTGTTTATTCTCTTAAACCGATTCCTTCATAAACTCATTTTCTTCTAGCAAGGGGAACGTGAGTTTCTTCCGGTGTGGTGTGGATCACCTTTGAAGAATCCATACGTTTAGATTTTGTGAACATTCCGGAGAAGAAACAACGCAAGTAGCCGCGCATATGTGAAATCTACAAAGGTAACGATTTTATTACGCTTTGGTAGATTTACATTTTATCTATGCCCTATATATTATATATGCTTCTATGTTAATACTTCCTACATCGAACGCCCGGTTGAGCACCCAAGGGTACACCCCTTCGGATTACGTTTATTTAATTGTTTTAAATTTACGTATTTTTTTTCACTTTCTAGCTTCCACTCACGCTCCCGGGCGGATCCGCTTGTCCTTCATCCTATGCACTCGGAGACACGTTTATGTTGTTTAAAGTTGTGGCCACAGTGGTTGGTGGAACGGAGAATGGTTTTCTGTGTCGACGCAATGAGGCATGCGTAGTCTCGAGTATTAAGCATAGATGCCGAGTCAAGGATGGGAACCGACGCCCAATTTCATACCCCTAGACTAAGGCCAGGAGACGGTAAATGGACGGACCGTACCCGTACGGAACCGACGCCTAAATGTTCATGCAAACATTCACCTAGTCTCTAGTTCCAGGAACCGTTGCTAGATGGACACCCATGGTAACGGGCCCTAGTGGGACACGGGCCCAAGTCTAGCTGAGGCTGAACCTAAAGGGTCACACACAAATCACCGAGAAGGTTGAGAAATTGACTTGGAGTCAATTTCAAAGGATGAATAAGTAATTAGATTACTTAAGGAATTGTCCATTGGATTGACGGCCAATATTGTATCGGGCTCTCGTTTAATCGGTAAATGGAATTTATCGATTAATACGGAAAGTTGAGATGTTGGATCTTTTAATTGGATTAAAAGAGCAACATGATATATTTAAATGGACCTTAGATTCAATTGGATTTAATTTTGGGTTCGTCGTAATTGGATTACGGTAAAACCCGTTCCGTTAAATTTTGACCCGAGAGGTGTATTAATTCCTATTTTAGAATAGGAAGAAGTTGGACTTCTTTCCTAAATGTGCATGGCCGAAAATTGCTACCTTGGAGGGAGCAAAATTCGGTCATGTTGGATGCTAGGTGTTAGTTGACTTGTCTCTTTTGGTAAGAGACAAATCAACTCCAATCCAGCCCTTCCCTTTTAGTATGATTTGATCATACCTTAAAGATGGTAGGCTTGATTGAAGAATTGATGGTGATTGATTGGGATGTATCTAGACATCCTGGGATGAACCTAGACACATTCCAATAATCACATTAATTATGTATATATATGAGTATATACTAACACCTATGTATGAGATTAATAATTCATCTTTTCTAGGAAAAAAAGAACATAAAAATTGGCCTCTCTCCTCTCTCTAACATTCGACCTCTCCCTCTGATTTTACTAGTGTTCTTCATTTGATCTTGGATCAAAAGGGAAGAACAAAGTAAGTTTAAGAAGAACACTAATCAATAGTGTTTGTCTTCTTAAACCGATTCCTTCTAAACCCGTTTTCTTCTAACAAGGAAAACAAAGGTTTTTTCCTATGTGTTGTGGATCACCCTTTGGAGAGTTCATACGTTTGAACTTAGTGGACATTCCGGAGAGGAACAACGCAACTAGCCGCGCGCACGTGAAAACTACAAAGGTAACGATTTATTACACTTTCGTAGTTTACCATTTCATCTATGCCCTATGTTCAATATATATGTTTTAATATTGATACATCCTACATCGATCGCCCAGTTGAGCACCCAAGGGTATACCCCTTGGGATTTCACGATTATGCAATTTTAATTTATGCATTTTCTCATCCCTCGCTTCCGCTCGCGCTCCCGGGCGGATCTGCTTGTTCTTTCAGCCCTGTCTCGAGGTCCTCTATTTGGAACGTTTCAGACCCAACTCTTTATCAGTTGGTTTTCATGACCACCATCCAATGCGTGGCCCAACTGCATAAGTTGTTAATTGTGGTCTGTGGGCTTTGTTGCGATATATGTAAAATGCCATTTTAACATATGGAAAATAAGCACAACAAAGATGGTACCATGGGTAACGAATACTCATGTTATTCATTACATAATATTACATTACATCCAGTTGTGAAATAGGTTACAAAACGCCAAATCTATTGGCTTTCTAGTCACCTATTCTAACAATCTCCCACTTGACTGAAAGCCAATCACCCATTGACCTCAAACCCATCGCATCCAAATGCTGAGTATGGGCAACTTGCAATACGGACTTAGTAAGTGGATCTGCTATGTTTTCTGCGGAGCTGACTTGGTCCATCCAAATGTCACCCCGGCTAACCATCTCTCTAAGCAGATGGTAGCGTCTAAGAATATGCTTGGATCGGTGATGAGATCTCAGTTCCATTGCTTGCGCTATGGCCCTGTTCTTATCACAAAAGATAACCACTGGCTCAGCGATGCTAAGCACTACACCCAACTCTTGGATGTATCTTTTTCATTCAAACCGCCTCCTTAGCAGCTTCCGAAGCTGCTATATATTCAGACTCTATAGTGGAGTTCGTCGTGGTAGCCTGCTTGGAACTCTTCCAAGCAACCACGCCACCATTTAGTCTGAATACAAAACCAAACTGAGACTTGACATCATCGTTATCCGACTAGAAGCTAGCATCACTATATCCTTCCAGTATCAATCCTTTTCAGGTACTTAAGGATAGTCTTGACCGCAATCCAGTGTGCCTCCCCGGGACACGCCTGATATCGACTAGTCCCGCTCAAAGCGAAAGCCACATCAGGTCTAGTGCACTGAACAATATACTGTATGTTGCCTACGGTTGAAGTGTAGGGGATGTCCAACATCCGTTTAAGCTCCTCATCAGTCGTAGGAAAGTGCTTCTTGGACAACTTAGAGGAAGGAATCCTTGTTTTGAGTTCTCCATCTTGAATCTCTTCAAGACCTTCTCAATGTACGAGGACTGGGTCATTCCTAGCATCCTTCTAGATCTATCACTGTAGATCTTGAAGCCAAGGATGTAAGATGCCTCGCCCATATCCTTCATGGAAAATTTTGTTAACCACCAAGTTTTAATGGTTCCCGACATCATAGCATCATTCCTAATGAGCAAGATGTCATCCACGTATAGCACTAGGAACGCAACAGAGCTCCCACTGAACTTCTTGTATACACAAGGATCGGACACATTCTTGATGAAATCATATCCCCGTATGACTTCGTCAAAACATATGTTCCAGCTTCGAGAAGCTTGTTTGAGGCTATAGATGGACCTTTGGAGACGGCAGACCTTCTGCTCTTCTCCAACAGATGTGAAACGTTCCGGTTGATCCATATAGATCTCTTCCTCTATGAAACCGTTGACGAAGGAGGTTTTCATGTTCACCTGCCATATTTCGTAGTCATACCATGTTGCTATGGCAAGCAGTATCCGAATGGACATAGCCATTACTAGGGGCGAGTAGGTTTCCTCAAAATCGACCTCGGGTCGTTGAGTGTAACCTTTCGCCACAAGCCTGGCTTTGAAGGTTGTAACCTCCCCCTCAACTCCAAGCTTACGTTTGTAAATCCATTTACATCCTACGGGTTTTACCACTTTGGGTAGGTCTACTAGGTTCCAAACCTAGTTTGCACCCATCGAGTCCATGTCGGATTTCATGGCCTCAAGCCACTTATCCAAATCGATGTCTGACATTGCTTCTCCGTACATCTTTGGATAATTATCCAACTGATCGGTCAGGCCCAGAAATCCATACCTATGAAGTGGTTGGGATACACTAGCCGACCTACAAAGGACTAGAAGATCATCAGTGGGAACTACTGGCTTAGATCTCACTGTTGTCTCATGGGGTACCTGAATTGGTTGCTCAAGGAGTACCTCATCACGTCGACTATCTGATGGAAAATCCTTTTCCAAGAACACTGCGTTTTGCGAGACAAACACCTTTTACTCGGAGGGATCATAGAAATAATACCCCGTAGTTTCTTTTGAATATCCTACGAACCTGCATAAACTAGACCTTGAGTCCAGTTTATCTCCTACTAATCTCTTGACATATGCGGGGCAAACCCATACTTTCAAGTATTTGTAGGAGGCAGGCTTGTCGTGCCATATCTCATATAGAGTCTGGGATATCTTCTTAGATGGTGCCAAGTTCAAAAGTTTAGCCGCCGTCTCAAGAGCATATCCCCAGAAGGATAAGGGGAGTTCGATAAAACTTATCATGGATCGAACCATGTCCAACAAGGTCTGATTCTTTCTTTCAGACACCCCATTCAACTATGGTGTTCTAAGAGGAGTCCACTGAGAGAGAATTCCATTCTTTTTTAGATAATCAATGAATTCGCCACTCAAATACTCTCCACCTCGGTCCAACCAAAGGGCTTTGATTTTTCAACCGGTTTGATTCTCTACTTCAAGTCTGTATTTGTTAAACCTTCCAAAGGCTTCAGACTTGTACCTCATCAGGTAAACGTAACCATACCGTGAGTGATCATCAGTAAAGGTTATGAAGTACGAGTACCCACCCCTAGCCTGAATATTTAATGGACCACAGACGTCTGTATGGATCAAATCCAAAATATCGTTGGCTAGCGTGCTTTGTCCAACAAATGGTTTCTTGGTCATTTTTCCCGTTAAACAGGATTCGCAGGTCGCTAGGTTGTCCAAATCATCTACTTCTAGAATTTTTTGAGTCGACCAACCTTCTTATCCTATCCTCAGAAATATGACCTAACATAGCTTGCCAAATCTGTGCACTATCTTGATTATCATATTTTCGTTTGTGTTCTGCAGTCATAATCTAATTAGACTTTTGAAGTATGTACAGTCCGTTCACCAATGCACCAAGTAAATGAGACACACCATCATTGATGATATAAAAATTATTTTTATTGATGGTGAAAGAATAACCCTCCTTATCAAGGACGGGTATAGATACAATATTCTTTATCATGTTAGGTACATACAAACAATCGTGCAGTACAATTCTAACATGACTACTAATGGCTAACTCCATTGATCCTACAGCTTCCGCAGCAACGGCCTTGCCATCGCCTAATCTCAGGATCATCTCATCCTTGGTTAGCCTTCTGCTTCTTTGCAGTGCCTGCAAATCATTGCAGATGTGAGCACCACACCCGGTATCCAATACCCATGAAGCAGAATTAGTTTCATATGTACTTCAACCACAAACATACCTGGATTGGAGAGGAGTTGTGGGTACTCCCTCTTCCAATGCTCCTTTCCTTGGCAATGCATGCAGACATCATTTGCCTTGGACCACTGAGAATCAACAGGTCTTCCTTTTCCCTTTGCCCATTCCCACTGGGGCAACAAGGGCACGAGGAGCGCGAGCAGGGGCCGCAACCGTCTTCCCGTTTCCTTTCTTCCTCTTCCAACATCCGGCCCTCTTGCCATTCACCTTGGAGGTCAAAGCCTCTCCTATCAATACGCCGGCCCCGACTTGTGGGTCGTTGCCTCGTATTGCACCAGCATGTTGATTAACTCATGAATAGACTTCTCAAGTTTGTTCATGTTGTAGTTTACAACAAACGGGTCATAGGACAGAGGAAGCGACTAGAGGATCACGTCAATGTATGTATCATTGTTAAGCTCAGCTTTAAAGTTCTCGAGCTTCTCCACTAGGGAAAGAATCTTCACCCCATGACTTTGTACAGACGATTCTTCAGCTAGCTTGGTGCCAAAGAATGCTTTCGTGGCGGGGCAACATTTTCATATTGCCTAAGGCAAAGACGTAGGGGATGTCAAACATCTAAGCTTTCTCATCAGTCTAATGTGACTGAGTCTTGAATAGCTTAACCCTGTATAAAGGAATTCAATTCCTATCATGGAGAGTTGCGTGAACAACGCTCGTGTTTCAGTGTTTCCTAATATGTTAAATTCATTCCAAATGAATAAGACGTTACACAGTAAACCCTTGAACAAAACTATCCTCCCACTGACCCTAAAGCCTGTTAGTGATCGAGTCATACTCCGTATGAACTCGTCAAAATGAATATTCCATTTGTACAAAATTTCAAACCCAGTTTGAATTTTCATGACGGATCCAATAGCTTTAAGCCATTGATTTAAACCCGATGTCCAACATCGCCTCTCCTTGTATCTTTTGGATGATAATCCAATTGACCGGACAGGCCCAGAAACCTATGCCTCTCAAGTAACTAAGGTATTCTGGTTATCCCTAGGAGGACTGGAATATAGTCAGTGGAATAACATAATTACAAATGATGTTTGTATTATTCTGCATTAAACCTGCACAAATCAAACACCTAGTCTAATTTGTTCCCCACTAGTCCCTTGACGTATATGGGATCATCCCATGTACTCAAGAACTTTATAGGATGCAGGCTTGCCAAACCATATCCTATATGGAAACTAGATCATGTCTACTAGAAAATTCCATGTTTCTCAACTTGGCAACCTTCCAAGTCCATGTCTAGAAGGTTTAAGGTAATCCATTGAAACCCCGATCGAACCAAGTCTAACAAGGTTCGATTTCTCCCTTATCAGAGACCGTTCAACCATGGTCCTTACAGGAAGAATTACACTGAGTGAGAATTCCATTCTCATCTGGATATTCAAGAATTCGTACTAAATACACACCCCTTCGATCTAATCGACATGTTTAATTTTGGAATCAGCCTGGTTCACCTCTCCAAGTTTAATTCCCATAACCTATCCAAGGTCCTTAGACTTGTGAACCCTCTTTTGGTGTTGTGTATTCACTAACTACGAATGTCTAAATGGATCCAATCCGATAGACTTTTGGCAAGCCCACTTTTTTCAACAAAGAAGCCTTACAGTGTTTCCATCTTAGAGAGGACTTGTAAGCTAGTCCACTCAAATTGTCTATCGCTAGACTCTTTGAATCTTCCAACTTCCTCGTCCTTAACTAAAGGAAAAACCATCCCAGCTCATGGATGCCAAATTCGTAAGTTTATCTTGATTATCCATTTTAATCATTTGATATTGAGTACTCATAATCCAATTATGGGATAATATTTAAGGATAATTATGTATCCCACCTCGCAGACAAGAATAGTCATTCTTTGTCAATTAAAGTAATTTTATTGATCAAACATATATAATTAAAAACTGTCCAACAGTACATAAAAACATACTTCGATCATGCCTCTTTGTTTTTTCTTCTCTCTATCGTTTTTTAGCCTTGAAATAATAAGGCTTTCTTCCTCTCTTTTAGTATACTCCCCCGACTTATGATTGGGGTTTCTTTTAAGTTGTAATGAGAGTAGATTAGGTTGTGAGACTTTATTTTATTAAGGGTTAATTACACTCCCCTCCCCTGAGGTTTGGTGTAATTACACGTAGACCCCCTGAGGTTTGAGAAATTATATCTACTACCCTGAGGTTTGCTTTTGTCTAACAAATAGGTCCCTTCGTTAGTCAAAATTCACCAAATTTGTTGATATTAGCAAAAGAAATTGAATTAAAGGTGAGATTTCCCATGGATGGACTTATTACTAACTTATTGTAGGCTAAACGAATCTTTTTATGATCAAATTACCCTTATATATCATCACACGCTAATGTATGAGAGGATGTCTCTTCACCGTTATAAGGGTAATTTAGTCATAAAAGAATTTTTTTGGCCCGCATTAAGTCATTAATAAGTCAATTAAGGGTAACCATTGATTTTCATTCAGTTTTTTTGTTATTATCAATAAATTCGGTGAATTTTAACTAATGGAGGGACCTATTTGTTAAAGAAGCAAACCTTAGGGGTACTAAATGTAATTTTTTAAATCACAGGGGGTCTACGTGTAATTACACAAAACCTCAGGGGAGGAAAGTGTAATTATCCCTTTTATCAATGTAAGCTTCCATGGAGATGAAGGCCCAAAAAGATCCGTTGGACGAAGCCCACGGTGGAAGGTCAAGAAGAAGAAAGGATGATTTTACAAGGCCCCATTAGAATGATAATGGGATGTAAAAATTGTAATAGTGTAGGCTTACCCTAGATTGACCATAGATCCACTGCGGGCTCAATGGATCACTTAGCAACGGGCTTGTGATCATCCTACAGAGGCGTGCTAGGCTTATTTTGCATATGTTTAATGTTTTAATGCCATGATGTATGATGTGTTTGGAATCCATCTATTTACATTGAATGTTTAAAACTTGAGCATGCAAAATACTAATAATGATGAGGTCCCGGTCTTACTAAATAATAACTCTCACTTTGATGGTCCAAGTAAATATTAGGCCCAAAATGGAATTAAATCAAATGGTTTGATTATTCCAAGCCTTCCATCCATAAGAATGTAGTAAGGACGCTACTTTCACCCGTTCGTCGTCTCACGAGTCGTGGCACGTTTGGAATGAAAGAAAGTTGTGCTATTGTTATGAACAAAGGAATATGCTCCTATTTCCCTGTCTCACGAGTCGTGGGGGGCGACAGTTGAAATAGGATTTGGTTTATAGGTCGGGCCTAACGTTGAATAACATGATTCGCTTGGAGTCCTCGGGATCATGAGAAGAAGCGAGACAAAACATCTTGGCGATATCATTAGATGAGAATGGTATTAGATACCTCCCACAAAGCCTTTTCCATGTGAATCGTAAAAGCGGGGCATAGAGAATTACATTTGTGAACTCCAATCTCACTAGGAAATGGTTTCCCGAAAACCCCACTTGAGAGTGGTGGTCTTTTTGAAGAAATAGTGGGAGGGGTTAATGACTAAAGACCAAGTCTTAACTTGAATTCAATATTATGATAATCTACTAAATCTCTGCTTTACATTTTGAATGTAGATGTCTAAGAATCCACTCGCTGTAATTTTTTATACTAATAAATCTGATGGAACAAACTACAACGATTGGCTGCGAAATCTGAGGATTGTCCTCGATTTCAAAAACCAGGCTTTACGCCTCTTCCTCAGGTCTTACCGAAGGGGTCCTCGTCATAAGAGCGTTTGACGTTCAATGACTGGCAAGAGGACAACCGCAAGGTCCGCAGCATCATACTAGCATCCATGACGAATGAGATCCAGAAACAGTATGATCGGCTGGATGATGTCAGCTCGATAATGCTCCGCATGAAAGACGTTTATGCGGTACCGGACCGGCATATTAGATATGCTGCGACGAAAGCATTTTTCAGAGCTAAGATGATAGAAGGGTCGTCTGTACACCAGCATGGAGTGATGATGCTATCCCTAGTGGAGAAGCTCAAAGACCTCTGAGCTGATCTTGAAAAAGAGACGTACTTTGATGTGATCCTTTAGTCTCTTCCTCCCTCTTTTTACTTGTTTATCATTAACTATATCATGAATTGGCTTGAAAAAGACCTTCATGAGTTAATAAATATGTTGGTCCAATACGAGGCAATGATTGAAAAGTCTGCGTCGTCTGTATTGGTGGGGGAGGCTTCGACCTTAAGAGCGAAAGGCAAAGGGGCCAGACGCTGGAGGAGGAAGAAGGGTAAGACAGAATCAGCCGCTGCAAGCACTCAGAGCGCTCCTGTTGCCATGTTGGGCATGGGCAATGGAAAGAGGAAGGTGGTTCGGCAGTCAAGGATTGCAAAAGATGTTTGCATATATTGCCGTAAAAAGGTACATTTCATTGGAGCTTTAACATGATCACTATTCTGCTTCTTGGGTATTAGATACCAGTTGTAGAGCTCATATCTGCAAATGGTTTGCAGGAAATGGGAAGGAGTAGAAGGCTAAGACGGAGATGGTTCTAAAGCTAGGTTATGGTTGGGTTGTTGCTGCAAAAGCTATAGAACCAACTAGACTTAGCCAGCCATCATGTTAGGATAGAGTTGATAGGTCATAATTATGTAACCTAGCATGATCAAACTTATTTTTTTCTATTGTTGGACAATGAGGATTACATCTTTTTGATCAATGAAAGTTTCTTTTATTTGACAAAGAATGGTTATTCTTGTCTGCTAAGTTGTTTGCATAATTGTTTCAATACTATCCCATAATTAGATTATGAATGCTCGAAACAAATGATAAAATAGATAATCAAGATAGACTCATAGATTTAGCATGCTAAGCTGGGTCACATTGCTCTAGTTAGGATAAGGAAGTTAGTAGATTCAAGAAGTCCAGAAATAGACAATTTGAGCCTGCTAGCCTGCAAATCCTTCCTGAGCAGGAAGATGGCCAAGAAGCTCTTTGTAGGACAAAGTATGCTACCTAGTGTCCTGTTGGATTGGATCTAGTCAGACATCTATGGGTCACTGAATGCACAAGACCAGAAGACGGTTCACAAGTCTAAGGACCTTTGGAAGGTTCAGGGAATTAGATTTGAAGTGGGAACCGAACTTGTTGCAAAATTAACCTTCGATTGGATTGAGTGGGGTGTATTTAGTGGGAGCTCTTGATGTATCTAAATGGGAATGGAATTCTCACTTAGTTGAATTCTTCCTGGAACCCCACAATTGAACGGCGTCTCTGATAAAGGAGGAATGGAACCTTGTTGGACATGGTTTGGTCATTGTTTTCACTGAACTACCTTGGACCATCTGGGCGTGTTCTTAAGACAGTAGGCAAGTTGTAAAACATGGCACTTTCTAAAGATTGTGGCCCAGACGCCATATTGGATATGGCATGGCAAGCCTGTGTCCTACAAAGTACTTGAGTATGTAAGATGGTCTTGCAAACGTCAAGGGACTAGTGGGAGGCAAACTTGGTTTGCACAGGTTCATGTCTTTTCCCAAGGGAAATTGGATTTCAGAGGATAACTGGTGTGAGGAGTAGCTCCTTGAGGAATCAAGTAGAGCGATACCTCAGTACGATATAGCAAACATCATTTGTAATCGAGTTTGCCCACTGACTATATTCCAATTCTCCTAGGGACGACCAGAATACATTACATACCTGAAAGGTACAGGTTTTTGGGTCAGTCCGGTCAATTGGATTATAATCTAAAAGACATAAGGAGAAGCAATATTGGACATTGGATCGAATCAATGACTTGGAGCCGTGTGATTCGACGTGGAATTCAAACTAGGTTTGGAAATCCATGTAACTGGAATATTCGTTTTGATGAGTTCATACGGCGTATGACTTGATCAGCAACGAGCTTTGGGGTCAGTGGGAGTTTAGTTGTGTTCCTAGTGTTTAAAGTGTGTAATGTCTTATTCATTTGGAATGAATTTAAGATGTTAGGAAACACTGCAACACGAACGTTGTTCACGCAATTCTCCATGAAAGAAATTGGATTCCTATATATTGGGTTAAGTTGTCCAAGATTCAGTCAGGGTTGACTGATGAGGAAGCTTAGATGTTTAACATCCCCTACGTCTTTACCGTAGGCAGCATGGGTATGTTGTTTGGTGCATTAGACCCGATGTTGTGTATGCTTTTGGCATAACGACGGAAATTGGGTTTATACCAAGGAGGCAGTAGA
Organism: Sesamum alatum; assembly: GCA_034509735.1. Classification (NCBI taxonomy): domain Eukaryota; kingdom Viridiplantae; phylum Streptophyta; class Magnoliopsida; order Lamiales; family Pedaliaceae; genus Sesamum; species Sesamum alatum. Next base: position 33,673,555 of record JACGWO010000009.1, read on the forward strand.
CTGCTGTTGAGAATAGTCTTTAATACCTGAATAAGGATTAAAGAAGTGTTCTTGATGCACGTTCTATGAAGAGTTGATTTTGGAAAGCTATAGCGATACTAACTTCCAGGATCATGTGAATAATATCTAGTCTCAGTATGAGCATATATTCAGGCTTAATGGGAAGGTGGTGGCTTGGAAAGGTTTCAAGCGGGACACCACGACGGACCATGAAAGTTGAATGTATGGCAACTTTAGAAGTTGCTCCGAAGAGTGGTTTGGATGAAAAAACCACATCCAATGGTTGGGTGTGGTGCCTAGCACGGGCTAGCCAGTAGTTACCTTAGAGGATAACAACAGGGCTGTAGCGCAAGCTCAAGGATCGAGATCTCATCACGGATCCAGAAAAATTCTTAGACAGTACCATCTGCTTGGAGCAATGGTATGAAGAGGTGACGTGCGGTTGGACCCAATCATCTTGGCAGAAACGAGGTAGAACCGTGAGACTGAGGTAGATATCGCAGATGACTCATGCTCGGATAAGTCTGAGCGACATGGGTGATTGGCTTTAGGTTAAGTGGGAGATTGTTAGAATAGGTGACCAGAAAGCCAATTGGATTGGCGATTTTTGGTACTAACTAACAATCTTTATTAAAGTAATATTGACTTGATGAATATAGTAAGTATTCATCCTTAGCACTACGTTTTTGTTGTGCTTACTAATTACGTTAAACGACGTTTTAACGTCACAACAAATGCCCACAGATCAATTGGATAACCCATGTAGTTGGGTTGCGCATTGGATGGTAGCTACGAAACCAACTTCTGAGGGTTGGTCTGAAATGTTTCAAGTCGAGGACCTCGAGACTGGGCATCGAGGGTCCTATAGAGACTTGCATTAAGGATTGAATTCATTGGATGAGTGTCGTATTTCATCTGCGACAGACGTTTAACGTCTATGCAATATTAGTGGGTTAATTGACAAGGGTGCCAGCTGACTGAACTGACTCGTGGGAATCGTCATATGGAAGCTGTGGAGGCTTGGTCAGTATGACTGGAATTCCTGGGTCCGATAGTATGAGATTAGTCCTCGGACTTGAGGAATCATGGCAATCGCATGCATATGATGGTTGTATCTAGGATCTGGCAAGAGATGTCCATATCTGGGATACGTTCATCATAAACCTTATCCAGTGCAGTCGAAATATGTACTGAGGACGGTAGATTCCAATATAGGATCCGTCACCTGTCAATATATGACAGTCGAGTCTCCTATGCGCTCTGAGACAGTTTTAAACTCTCATAAGTTTGTGGCCAAAGCGATTGGTCGAGTAGGGAATGGTTTCCTACGTCGATCGATAGAGTAAACGTGTCTCGAGTTATTGAGCATAGTTGTCTAGTCCAGGATGGGAACCGACGCCAAATTCCATGCCCTAGACTTAGATCGGGAGACGGATGATGGAAGGACCGCACTCGTATGGAACTCGGGAGCCTAAAACGTTCACACCAACATTCACTTAGTCTCTAGTGTCGTGGACCGTTGCTAGACGGCCACCCATGGTAACGGGAATTTTTTCGATTAGTTAATCAGAAAATAGTTAATTAAATGGGATTTAATTGACCAATTATGTTGGACACAAGCCCAAGTCTAGTTAAGGGTGAACCTAAAGAGTCACACACAAATCTTTATGAAATTGGTAGAATTAATTTGGAATTATTTCTAGAAGAAGCGAATTAATTTAATTGGATTAAATTAATTCAAGGAGAAAAATAAATGATTGGATCATTTATTGAAAATTCATTTGATGGATGGTCCAAGAATTAATTAATTAGATTAGTTAATTTTTGGACTTAGAACCTTTAAATTAATTGGATTAATTTATCGGGTTTGAATTAATTAATTGATTGGATCAATTAATTAGAGTTCAGACTTATGTTTATTTAATTGGATTAAATAAACTTATGGGCTTCAATTGTATTGAGATTAATTGGATTAATTAATGCTCAATGGACTTTGTTTGGACTTAATTTAATTAGTTTTAATAAAAGTCCAAGACTAGTAGTCCTAGTCTATGGAAAAATTTAATTTATAGCAAGTGAAGGACGAATTAAAATCCTCCACATGTGAGGCACATGTGACCAGCCTCTATATGGTTTGGTGGGTGGTTTTATTTGCTATAATGGTGCATGGTTATGTAGAGAGTGGTGAGTGTATGTAGGTTGTTTTGGAAGTTAACTATAGAAGTTGAATTTTGAATTCAACAACTCTACATACACAAAACCATTCACATAACTTGTATGGCCTGACCTTGATCAAATTTTTCCATCAAAATACTCTCCAAAGTTTTCTAAAAAACTCTCCTTTTTGTGTTCGTACCTTTTGAAAAAGTTTTGAACTTAAAATACATTCCAAAAGGCACTAAACAATAGTGTTGTTATTGATTGTTTCTTCTTCTTCTTCTCTACTTCTATCTAGCAATAGATTCATGGATACACTCTTCTATGGTGTCGTGAGGACAAATTAGAGGGATTTTAATTTGGATCCTCAAGTGAACGGAAAGAGACGGAAAGGGAACAACGCTAGAAACCGGTTCTACGTGTACTGATCAAAGGTTGGTTTTCTTTACGTTTTTCATGTATCTTTTGTTCATATCCTTTTAGCCACATGTCCAGCATTCTTCTTCTCTTTATTTTATGCTTTGACAAACACCGAATGCCCAGGAACTTCAAACGGAACACCCCTTTGAACCCGTTTTAAATTATGCTTCAAATTCACATTTTTACGCTTCCATTGCGAACTTGGGTCGTACGTTTCAGACCAACCCTCAGAAGTTGGTTTCATAGCTGACATGCAATGCGCAGCCCAACTACATGGGTTATCTAATTGATCTGTGGGAATTTATTGTGACGTTAAAACGCCGTTTAACGTAATCAGGAAGCACAACAAACACGTAGTGCCAAGGATGAATACTTACTATATTCATCAAGTCAATATTACTTTAATAAAGATTGCTAAATAGTATCCAATATCGTCAATCCAATTGGCTTTCTGATCACTTATTATGACACTCAAAACTGAGTACAATCCTCAGGTTTCTTAGCCAGTCCGAGTAGTTCGTTCCCTTAAACTTATTAGTCTCAAGTACCAAGGTCAAAGGATTCTTAGACATATCTACATTTATAAAATGTAAAGCAGAAATTAGCAGATGATGGTAATATTATTATTCAAGTTGAAGACATGGTCTCTTAGTTTTAACCCTCCCACTATTTATACCAAAGTCCACCACTCTCAAGTGGAATTTCGGGAAATCATTTCTTAGTGGGCTTGGGATCCATAAGCGTGATCTCCATGCCCCGCTTTTATGATTCACATGAAGAAAACCTCATGGGAGATATCCAATATCATTCTCATCCAATGAGATTCCCAAGATATTTTGACTCACCTATTCGCATGGTTCTGAGGACTCCAAGCGAACCATGTTACTCAGTGTTGGGTCCGACCCATCAACCAAATCATGCCTCAACTGTCGCCCCGCACGACTCGTCAGATAGAAAAACAGCAAGTGCAATCTCTTTGCTCACAATAATGGTGCAACTTTCCCCTAGTCCAAGTGTGCCACGACTCGTGATACTACACTTGGGTAGTGATAGCTTACTCACCACATTGTAGTGGATGGAAGGCTTGCACAGATCAAAATACCATTTTGATCCAAGTCCGTTCTGGGCCTAATATTTAATTTGGTCCAACCAAATGAGAGTTTGATAATGACCGAGACCTCATCACATTAAGTGTTTTAGCATGCATAAATATCCAATATTCATTAAAGCATTTAAATAAATACGCCGCATGCAGTAAAACATAGCATACCCTTGTTAGGATGATCACAAACTCAACCTATGCGACCCACTGAGCCCGTAGTGAGTTTTTGGTATGTTTAGGGTGTTCCTACACTATTACATTAGTGATAAACCGTTTGTTATTCTAACGGGCCTTGTGGCTCTTCTTGTTTCACTCCTTGATGTTACACCTTGGCCCTCCGACTCCATGGGCTTGTTATTATTACAAAAATAAACCTCACAAAAACTAGCTACTCTCATTACATGGAAAGGAAATAAACAAGCCTTAAAATCATGAGGCTAGAAAAACGGGAGATGATAGTCCCAAAACAAGAGGCACAGAGGCCCTACCCGATAGAAGTATAAATAAATAACAATCATCCATACATAAGGTCTAGGACTCTTGTGATCATCCCATATTTATATCTAGAATGTTAATTTCTAAACAAAATATTAAATAGTATTTATATATATTTTTCACCAATCTCTCAATATTTCATTAAACCCCTCATCCTATTATAACAACCATTCTGAATAATCATTTTGGATTTAATTATCTCAAAACATACTCATCTTTAGTAAATATAACATTTTCAAATATAATTCGATAATATTTCTCAAATATAATTTTCAACCCGATTAAACTAAGCCAATCAATTATAGAAATGATTAAATCTATTAAATCAAGCAGTTTAAGCCATTAATTATAACACCCCTAATTCAATTGAGATAAGGCTGTCAATGGGTAGGGTAAGACCCTACCCAGACCCAAACCCAATAGAGACCCATATTATTAAATAATACTCATACCCTACCCAACCCCCTCAAGACCCTGTGGGTCTCTAGACCCAATGCTATTGTTTTGGACCCAGTGTTTTAGGTCCGGGTAGGGTCTAGACCCAATAATTTTTTTCTCATTTTTTTTTCTTAATATTATTGGATAATATTTGATAGTTTTATTTAAGACAAGATAATTAAAAAAGACTAAATAAATTTTAGATTAAACCAAAACGATAAAGTATATTAGATACATACTCAATACAAATTTACTTAGATCAAAATCACCAAAATAAGACTAAACTGATTAATTATTTATATTTGAAGATTAAAATAAATGATTATAAGAAATAGAAAGTTGTGTTTTGAATAGCAATAATTTACTATATCATTTACTATATATATTTAGATTTATCAATATATTTTTAATTTTTTTAATTTTCTATTTTTTTACATAGAATTTATCAATAAATTAGAGATTACGAAAATCAATTCACAAATAACTGTTTTTTATAGAGTTTCTTAAGGAACATATCATTTATTATAAAAGAAATCTAATAAAAATAATAAATCTACATATTTAATAGCAATCGAATTTAATATTATAAAGTTTTGAACTTCAATTTTATTACTTCAATCAAATATTATTGCCTATCAAGATGTTGAAAAATATACCTAGCATAATTAATATATTATATAACTAATTATTCAATTATTTATTATTAAAAACTATACATGGTTAGAATTACATGATAAATATTTTTATGATGTCTTAAGCTTTCTAGATTTGTTTACTTGAATTTAGATAGATTGATAACTAATAATCCAATTAAATTGAAAAGAAAAATAGAAATATTTTTTGGGTCCAAATTAGGTACAGAGACCCATGAGTCTTGATGGGTAGAGACCCTACCCAGACCCAATCTATATATTTTTAATAGGTCTGGGTCTGGGTTCGGGTCTAATTATATTCATTGGGTCTGGGTATGGGTCTTTAAATTAATTTATGGGTCTGAGTAGGGTAAGACCCTACCCATTTACACCCCTAAATTGAGATATTTAACCAAGCACTAATTTATAAATACTCAAATTCATAAAATTTTTTGATTAAACACTAAATCGAATAGTATAAATAACATTTAATAAATGTACTTATTAAATAATATAATATACAAATTAATTAGAATTTAGAATCATTAATTACTTACCATACTGTTCGCCGAAATCGTTTGTGTGTGCATGTGTTTAGAAGTTTTTAAAATGTATGTGTGTGAGTGTGTTTCCTTTTAGAAAAAGGATAGGTGCACCAACACCCATCATTATCCTTCTTTCTTTTTATTTTTTTATTTATTTTTAATAAATCTTTTTCAAAATACTCATTACGTCCTTTCTAATTTTTTTAATTAATATAATTTTCTCCCAAATATTATATAAAGCTCCAATTTACTTCGGTCAAGTCTTAATATGATCACAATTTAATCTATTATACATCTGTTAATTAACTAAATTTCTTAAATAATTACCACTTAATCCCATAATTATATATAAAATATAGTGAGCATCACAATTCTCCTCTCCTAATAAAAATCTCGTCCCAGAAATTTAATTAACGTACCGGCTCAGAGAATAAATATGGATACGTCTCTTTCATACTCTCCTCAACCTCCCAAGTGGCTTCTCTGGGAAAGTGATGACTCCACTTTACCTTCACCATTGGTATTTCTTTATTCCTCAACTTCTATATACTCCGATCCAAAATTTCTATTGGTTCCTCTATGTACGTTAATCCCTTTGATATCTCTATCTCTGGTTCACACAAAATATGGTTAGGATCAGATCGGTATCGCCGTAGCATGGACACATGGAACACATCATGTAATTGCGACAACTCTGCTGATAATGCTAATCGATATCCTAGTGGTCCAACTCGCTCGATTATTTCATACGGCCTAATATATCTCGGACTTAACTTTTCTTGCTTACCGAATCTTAAGATTCCCTTCCACGGTGATACTTTTAGAAAAACTTTTTCTCCCACCTCATATTCCATCTCTCTGCGATGTTTATCTACATAGCTCTTCTGACGATCTTGTGCTGCCTTCAGACACTTTTTGACTATTTGTATCTTATCCACTATTTCTTGGACTAACTCAGGACCTTCAAGTTGCCTTAATCCCTCAACATCCCAACAGATTGGACTTCGACTTCTTCCAGACGAAGCTTCATATAGAGCCATACCAATACTAGAATGAAAGCTATTATTATATTCAAATTCCATCAGTGGTAAATGATCATCCCAGTTTCCTCTGAACTTGATTACGCAGGCTCTCATCATGTCCTCTAACGTCTGAATGGTCCTTTCTGATTGTCCATCTGTTTGAGGATGAAACGTCATACTGAAGTGCAATCTGGTACCTAATGCCCTTTGCAAGCTTCCCCAGAAATGAGAAATAAAACGAGGATCTCTATCGGAGACTATAGAGGTAGGAATTCCATGTAATCTCACAATTTCCGAAATATACAACTTAGCCAACTTATCCAAAGAATCATTTTGTCTTATTGGAAAAAAGTGAGCAGATTTAGTCAATCTAACCACGATCACCCAAAAACATCATGTTTCCTGAACGTGCGTGGTAACCCAATGACAAAATTTATAGTAATCTTTTTCCATTTTTATTCCGGTATAGATAAAGGATGAAGCTTAACGACTAGTGCTTGATGTTCTGCTTTAACCTGCTGACAAGTTAAACATCTAACCACAAACTCTAAAACATCTTTCTTCATGGTTGGCCACCAATAGTAGGGTCTCAAGTCTCAATACATCTTGGTACTACCATGATGCATCGAATACGGTGCATAGTGCGCCACGAGCATGGTCTCCGTTCTCAATTCCTCTAAATTCGGCGCACACATACACTTCCCATTTAATAACATACCTGAAAGAATTGGGTACGGACCGAGAACGCAACGGAAGCGTCAAAATGTGAATTTAAAGCAGAATATAAAACGGGTTCAAAGGGGTGTTCCCTTTGAAGTTCCCGGGCGTTCGGTGTATGTCAAAGCATAAATAAAAGGGTAGAAGAATGTTGGACATGTGGCTAAAAGGATATGAACAAAAATTACATGAAAACGTAAAGAAAATCAACCTTTGATCATCACACGTAAAATCGATACATGCATTGTTCTCTTTCCCGTTTCTCCTTCCGCTCACTTGAGGATCCAAATTAGAATCCCTCTAATTTGTCCACATCACACTATAGAATAGTTCTCTAATCTATTGTTAGATAGAAATAGAGAAATGAAAAAGAAACACTTCCAAAAACAACACTATTGATTAGTACTTTTGGAATGTTTTAGTTCAAACCTTTCCAAAAGGTATGAACACAAGAACGAGAGTTTTTCAGAGATTTTTGGAGAGTATTTTGATGGAAAAATTCGTGCAAAACAAAGTCATACCAGTTATGTGAATGGTTTTGTGTGTGTAGAATTGTTGAATTCAAAATTCAACTTCTCTTGTCAACTTCCAAAGCAACCTACATACAAACACCACTATCTACATAACCATGCACCATTATAGCAAATAAAATCACCCACCAAACCATATAAAGGCTGGTCACATGTACCTCACATGTGGAGGATTTTAATTCCTCCTTCACTTGCTAGAAATTGTATTTTTCCATGGACTAGGACTACTAGTCTTGGACTTTTATTTAATCTAATTAAATTAAGTCCAAACAAAGTCCAATGGGCGTTAATTAATCCAAGTAATCTCAATCCAATTGAATTCCATAATTTTATTTAATCCAATTAAATAAACATAAGTCCGAACTCTAATTAATTGATGCAATCAATTAATTAATCCAAAACCGATAAATTAATCCAATTAATTTAAAGGTTCTAAGTCCAATAATTAACTAATTCAATTAATTAATTCTTGGACCATCCATCAAATGGATTTCCCAATAAATGATCCAATCATTTATTTTTCTCCTTGAATTAATTTAATCCAATTAAATTAATTCGCTTCTTCTAGAATTCATTCCAAATTAATTCTACCAATTCCATAGTGATTTGTATGTGACTCTTTAGGTTGACCCTCAGCTAGACTTGGGCTTGTGTCCAACACAATTGGTCAACTAAATCTAATTTAATTAATTATTTTCCAATTAACCATTAATCGGAAAACGCCTGTCACCATGGGTGGCCGTCTAGCAACGGTCCGTGGCACTAGAGACTAGGTGAATGTTGGCGTGAACGTTGAGGCCCCCGAGTACCATTCGAGTATAGTAGTCCTTCCATCATCCGTCTCCCAGTCTAAGTCTAGGGCATGGAATTCCCATCCTGGACTAAACAACTATGCTCAATAACTAGAGACACGTTTGCTCTATTGATCAACGTAGGAAACCATTCCCTACTCGACCAATCATTGTGGCCACAGACTTAAAGAGCTTAAACCGTCTGAGAGCGCATAGGAGACTCGACTGTCATATACTGATAGGTGACGGATCCTATCTTGGAATCCATCGTCCTCAATACATATTCCAACTGCACTGGATAAGGCTTATGATGAACGTATCCCAGATATGGACATCTCTTGCCAGACCCTAGATACAACCATCATATGCATGTGACTACCATGATTCCTCAAGTCCGAGGACTAATCTCGTACTATCGGAGCCGGGAATTCCAGTCATATCGACCAAGCCTCCAAGGCTTCCATATGACGATTCCCCGCGAGTCAGTTCAGTCAACTGGCACCCTTGTCAACTAACCCACTAATATCGCATAGACGTCCAACGTTTATCGCCGATGAAACACGACACTCATCCAATGAATGCAATCCTTAGTGCAAGTCTCTATAGGACACTCGATGCCCAGTCTCGAGGTCTTCGACTTGGAACGTTTCAGACCAACCCTCAAAAGTTGGTTTCATAGCTGTCATCCAATACGCAGCCCAACTACGTGGGTTATCCAATTGGTCTGTGGGCATTTGTTGTGATGTTAAACGTCATTTAACGTAATCAGTAAGCACAACAAACACATAATGCCAAGGATGAATACTTACTGTATTCATCAAGTCAATATTACTTTAATAAAGATTGCTAATAAGTACCCAAAACCGTCAATCCAATTGGCTTTCTGGTCACCTATTCTAACAATCTCCCACTTGACCTAAAGCCAATCACCCACCTCTCTCAGACTTATCTGAACATCAGTAATCTGCAATATCCGGCTCGGTCTCACGGGTCTACCTCATTCCTGCCAAGATGATGCGGTCCAACCATACGTCAACCCTTCATACCAGTGCTCCAAGTAGATGGTACTGTCTAAGAATTTTCCTGGATCCGTGATGAGATCTCGGTCCTTTAGGTTGCGTTACAGCCATGTTGTTATCCTCCAAGGTAACTACTGGCTAACCCGTGCTAGGCACCACACCCAACTATTGGATGTGGTTTTCATCCATACCACTCTCCGGAGCAACTTCTAAAGTTGCCATACATTCAACTTTCATGGTACATTGTGGTGTCTTGCTTGAAACCTTTCCAAGCTACCACCATACCATTAAGCCTGAACATATGTTCATACTGAGACTATATATTATTCACATGATCCTGGAAGCTAGTATTGTTATAGCTTTCCAAAATCAACTCTCCACAGAACGTGCATTAAGAACACTTTTTCAATCCTTATTCAGGTATTAAAGACTATTCTCAATGGCAGTCTACTACCTACTCGGTACACACCCGATTTCCGTTGTTATGCCCAAAGACACAACATCAGGTTCAATCCACCATACAACATACCCATGTTGCCTACGGCAAAGACGTAGGGGATGTCAAACATCTAAGCTTCCTCATCAGTCAACCCTGACCGAGTTTTGGACAACTTTACCCTATATATAGGAATCCAATTCCTTTCATGGAGAATTGCGTGAACATCATTCGTGTTTCAGTGTTTTCTAACATCTTAAATTCATTCCGAATGAATAAGACATTACACACTTTAAACATTAGGAACACAACTAAACTCCCACTGACCCTCAAGCTCGTTACTGATCAAGTCATACCCCTTATGAACTCATCAAAACGAATATTCCAGTTACATGGAGTTCCAAACCTAGTTTGAATTCCACGTCGAATCACACGGCTCCAAGCTATTGATTCAATCCAATGTCCAATATTGCTTCTCCTAATGTCTTTTGGATTACAATCCAATTGACCGGACGTGACCCAGAAACCTATACCTCTCAGGTATGTAAGGTATTCTGGTCGTCCCTAGGAGAACTGGAATATAGTCAGTGGGCAAACTCGATTACAAATGATGTTTGCTATATCGTACTGAGGTGTCGCTCTACATGATTCCTCAAGGAGCTCCTCCTCATACCGGTTATCCTTTGAAATCTAATTTCCCTTAGGACAACACATGAACCTGTGCAAACCTAGTTTGCCTCCCACTAGTCCCTTGATGTATGCAATACCATTCCACATGGATACAGGCTTGCCATGCCATATCCAATATGGCGTCCGGGCCACGATCTTTAGAAAGTGCCATGTGTTACAACTTGGCTACTGTTTTAAGAACACGCCCAGATGGGCCAAGGTAATTCAGTGAAAACACCGACCGAACCATGTCCAACAAGGTTCGATTCCTCTTTTATCAGAGACACCGTTCAATCGTGGCATTCCAGGAAGAATTCCACTGAGTAAGAATTCCATTCCCATTTAGATACATCAAGAGCTCCCACTAAATACACACCACTCGATCCAATCGAAGGTTAATTTTGCAACCAATTCGTTCGCACTTCAAATCTAATTCCCTGAACCTTCCAAAGGTCCTTAGACTTGTAAACCCTCTACTGGTCTTGTGTATTCAATGACCCATAGATGTCTGACTGGATCCAATCCAACAAAGCCACTAGCAAGCATACTTTGTCCTACAAAGAGCTTCTTGGCCATCTTCCTGCTCAAGAAGGACTTGCAAGCTAGCAGGCTCAAATTGTCTATTTCTAGACTCCTTGAATCTACTAACCTCCTTATCCTATCTAGAGGAATGTGACCTAGCTTTGCATGCCAAATCTATGAGTTTATCTTGATTATCCATTTTATCATTTGTTTTGAGAATTCATAATCTAATTATGGGATAGTATTGAAATAATTATGCAAACAACCTAGCAGACAAGAATAACCATTCTTTGTCAAATAAAAGAAACTTTCATTGATCAAAAAGATGTAATCCTCATTGTCCAACAATAGAAAAACATAAGTTTGATCATGCTAGGTTACATAATTGTGACCTATCAACTCTATCCTAACATGATCACTAATAGCTAAGCCTTACTAGTCCTATAGCTTCTATGGCAATAGCCTAGCTTTAGAACCATATCCATCTTAGCCTTCTACTCCTTTCCATCACCTGCAAACCATTTGCAGGTATGAGCTTTACAGCTGGTATCCAATACCGAAGAAGTAGAATAGTAATCATGTTAAAGCTCAAATCAAATGTACCTTAGTTGGAGAGGAGTTGAGGACACTCCCTCTTCCAATGCCCCTTTTCACGGCAATAGATGCAAACATCTTTTGCAATCCTTGACTGTCGAACCGCCTTTCTTTTTCCATCGCCCATGCCCAACATAGCAACAAGAGCGCTCTGAGCGCTTGCAGCGGCTGATTCTGTCTTACCCTTCTGCCTCCGCAGCGTCCGGCCCCTTTGCCTTTCGCTCTTGAGGTCGAAGCCTCCACCACCAATACAGACGGCGCAAAATTTTCAATTGTTGCCTCGTATTGGACTAACACATTTATCAACTCATGAAGGTCTTTTTCAAGCCCATTCATGTTATAGTTAACGATAAATGGATCAAAAGAGGGGGGAAGAGACTGAAGGATCACGTCGATGTACGTGTCTTTTCCAATGTCATCTCGGAGGTCTTTGAGCTTCTCCACTAGGGATAGCATCATCACTCCATGTTGGTGTACAGACGACCTTTCTGTCATCTTAGCTCCGAAAAATGCCTTCGTCGCAGCATATCTAATATGCCGGTCCGATACCGCATAAACGTCTTTCATGCGGAGCATGATCGAGCTGACATCATCTAGCCGATCATACTGTTTCTGGATCTCATTAGTCATGGATGCCAGTATGATGTTGCGGACCTTGCGGTTGTCCTCTTGCCAGTTATTGAAGGTTGAACGCTCTTCTGACGAGGATCCCTTCGGCACGATCAGAGGAAGAGGCTTATCTAGAACGTAAGCCTGGTCTTCAAAATCGAGGACAATCCTGAAAGATTATGTGGATCGTCCCGGGAAAAGCGCGAATGCGGAAGCGCGGTATAATTAAAGAATTAAAACGGAATTTAAACATGCTTTTAAATTAAAACACGTTTCAAAGGGTGTGCCTTTGAAATTTCCCGGGCATTCGGTGTATCTCATGAACGTATAACATTAAAATAAATCATGGAGGCCATAGGGTTGAAAATTAAAGAGGGACGAAAATTTAAAACGAGACCTACCCGTTGTCGTTTTCGTCTTCAACGGCTACACGCGTTGTTCCCCGTTTTGCACCAAGATCTCGTTCTTGAGACCCTCTAATTCGTGACACACGATCCACCCACGTATCTTGCACGTCGTGCTAGCAACGAACAAGTGTATAGTTTTGGAGTGGATGAATCAATAACACATTATCAATTAATGGTATTGATTCATCAAGATTCTAATGTTCCAAGAACAAAAGAATCAAGAAAATAATTTTCTTTGGAGAGAGAGAGAGGCGAACGAGAGATGAGAGGGAGAGATCCGTGTGTGTGTGTTGTAGTGTGTGTGTTGGAGATTCATCATCATGTAAATTGTAGGATGCTAGGGGTTTATATAGAAGAGGAGTTTTAATCCTCTTTAAACTCCTCTTTTAAGAACTCTAATTTGATTAGGATTTTGACCTAGTCAAAGTCCTAGTCAAACTAGTGTTTTGACCTAGTCAAAACGATCCTAGCCATCCATCTCTCCCATTGATCTCAACCGTTGATTTAATTTAATTTAATGGAATATTTAAAACCTATTTAAATATTTCCAAGAGGCTAAAATAAATATAAATATTATTTAAGCCCATTAAATAAATTCCTTTGATAAATCCAATTTATCAATTTAATTCCTTCTATCAAATAGAAAGAATTATTTCTCCAAGAAAAAATAAAGGTTCCGATTAAATCTAATTTAATCATTCCTTCACTCCAATATTTAATTCCAAATTAAATATTTAATTGTGTGTGGATAGTGTGTGACTCTTTAGGTTCACCATTCAGCTAGACTTGGTCGGATTCCTAGAATCCGTCCGTTACCATGGGTGGCCATCTAGCAACGGTCCATGGCACTAGAGACTAGGTGAAATATTCAGGGATGAACATTTAGGCTCTAACAGTACGCTTGTCCTTCTGTCTTCGGTCTCATCACTTAGTGTCTAGGGCACGGATAACGCAGGTACCCATCTTGGACCTAAGTGTCGGTCTGTCCTCACTAAACGCCGCAAGGGAAACCTTCCCTTCTGTTCAGTCACTGTGGCCACAGTTTTAGGGACAAGACCTAGAGCATACATGAGACTCAACTGTCAAAACCTATTGACAGGAGACAGATCCTTTCTTGGAAACTACTGTCACTTTGCACACCAGGACTGCACTAGACATGGCTTATGACTACCAAAGAGAATTCTGGCAATCTCTCACCATATCTAAGATACAGTTCTGATGTACAGGTAAACTCAGTAATTCCTCAAGTCAAAGGACTTGACCTGTACCGTTGGAACCGGGAATACTCGTCATACCTTGCAGACCATACTCAAGGTCCTCCGTAAGACGGTTCCCACGAGTCACCTCAGTCAGCTGCATCCTAGCAGGCTAACCCACTAACATTGCTTAGACGATCCTCGTCACCCGTCGATGAAACACGACAGCAGATGCTTAGTGCAAGTCTCAAATGGAATCCCGGTACCCATTTTCGGGATTCCTTGACTTGGAGATTTCCGGACTGATTCGGGAAGACTGATTTCATGGACCTACCTCCAAGCGTAGTCCCAGTCCCTGAAATTGATGCTCAGTCCGTGGGCTTTGTTTGCGTAGTGAACAGATATAGAAAAATGGGTGCAAGTGAACACAAACAAAGTACTGCCAAATGAATATTCACTTCTTTATTCATTAATGATTCATCAAAACACTTATAATTGTCCAGACATAGGTTACATATACCCGCCAAAATTGGCTTACATGGTCACCTATTCTAACAATCTCCCACTTGACCTTTAAAGCCAATCACCCATATGCCTAATCCCCATCTTCTCAAGATGTTGCGTATGAGCACTTTGCGACATAGGCTTTGTCAGCGGGTCTGCTGTGTTGTCTGCTGAGTTGACTCGGTCCATCCGAACGTCACCTCTTCCTACCATTTCTCTAAGAAGATGGTAGCGTCTAAGAATGTGTTTGGAACGGTGGTGAGATCTCGGTTCCTTCGCTTGCGCTATTGCACCGTTGTTATCACAGAAGATGACAACGGGCTCGGCGATGCTAGGCACCACACCCAACTCTTGGATGTAGTTTCTCATCCAAACCGCTTCCTTAGCAGCTTCTGAAGCTGCTATGTATTCAGCCTCAGTGGTGGAGTCAGCAGTGGTTGCTTGCTTGGAACTTTTCCAAGCCACTACTCCTCCGTTGAGTTTGAATATATACCCCGATTGAGACTTGGCATCATCGTCATCAGACTGGAAGCTGGCGTCGCTAAAGCCTTCCAGAATTAGTTTTCCATTGCCATAGACTAAGAACATTTCCTTAGTCCTCCTTAGGTACTTAAGGATGCCCTTAACTGCATTCCAATGTGCCTCTCCTGCACAGGACTGATATCTGCTAGTCACGCTCAAAGCGTATGCAATGTCAGGCCTGGTGCAGTGGACCGCATATTGGATGCTACCTACGGCAGACGCATAGGGGATGACTTTCATCTTTTCAAGTTCCTCATCAGTCTGCGGGGACTGTTTCTTGGACAACTTGATCCCATGCCTCATAGGAAGGAACCCTCGTTTGGAGTTGTCCATTCGATATCTCTTTAGGACTTTCTCCATATACGAGTTTTGGGTGAGCCCTAACATCCTTTTAGATCTGTCCCTGACAATCTGGATGCCTAGGATGTAGGATGCTTCACCCAAGTCCTTCATGGAAAACTTGGTTGACAGCCATGCTTTCGTGTTTCCTAACATTCTGACGTCATTTCCAATGAGCAGAATGTCATCCACGTAAAGCACTAGGAACACTATGGAGCTCCCACTGACCTTCTTGTATACACAAGGGTCGGATTCGTTTTTGATGAAGTCATAACCCCGTATTACCTCATCAAATCGAATGTTCCAACTCCGGGAAGCTTGTTTGAGGCCATAGATGGACTTCTGGAGACGACAGACTTTCTGTTCTTCTCCAGCGACCGTGAAACCCTCCGGCTGATCCATATAGATCTCTTCTTCAACGAAGCCGTTGAGGAAGGCCGTTTTCACGTCCATCTGCCATATTTCATAGTCATACCATGCTGCTATGGCAAGCAGGATCCGAATGGATTTAGCCATGGCTACTGGCGAGTAGGTATCCTCAAAATCGACCCCGGGTCGTTGAGTGTATCCCTTAGCTACAAGCCTAGCCTTGAAGGTAGTGACCTCTCCATCAACGCCGAGTTTGCGCTTGTAGACCCACTTACAGCCCACTGGCTTAACACCTTTCGGTGGATCTACAAGTCTCCAAACTTGGTTCTCGTTCATGGAGTCCATTTCGGTTTTCATGGCCTCAAGCCATTTCCCAGAGTCGATGTCTGACATCGCTTCCCCGTATGTCTTAGGATCGTTATCCAGAAGATCGGTCGCACCTAGAAATCCATATCTCACTGGAGGTCTGGATTCTCTAGTGGACCTTCGGAGAACGGGAACGTTAGTGGTAACTGTGGGCGCTGACTGTATCGGAGCCGGCGGTTCAGGGGCCGGGCTGGCCTGCCTTGAGGTTGTCCTTCATGCCTAGCATGTTGGACTTCTCTAGGTAGGTCAGTCCTCCTAGTGTCTATCCTGAATCCTCTAGGTGAGGTTTCCGCGACTGCTTCTGATGGCTGAGTTCCATCACTTGATTCCTCAAGGATCAGCTCATCAGGTTGGATATCCTCCGGGAAGCCTTGCTCCAAGAATACTGCATTCCTTGAAACAAATACCTTTTGTTCCAAAGGGTCATAAAAGTAATAACCCGCAGTTTCTTTAGGGTATCCAACGAACCTGCATAGGCTAGACCTGGATTCTAGCTTATCTCCCACTAACCTCTTGACGTATGCGGGGCTACCCCACACTTTCAAGTAGTTGTAGGATGCAGGCTTGCCGTGCCATATCTCATATGGCGTTTGGGTCACTACACTAGTAGGCGCCAAATTCAATAACTTGGCTGCCGTTTCTAATGCATAACCCCAAAACGATAGGGGCAATTTGGTAAAACTCATCATGGAACGAACCATGTCCAACAGGGTTCGGTTCCTCCTTTCAGAGACGCCATTTAGCTGTGGTGTTCCGGGAGGTGTCCATTCTGATATTATACCATGTTCCTTTAGATAATCTAGGAATTCGGCACTAAGGTATTCACCGCCTCGGTCTGACCGTAGGACTTTAATTTTGCAGTTAGTTTGATTCTCCACTTCAAGTCTGAATTCTTTAAACCTCTCAAGAGCTTCAGACTTGTACCTCATCAGGTAAACATAACCATACCGTGAATGATCATCGGTGAAGGTTATGAAGTAGGAGAACCCACCTCGGGCCTGCGTCCTTAGTGGTCCACACACGTCTGTATGGACCAAGTCCAACAGACCTGTGGCAAGCCTGCTTTGTCCTACAAAGGGCTTCTTGGTCATTTTCCCTCTTAGACAAGATTCACAAGTTGGTAGATCACTCAAGTCCCCAACCTCTAGGTTCTTTGAGTCTACCAACCTTTTCATCCTATCTTGGGATATGTGACCTAGCCTAGCGTGCCACAGACGTGCGTTCCCGTTATTATCTAATTTCCGTTTGTGTTGAGCGTTAAGAACGAAATTCGTTTGTTGCAAGATATAGAGCCCATTATGTAATGTACCAAGTAGATGAGCAATTCCACACCTCATCAAATAAAAGCAATTTTTATTGATTTTAAACTCATAACCATTATTGTCTAACAATGGAATGGAAATGATGTTTTTAATCATACTGGGTACAAAATAAACTTGCTCTAATTCTATGCTAATGGTATCACTAATAACTAAAGTGGCGGATCCTACTGCTTCTGCCGAGATGGCCTTGCCATTTCCGAGCTTCAGGATCATGTCCCCGCTACTTAGTTTTCTGCTTCTTTTCAACACCTGCAGATCATTGCAAATGTGAGCTCCACAGCCGGTATCCAATACCCAAGAGGCAGAATTAGTGACCATGTTAACCTCAATCACAAATATACCTTGGTTTGAGAAGAGTTTGGGGCACTCTCTCTTCCAATGCCCTTTCTCACGGCAGTTGATACATATGTCATATGCCTTCGACTGTTGCTTGGAGACAACCTTTCCCTTTCCTTTGCCTTTCCCCTCTTTGGCAATGGGAACACTCTGAGTGTTCGTAGCTGCTATAACTGCCTTTCCCTTCCCTTTCTTCCTTTTCCAACGTCCGGCGCCCTTGCCTTTCGTCTTGGAAGCAGAAGCACCTCCAAACAATACCGAAGGCGTGGACTTCTTAGTCGTTGCCTCGTATTGCACCAACATATTGATCAACTCATGAATACCCTTCTCAAGTGCATTCATGTTGTAGTTGACAATAAATTGATCAAAGGAGGGTGGGAGTGACTGAAGGATCACATCTATGTACGTTTCGTTATCGAGACCTGCCTTTAGGTCCTCGAGCTTTTCCACTAGGGTAAGCATTTTAACCCCATGTTCTTGTACAGAGGATCCTTCTGTCATTTTAGTTCCAAAGAACGCCTTGGTCGCGACATACCTAGTATGCCGGTCCGGGACTGCATAGCAATCCTTAAGGCGAGCCATTATGGAAGGGACATCGTCTAGCCTTTCATATTGCTTCTGAATCTCATTGGTCATCGAAGCAAGTATGATGCTACGAACCTTCCGGTTATCCTTATGCCAAGTCTCGAACGTCTCACGTTCCTCTGGCGTGGATCCTTCCGGTAAGGTCCTAGGGAGAGGCTCGTCCATGACGTAGCCTTGGTTCTCATAATCCAGGACTATCCTGAGATTGCGCAACCAGTCGTTGTAGTTGGTTCCATTAAATTTGTTTGTCTCAAGAATGGTTGAAAGTGGGTTCTTAGACATTTTAAAAAACTACATGTTGAAAAACAACGCGCGATCAGCAGAAAGTAAAGACGGTGGTTTGATAAAAATAATTAAATGCTTGGTCTTTAGTCATTTAATCCTCCCACTATTTATACGAAAACACGGTACTCTCAAACGTAGTTTTCGGGAAATCCTTTCCTAGTGGGCTTGGGATCCACAGCGATTTTTCCCATACCCCGCTTTTACGATTCGCATGGAAAAGATCCTGTGGGAGGTATTCCATACCATTCTCGTTCCACGAGATTCCCAAGATTATTGCCTCACCCTTTTGCATGATCCCGAGGACTCCAAGCGAATCATGCTAATTAGGCGTTAGACCCGACCCAATCGACCGAGCCATGGACCCACTAGTACCCCCACGACTCGTGAGACAGGTAGCAGCAGCCCATTTTTCGTTCATGACATAGTGCAGCTTCTTTTAAGTACAATAACGTGCCACGACTCGTGAGACCACGCTATTGACCTAAAACAGCTTCCTCACTATGCCACGGATTGGAAGGCATGGACGAACTCCTAGAGTTCATGTCCACTTTATCTAGGGTCTAATATTTTAACATTGGTCCAACCAATGTGAGAGTAATAATGACCGAGATCTCATACTATATCCATACATTCATCCATAATGCATAAATAAAATCCATCCATAGCAGTTATACATGATAAATAAAACCCATTCATCCATCACAATAACCACATGCAAAATTAAAGCCTAGCACGCCCCTGTTGGATGATCACAAGCCCGAATCCTATGCGATCCACTGAGCCCGCAGTGGATCTATGGTCAATCTAGGGTTGGTCCTATACTATTACAATAACAGTAACCCAATCATCATTCTGATGGGCCTTGGTCTCTTTTTCTCTTTCTTCACTTCATGGAAAACGCCAAGGGACCTCCGGTCTGGGCTCTCCATGTGGCCCTTCCTTCTTCTCCACCAATTACAAAAATGGAAACCTCACTCCTAGTCTACTCTCATTACATATAAAAAAAATTAGAAACCCCAGCGAAACCCCGGGGGGAGTACATAAGGAGGGAGGTAGAAAGCCTTATTATTCCAAGGCACTAGAAAGAGAGAAGGAGAAAGCAGTTAAAGAGGCACACAGGCCCAACAGTAAATTAAACCATACATTTGGTCTAGGGCTCGTGATCATCCATTTCCATCCAACACACATAATTACATGATCCAATCACATAATCATAATATTCCAACAACACATGATTTCCAATCACATCAATCCAAGATGAAAATAAATGAACATGTGCGCAACGTGTGAAAAAATAAAACACAAATATTGGTAATAATATTTTTCTCGTTTTAGGAAAACCTTTCCTCATTATTTTAAGTAAAATAACCCCGGGATTCCAAATCCATTTATTTTACTCCTAAAATAATGTCTTTAGGAATTTAGGAAAAATTGAACCCAAAAACGAATTTTCAGAATTAATTCAAAATTAAAACTGAAAATAAATTTAAAAATAAAATAATAATGCTAGGGTTTCAAAAAACCCTAGCTGCAGCAGCCGCCGGCCGCCGCCACCGGCAGCAGCCGGCAGGCCGTGCGCGCAGGGCAGCAGGCCCAGCCTGCCGCCCCTGCGCGCGCAGGCACTGCCTGGCCGGGCGCGCGCGCGCAGGCCCCTTGCCTGCGTGCGCGCGCGCCTGGCCGGCAGCGCGCTGCGCGGCCTGGTGTTCCGGCAGGCCGACGCGCGCGCAGGCTCCTTTGCCTGTGCGCGCGCGCTGGCCTGCTGGCCACCGGCCGCGTCCCTGCGTCGCGCGCAGAGCGCGCGCGCAGACGCGCACTGGGCGTGCCTGCCGGGCGCGCGCGCGCAGACGCCTCCGTCTGCGTGCGCGCGCGCCTGGCGGCGCGCCTGGTGCCCGTCCGCGCGCGGGCTCCTCCGCCCGCCAGCCTTGCGCGCGCGCGCGCATGGGCGCGCCTGCCGGGCGCGCGCGCAGACACCTCTGTCTGCCCGCGCGCGCGCCTGGAGGCGTTTCCATGCGCGCACGCCCGCGCGCAGCCAACCCGGCTGCGCGCTGCCCCTGCGCGGCCGGCAGCGCGCGCGCGCGCAGGCTTCCCATGCCTGCGCGCGTCTGCCCTGCCGGCAGCGCTCGGCTGCGCGCGGCCAGCCTTCCCGGCTGGCCGGCTGTGACGTTTTTCTCGTTTTTTCAGATTAATTCCCATCCCGATTCCCAAGAAAAACAGAAAATACCAATATTCAGCAATTCACACGAATTAAAAGCAATAAAATAACATGCTTTAATAATCAAGAAAATCAAGATTCAATTAAAACATGCTCAAAACACGTTTCATGCTTAAAACGCACATAAACCCTAGGCCTATACACCGAACCGGGCTCTGATACCACTGAAAGATTATGTGGATCGTCCCGGGAAAAGCGCGAATGCGGAAGCGCGGTATAATTAAAGAATTAAAACGGAATTTAAACATGCTTTTAAATTAAAACACGTTTCAAAGGGTGTGCCTTTGAAATTTCCCGGGCATTCGGTGTATCTCATGAACGTATAACATTAAAATAAATCATGGAGGCCATAGGGTTGAAAATTAAAGAGGGACGAAAATTTAAAACGAGACCTACCCGTTGTCGTTTTCGTCTTCAACGGCTACACGCGTTGTTCCCCGTTTTGCACCAAGATCTCGTTCTTGAGACCCTCTAATTCGTGACACACGATCCACCCACGTATCTTGCACGTCGTGCTAGCAACGAACAAGTGTATAGTTTTGGAGTGGATGAATCAATAACACATTATCAATTAATGGTATTGATTCATCAAGATTCTAATGTTCCAAGAACAAAAGAATCAAGAAAATAATTTTCTTTGGAGAGAGAGAGAGGCGAACGAGAGATGAGAGGGAGAGATCCGTGTGTGTGTGTTGTAGTGTGTGTGTTGGAGATTCATCATCATGTAAATTGTAGGATGCTAGGGGTTTATATAGAAGAGGAGTTTTAATCCTCTTTAAACTCCTCTTTTAAGAACTCTAATTTGATTAGGATTTTGACCTAGTCAAAGTCCTAGTCAAACTAGTGTTTTGACCTAGTCAAAACGATCCTAGCCATCCATCTCTCCCATTGATCTCAACCGTTGATTTAATTTAATTTAATGGAATATTTAAAACCTATTTAAATATTTCCAAGAGGCTAAAATAAATATAAATATTATTTAAGCCCATTAAATAAATTCCTTTGATAAATCCAATTTATCAATTTAATTCCTTCTATCAAATAGAAAGAATTATTTCTCCAAGAAAAAATAAAGGTTCCGATTAAATCTAATTTAATCATTCCTTCACTCCAATATTTAATTCCAAATTAAATATTTAATTGTGTGTGGATAGTGTGTGACTCTTTAGGTTCACCATTCAGCTAGACTTGGTCGGATTCCTAGAATCCGTCCGTTACCATGGGTGGCCATCTAACAACGGTCCATGGCACTAGAGACTAGGTGAAATATTCAGGGATGAACATTTAGGCTCTAACAGTACGCTTGTCCTTCTGTCTTCGGTCTCATCACTTAGTGTCTAGGGCACGGATAACGCAGGTACCCATCTTGGACCTAAGTGTCGGTCTGTCCTCACTAAACGCCGCAAGGGAAACCTTCCCTTCTGTTCAGTCACTGTGGCCACAGTTTTAGGGACAAGACCTAGAGCATACATGAGACTCAACTGTCAAAACCTATTGACAGGAGACAGATCCTTTCTTGGAAACTACTGTCACTTTGCACACCAGGACTGCACTAGACATGGCTTATGACTACCAAAGAGAATTCTGGCAATCTCTCACCATATCTAAGATACAGTTCTGATGTACAGGTAAACTCAGTAATTCCTCAAGTCAAAGGACTTGACCTGTACCGTTGGAACCGGGAATACTCGTCATACTTTGCAGACCATACTCAAGGTCCTCCGTAAGACGGTTCCCATGAGTCACCTCAGTCAGCTGCATCCTAGCAGGCTAACCCACTAACATTGCTTAGACGATCCTCGTCACCCGTCGATGAAACACGACAGCAGATGCTTAGTGCAAGTCTCAAATGGAATCCCGGTACCCATTTTCGGGATTCCTTGACTTGGAGATTTCCGGACTGATTCGGGAAGACTGATTTCATGGACCTACCTCCAAGCGTAGTCCCAGTCCCTGAAATTGATGCTCAGTCCGTGGGCTTTGTTTGCGTAGTGAACAGATATAGAAAAATGGGTGCAAGTGAACACAAACAAAGTAATGCCAAATGAAAATTCACTTCTTTATTCATTAATGATTCATCAAAACACTTATAATTGTCCAGACATAGGTTACATATACCCGCCAAAATTGGCTTACATGGTCACCTATTCTAACAAATCCTCAGATTTCGTAGCCAATCGTTATAATTTGTTCCGTCAAATTTATTAGTCCCAAGAATTACAGCGAGTGGATTCTTAGACAAACATTCAGAATCTAAAACAGGAATTTAGTAGATGATAATAATATTGAATTCAAGTTAAAACTTGGTCTTTAGTCATTAACTCCTCCCACTATTTTTTCAAAAAGCCCACCACTCTCAAGTGGGGTTTTCGGGAAACCATTTTCTAGTGGGCTTGGAGTCCACAAACGCAATTCTCCATGCCCCGCTTTTACGATTCACATGGGAAAGGGTTTGTGGGAGGTATCCAATACCATTCTCATCCAATGAGATCCCCAAGATATTTTGCCTCGCTTCTTCACATGATCTCGAGGACTCCAAGCGAATCATGTTACTTAGCATTAGGCCCGACCCATCAACCAAATGAATATCTCAACTATCGCCCCCCACGACTCGTGAGACAGGAAAATAGGAGTATATTCCATTCGTTCACAACAACAGTGCAACTTTCTTCCATTCCAAACGTGCCACGACTCGTGAGACCATGAATGGGTGAAATTAGCTTCCTCACTACATTGCTATGGATGGAAGGCTTGGAATAATCAAACCATTTGATCTAATTCCATTTTGGGCCTAATATATACTTGGACCATCCAAGTGAGAGTTATAGTTTATTAAGACCGAGACCTCATTATTATTAGTATTTTGCATGCTCAAGTTTTAAATATTCAATGTAAATAGATGATTTCCAAACACATCATACATCAAAATATTAAAACATTAAACACACGCAAAATAAGCCTAGCACACCCCTGTTAGGATTATCACAAACCCGTTCCTAAGTGATCCACTGAGCCCGTAGTGGATCTATAGTCAATCTAGGGTAAGCCTACACTATTACAATTTTTACATCCCATTATCATTCTAATGGGGCCTTGTAAAATCCTCCTTTGTTCTTCTTGACCTTCCACCGTGGGCTTCGTCCACCAAACCTTCATCTCCTTGGAAGCTTACATTTAATAAAATAAAGCCTCACAACCTAATCTACTCTCATTACAACTTAAAAGAAACCCCAATCAAAAGTCGGGGGGAGTACATTAAAAGAGAGGAAGAAAGCCTTATTATTATAAGGCTAAAAACGCTAGAGGGAAGTGAAAAACAAAGAGGCACGCAGGCCTCACCCAACAAAAATAAACCATACATAGGTCAATAGGCTAGTGATCATCCTTATTGTTTATCAAATAAACAACAATAACAAAGCACATATATATCAAATACAAAAATGCCAATAAATAAATACATCCCATGTATATATCCATAGATATCAAATATCTAAAAACCATAAACATAATAAAAATGAAAAAAATACAATATTAATAATGCAATTAAAAATATGGATATCAACTATACATCCAATGTACAAACCATTTTTTTATTTTTTTTGTTTGGAAACCATTTCCAAAAAAATCAAAGGCACAATATAATTTTAGAAAAATTCAATTTAACTAAAAATTAAAATATGCCGAAGTTAATAATTTTAGAAAATTAGCAATAATCCGAAAAATCCAATTTTTCGGAAAAATGACAAAAAAAAAGGGAACAAAACAGTGCTGCCGGCCGGCCGTCCCAGACGGCCGCGCGCGCGCGCACCTAGCACAGCACGCAGCAGGCGCGCGCACACGCCCAGCAGCGCGCACGGGCAGACGCCCGCGCGCACCTGCCTGCGCGCGCGGGCGCTGCCTGCTGCCCCTGCCGAGCGGCTGACACCATTTTTCAATTTTTTTTTTAAACTTCTGCTATAAAAATTTGACATATAAACATGCATTTACAGAAAATTCAATTCTCAAAAATGCATGGATATCCATAATTTCAAAAGCAAAATTAACACATATTAGCATGCTTTAAAGCCATAAATCATGCTTTCCAAAAGCAACTTAAACACGTTCTTCATGCTTAACACATAATAACATGTTAATCCTATAGCCACAACACCGAACCGGGCTCTGATACCACTGAAAGAATCAGGTACGGCCGGGGAACGCAAAGGAAGCGTAAAAACGTGAATTTAAAGCATAATATAAAACGGGTTCAAAGGGGTGTTCCCTTTGAATTTCCCGGGTGTTCGGTGTATGTCAAAGCATTAATAAAATGATAGAAGAATGTTGGACTTGTGGCTAAAAGGATATGAATAAAAATTACATGAAAACATAAAGAAAACCAACCTTTGATCATCACACGTAAAACCGGTACTTGCGTTGTTCTCTTTCCCATTTCTCTTTCCGTTCACTTGAGGATCCAAATTAGAATCCCTCTAATTTGTCCACAGCACACTATAGAATAGTTCTCTCATCTATTGCTAGATAGAAATAGAGAAGTGAAGAAGAAACACTTCCAAAACAACACTATTGATTAGTGCTTTTGGAATGTTTTAGTTCAAACCTTTCCAAAAGGTATGAACACAAGAACGAGAGTTTTTCAGAGATTTTTGGAGAGTATTTTGATGGAAAAATTCATGCAAAACAAAGCCATACCAGTTATGTGAATGGTTTTATGTATGTAGAGTTGTTGAATTCAAAATGCAACTTCTCTTGTCAACTTCCAAAGCAACCTACATACAAACACCACTATCTACATAACCATGTACCATTATAGCAAATAAAACCACCCACCAAACCATATAAAGGCTGGTCACATGTGCCTCACATGTGGAGGATTTTAATTCCTCCTTCACTTGCTATAAATTGTATTTTTCCATGGACTAGGACTACTAGTCTTGGACTTTTATTTAATCTAATTAAATTAAGTCCAAACAAAGTCCAATGCGCATTAATTAATCCAATTAATCGCAATCCAATTGAATCCCATAAGTTTATTTAATCCAATTAAATAAACATAAGTCCGAACTCTAATTAATTGATCCAATCAATTAATTAATCCAAACCCGATAAATTAATCCAATTAATTTAAAGGTTCTAAGTCCAAAAATTAACTAATCCAATTAATTAATTCTTGGACCATCCACCAAATGGATTTCCCAATAAATGATCCAATCATTTATTTTTCTCCTTGAATTAATTTAATCCAATAAAATTAATTCGCTTCTTCTAGAATTAATTCTAAATTAATTCTACCAATTCCATAGTGATTTGTGTGTTATTCTTTAGGTTCATCCTCAGCTAGACTTGAGCTTATGTCCAACACAATGTGTCAATTAAATTCAATTTAATTAACTATTTTCCAATTAACCATTAATCGGAAAACGCCCGTCACCATGGGTGGCCGTCTAGCAACGGTCCATGGCACTAGAGACTAGGTGAATGTTGGTGTGAACGTTTAGGCCCCCGAGTACCATACGAGTATGGTCCTTCCATCATCCGTCTCCCGGCTAAACTTCCTATAATACCCTCAACCTGAATAACTCTATTTTTTATGACTTAAGTACCCCTTAAAAGTAATTTGTTATTTTTAAATTTAAAAAGGGTGTATACTTATAACTTTTAGTATATTATTTTATAATATTTTTTTAATCACATATTGTGTATGTGTAGGTTGTGACATTAATTTTTATTCCTAACAATCATTAAAGCTTGTAAATTTTGTTGAAATTATATTATTTTATAGAAAATAAAGCTTATATTTTAGAAAAATACTTGAAGATATTTTGGTCCAATTCTATTTTCAAATTTATTGAATTATTCTTAGCTTTATAAATGAGGGCAAAATGGTCATTTAAGCATATACCGTTAAATTTAACTAACACATGTTAGTCAGAGGGGGGAATTTGTAATTTTCATAGTAAGAGGGGGGAATTTGTATATTCCTATAGTAGCAGGGGAGGTTAGTGTATTAACCCTAAATTTTAACAATGTTATGAAATATTAACAGTTGGGGTTTTGAACAAAAAGTTGGTGAGATGTACTTGTATAACTAGATTATTTAGTAGATGTCATATATATATATATATATAATTCATTTCGAGAGATACTTATAGAAATTTTTCTATAAAATGTAACTATATATTTATAAAAACCTCTTAAGATAAATTATATATATATATATGAAATCTATTAAAAAATCTAATTCAAAAGTATATTCCACCAACTTTTTATTCGAAACTCTAATCATTCAATAAATATTTTTAAAGTTTAACTTTTTTAGACTTCTCTCTAACACTTAAGATAAGAATAAAATATTGACGTAGATTTTTTATTATATTTTCCAATTAGATAAGTTTTATAAAATTAATTCATAATTTTGATTTTTTTAACTATTGAAAACGAAAAAAAAAGAGACTGCTTATTTTAAATTAAGCAATATGTTATTATTATGTTCACAAGAATTCAAAGTTTTGATTATTCACATAAGATAGTTACATCATATTAAACATACAAAAATATAAAAGAGTTATTTTTTTCACTTAAAAAAGGACTAATTTGATAATTTTACAAACTTAGGGGACTAAAGTGAAAAATAAACTTAGATTGACCATTTTACCCTCTAAAAAGTCAAAATCTGGTCACATTTTCGTCGGAAAACGGTCAGAGGGACCAAATTGAGACAAAAATTAAAGTTTAAGGATGCTAAAATCAAGAAATGAACTTGAGGGACTAAAGTGATTTTAAACGAAAATTTAAGGGACTAAATGTAGTATTTACCCAAAATAAAAATATTTATTTAATTAAATTCAATCTTTTACAATATTAATGTAATTTTTATATTCCTTATTGTGTAGATGGAAGACATGGTAGGACCCAGGCGCAATAATGGAGAAAAGGTAGTTGTTGTCTGTTTGCCAACGGCAGCAATCAAAGAAAGACGACAAAAGGCACCTTTTTGGTCTCTAAATTGAAGAATACAAAGAATCACAAGTCTGAACAACCAAGTTTAACCGCTTTCCCCCACCTATCACCATACGTTGATACGGCTCCACCGCCCCCCTTGGCCCTTTTCCCTGTGTGGTTCTGTTTTCTTCTTGCCGACCCCCCCTTTATAATTATCCATAACTCCCTCTCTCTCTCTCATGGTATCTTCTCTTCATAAAAAGCCATGTCCATACCTACAAACCATTTGCGTATTCTGTCAATGTGATCAGCATAGTAGTGATGAAAGAGCTTGAATGATATATTTTTATATTGAAAGTGATGAATTTTATTAATTAAAAATAATAAAATAATTATATTTAATTTTGTCGGCTGTCAATAGACAATTACAAACAATCGAATCAATAATATCACATAAACTAACACATAATTATTATAGTAAGAAATCATACTTATTATATAATATAAATAACATCAACCCACGCAGGGGTTCGAGAACCCATGACCTCTAGGATCATAGAGCCTAGGTTCGCCAACTAAGTTAGGCCTCCTCGACTGATCTTAAGGCTATATTGTTAACCAAATTATTCTTACAAGTGTGAAATATATCTTTTCATATGCATTAACATGTGAAGAATATAAGAATATTTTTATTAGAAAAAAATTTGTTTGGCCTGTAATAAGTGAGGAATATGTCAATTGAAGTTATATGCATTTTAATTCTTTTTTTTTCGCATATCAACAGATTCAGTGAATTTTGACTAACGGGTGGATCTATTTATTAGACGGAAACAAACGTCGGGGGTACTAAATTTAATTTTTCAAACTCTATGAATGTACATGTATTACACCAAATCTCAGGGGAGGATGGTATAATTTTTCCTACTTTATGTATAAATTGATAAGGGTATTTTTGCAAAATATTATATAAAGACACCAAAAAGCCTCCTAATTCATTATTAATAGTCCTAGCAGGAACTGTACACACATAAAATACTATAATATTAATAACAATAAAACTATGGGGAAAAATGATGCATTTATTAAAGAAAAATTTACAAAGAAGAAAAAATGCGAATATTTTTTTTTTTCTAAAATTATAATAAATGTATGGAATAACATGCTTAAAAATATGGGTTTAAATTTGAGGAAGCACGATTTTTAAATTTTTATTTAGTTCATAAAAAGAAACGGGTATTTAATTAGGTGTACGTATATTTCGTCTACCAAAATTCGTTATTATGGGTTTTTCCCATTTAATTAATAGCATAGATAATATATTTATGTGTATATGAAGAAATATTTATTTAGATAAAAGAAAATGTGGGATGAAAGATGAAGATTTAACCGAAATAAAAGTGAAGTTTTCGGAGGACAACTCAATTATTTGAATTCAAAATTATTTGAAAGAATTTTGTGTTCGAATTTGAATGTATACATCAGTATGTTCGATACGTGCCCGAAGAAAAAGAAAAAAAAGAGAAAAATTAATGGAAAAAGTTTCTTGATGTAGCAATGACGCCCAACTAATGTGTGGTCCTCATATAGCATTGGTCAAGGCCAATAAATGATCCTAACTGCCCAGTGGTTCCTTTTGCTTCCGCAAAGTCATCACTTCAATTCCTTCATTCAATGTTGAGAGTATCGTGGCAAAACACTCTCCCTAATTAGTTAAAAAATCAACGCAACACCTGATTTTTTTTTTAATAAAAAATTTACATCAATTTTTAATAAATTGAATATATATGGTTCAATTAAAATATCAATATAACAAAAAAATAATTAAATAAAAGTATAGAACGAACACATGGCCTCAGACTTTTTCATGATCTCAATCTTAACTACTAAACTAAGACATAATTAATAAGATGATACATGTTTTCTTTTTTTCTTTTTAATAATTTTCTTTTATATTTATATTTTCTATACTATTATATAAAGCAAACCTTATTTTTATTAATAAATAGCGGTTACTTACACCGCAACACCAATTTTGATTATACCGATAATAGTCCTAAGTTAGTTTTCATTTGTTTTCCATCTTTCTTTCTTTTTTATTTTTTTTAGTGCAATGTGTTGATTAATATGTATATTTTTTTATTTACTATAATTTTAAAGCGTGCAATATTATTTTATATGCATGCAGGGGCGGCGTGCCATGACGGCTAGTTATATACAAAAAATTTATTTTCTATTCAAAAATGGCGGTTAACGACACCGCCGTACCACTTTTTTATAATGCAAAAATTAACCCTTCATTGATATGATAACTACCTTATTCAATTTTTCATATTTTATATTAATTGATAAATTAATTTTTTTTTCTTTCCTTCTTTTTTTTGATGTGATGGTTAGTTTATATATTTTATTTTTATTTATAATATATTTTAAAACGTGAAAAATTATTTATTATATGCACGCAAAAATAAATGACGACTAGTATATAAGATGATAACTCTTTCAGACGTACGATATGATTTAAGAGCACTAAAAATCTTAGTCATTAATATTTTTTGAAAATAATAATAATATATATAGACATGTTATATCCAGGTCAACTTTCATACTTAACTCTATCGCAATTATTTTTTACCTAATTATTCGTTAAGTCATTAAATATTTTTGTAATTCTTTCATTAACTTTTAAAATGAGTTTAGTTTTAAAATTCAGTTGTGATCTGCACTTACATTATCAGTTTCTGTTTAATTCTGAAATATCAATAAGTAGCTAACCGTCGTTGAGATCCCACAATCAAGAGGTCGTGGATTCGAGTACTACGAATGTAGGAAGTAGTTTAATTTATAGGATGATTGTATTATTTCTTTGATTGGTATTGATAGATGTAGATTTGTTATTATATCATTAACTGAATAAATGTTGTAATACTGTGCAGTGAATATTGTAATAGCAGTTGATCGCTTTAGAAACATTGTTGTGCGTTCAAATTAATAGTTTATCGCTCGTTATCATAAAAAAAAAAAAAAAAAAAAAGCTAAACATCCATTCTAGTCTATTAAATTATAAATATGTGAATTCAAACGTCATTATCACTTTTTTTAAAAATAATTATTCTAAAATCTATTATTCTATAATTAATTTTAGAGTGTCGGGCCAAACTAAATTTAAATTATTTAATTATGAAAAATTAATAAACGGGTAAAGGTCGATTCCAGATTTTCTATCTAGACGCAAACAATTAACCATCGAGAACGTTTGTGTTAACACATCAAACAAGACAACTCATTTGGAATCTTTGTTTCAATCACAAAAGCAAAAAAATGGAGCATTCGTTGTGGACAAAGAGGATATTTTCTTTCTGCTCAGCTGATAATTACTTCGCCAATGAAATAAAGGCACTATGTTCTCTCTACACAAATTTGCGGTCAGCATATTTGATGCGTGTACATAATTTAATTTTTTATTGAATTATATATAAAAAAGAAAAATAAAATAAATAACTTATTGTAAACTACTGATATTTTATAAAACAGTTTTGATTAACTTTGAGTTAAATGTGAATAAATAGAATATTTTTAATAAAAAAATTTTAAAGAGATGGTGATTTTGTGTAAAAATAAATATGCTTGAGGATATTTTGATCACAATATACATGTTGTCAACCAAAGGCCGTTGTTCTAACCCCTCACACTTAATAAAGAGTATAAATATTACATATATATGCATTGTTAACTGATAAGATTATCACTGCATAAAAAGAAAACCTATTTCCAGCAAATTTTTCGATGGATTAACAAAAAAATTATCGTGAATTTTATTTTCCAATGGAAATGTGTTAGTCGCAACAAATCCCAACGGAAATTCTTTTTGATGGATTTCCAACGAAAACACGAATTTGTTGGAATTCTTTTCTAACGAACCGATAAATAAGCCTGAGCAAATAAATAACAATTCGGAATATTGGGATGGATTTTTCAACGGATTTCATATTATATGTTATTTTTTAATACTGTCTTGTTTCTTTAGTTACTTTGAATATGTATGTTAATTTAGAAATATAGATGTATTGAATTAGTATTTGAGTTTGAATGTAATGAATGATATAATAATGAATTAAATCTTATTAAAAAAAAAAAAAAGTCCCTATCGATCCTCAAATTAAGATTTCGCCAACCTTGCAACTTACTATTCAACACGATAGGTATTGACTTAGAAAGCATCTTACGAAATTATTTTAATATCTTATAAGCTCTTATAATATGTTCTAAAACTTATAACATATTAATCACATCCCATTTCAAGTACATGTTGAAATGTTTTTAACAATAGATTAAGATAGTAGCTTTTAAGTTGTTATTAATTTCACTTTCATAATTAATATCTATGGGCAAATAATAACATAATGTACACATTAAACAGATTGATGTGGGCAGTGCGCGGAATACCAACTTTTTGGATCTTTTGTAAGGTTTGATTTACAAATTGATCTCATTTGATATGCTTTGTACATCGACAACTCTACCTCTTTTCAAACTCATTAATTAATCGTCCATCAAGAGAAGTTAATCTGGTCTTC
The DNA here is from genome assembly GCA_034509735.1 of Sesamum alatum. Classification (NCBI taxonomy): domain Eukaryota; kingdom Viridiplantae; phylum Streptophyta; class Magnoliopsida; order Lamiales; family Pedaliaceae; genus Sesamum; species Sesamum alatum. The sequence goes on from JACGWO010000009.1 coordinate 33,706,209, forward strand.
TTTAACGTCCATATTGTAATTATTTGTTTTTTTTTTTCACTCAACAATTAATAATATTTTGAGGTGTACGATTTCTAGTATTTTCTTTGTGACTGAGAGAATATAAATACTTATTACCACTTATGTTTTGTAGCCCCCTATTTAAAGTGGAGTCACATCAATTTGAAACCCACTTCAAACTCTTTTTTAACTATATCATCCTATCAAAGATAAATTCAATCAGTATTCATTTTATCAATTAAGGACTCAACCATATTCTTATCTATAAACGTTGATAAACAATCAATAATTAAGATACTTTTTATTAAAATTGTACTAAGTTATAATTTTCATACCTTTTCTTTTAATTTAAGAATTATAAAACTTATGATATCCAAGAAAAATAAAATATTAGATACTTGAAAACGTACTACAAACCCACCTATATATTAAATTCTTGAATATACTTCCATCCAAATTAAAAAAAAAAAAATTTGAATATACTGTTGAATTAAGACCAAAAAAAAATTAGCCTTCCTTCAAGAAAATTCTTGACAAAACGAGGTATGGTCGAACCAAATCAATTACAAAGCAAGTGCGATATACTTGTTATGTGATTGGTTATTTTTTTTAAATTATACACCAATCACACGACAAATGTATTGCACATATCATATGATTGGTTTAGATTTGATAGAGTTGGGTCCAGACTAGAATTTTTCATTCAGCAGTTGCTTTCTATATAACTCAGACGAAGACCAAAGGATAACGGCACAAAGCTCGCCTGCTAGTAGTAAATTAGCTTCAACACTATTGCTGTTTATCCTTTTCTCTTGTCCTCTTCTTCGCCAGCTGCAAAAGCACAAAAACAGAAGAAAGAAAGAAAGAAAGAAAGAGAAAGAAAGATGGTGATGAGAAAGGATTTGGCAACAGCCATGAACGCCAGAATTCTTGGTTCAGGCAAAGAAACAATAGTTCTGGCACATGGCTACGGCGGAGACCAGTCGGTCTGGGACGAGATATTGCCCAACTTGACTGCCCGTTACACCGTCGTTCTCTTCGACTGGTGTTTCTCTGGTGCCGTCAAAGATCCAACGCTCTACGATCCGGTCAGGTACCTCAGCCCTGTATTTAAATACGCAACCAAGTTTAGTTTGTGTTTTTCCCTTGAAAGTCTGCACTTAATTTACCCTCATAACAGTACTAGTAGCCATAAAACCTCCTTGGGTTGTTGCAATAACTTCTGTTTTTGTAGCGTGAATATGTTATATAATAAGTTAAAAGTCAAAACATTGTAGCGTGAATATGTTGTATAACAAGTTGAAAGTCAAAACAGTAGTAAAAGTTGATACTGTTAAGAAACAAAAGTTAAAAATAAAATAAAAAAAAATTAAAGTTAAAGCATTTGAAACAACTGCCTAGTATTTACAATTTTACTAATAAGTTATAGGAATTAATAGGAAACTGCTTATAGCTTTTTGTCTTAAATTAATTTAATTTAAATAATTCAAAAGCAAAAGTAAAATATGAGAGACTTTTGCATATAACCATTCTGTAATTTAAGTGCACAAGTGGAGAAAAAAAAAAGAATTAAAGTTGGAGTGTTTCCAAAAACTACTTAATATTTATAATTTTACTAATAAGTTATAGGAGTTGGTAGGAAATTACTTATAGCTTTTCAGCATAAATTAACTTAATTTAAGCAATTCAAAATCAAAAGTTGTGATATGAGAGAATTTGCATATAATCATTCTGTAATTTAAGTGCAAAGGTGGGGGAAAAAAAGTTGAGTTAAAGTGTTTGGAAAAACAACTTAATATTCACAATTTTTTTAATAAGTTGAGGAAGTTGGTAGAAAGTTGCTTATAACTTTTGGTTTAAATCAACTTAATTTAAGCAGTTTAAAACGAAAGTTATATTAAGAGGGTTTTGCCTTTAATTATTCTATAATTTAAATGCACAATTGGTGTGGTTTGCTGCTGCAGGTACTCTTCATATGATGGTTTTGCAGAGGACTTGATCTGTCTAGTTGAAGAGATGAAGTTTTCAGCATGTGTGTTTGTTGGGCACTCAATGTCTGGTATGATTGGATGCATTGCTTCCATAAAGAAGCCTCAACTCTTCAGCAGGCTGGTACTGGTTGGACCTTCTCCCAGGTCAAATTTCTATATCCTTCTATCTACTATATGCTTTTAATTGAAGTGGGCTACAAGTAGTACTCTAGATATATTAAGCATCAATTTACCTAAGAGGTTAAATTGTTAGAGAGGAGAATTATTTGATCAATGAGATTTGATCTCAAATTTAGTATGATTCTGATATCATATTAAACAATCATATGAAGAAAATTATTAATATTTAATAATAATTAACAAGACGCTATCGAGCTTTTGGTTGTGCGGTAAAATATCAGTGAAAAATGTTTGAAAAAATAAACTCTTGATATTTGGATACGGAGGAAAATATGAAAGAAGAAATTTGAACTATTAATTCCGCGAATAGAAGAAAATTCCTTGGTAAGGATATTCCATCACACATTTATATCACGTATTGATGTCACTCTTGTATGTGTACGTATAGTATACAGTCCCATTTAAATTATAATTTGTATTAATTATATTTTTAAGTTGAAAATGAACAATCACATATCAATCACTCATGGATGTAATTTATATAGTACGAAAGTGTAATAGAAAATCAACATGACATTTACCTCTATTTAAATTTTATATGTTTGTGTATTTGAAGGTGTAAAGACGTTTATGGTTGACTCCTTAACTAGGGTCCCGTGACTAACCAGGCTTTTAGTTTTTGATACTAGTCGTTGTGGTATGTCATTTCTGTGTGCATATAATAAATAAAATTTCACACTTTAAAGTATATAATAAATAAGAGTAAAATATATAAACCAATATATCACATACATTAAAAGAAATAAGGGTTAATTACACTGACCTCCACTACTACTATGAGAATGTACAAATTTCCTCCTCTTACTATGAAAATTACATAAACTTCCCTTACAAATATATCTACCTTACAAAATTGTTCCTTCTGTTAGTCAACTTAATGGATTTTGCTGATGTTATAGAGAAATTGGCCTAAACTTCCTATAATACCCTCAACCTGAATAACTCTATATTCTGTGACTTAAATTATCCTAAGAGATAATTTGTTATTTTTAAAATTAAAAAAGTGTATACTTGTAACTTTTACTATATTGTTTTATAATATTTTTTAATTATATATTGTGTATGTGTAGATTGTGACATTAATTTCTATTTCTAACAATCATCAAAGCTTGTAAATTTTATTGAACTTATATTATTTTATAGAAAGTAATAAAATAAAGCATATTTATTCAAATGTTAAAAATATTGAGGCAAATTTCAATAGTTTAGCCAGTTTGACTATGCCAAATGAAAATTTAAACAAGTCAATTTCAATTTATTTTAATTTTATAAAATTCTTTACATCAAAATTCCTAGAAAAATGACACATAAGTATATTTTTAAGTTATTCAAAAAAAAATTCTCTCTTTTTTTTATTTCAAATAAAGAAAATAAAAAAATACTTCAATTTTTAATTTTATCAAATTATTTTTAGTTTTATAAATAAGGATAAAATGGTCATTTAAGCAACTATTGTTAAATTTAACTAACATATATATGTTAGCCAGAGGGGGAAATTTGTAATTTTCATAATAAGAGGGGGGAATTTGTATATTCTTATAATAACAGGGGAAGTCAGTGTAATTAACCCAAGAAACAAAGAAAGAAAAAAAAAAGAAAACTAATTTGTAGAGTTGAAAAGTTGAGTAAGTTAGTTATTTTATCACTTGAAGGGCATTTTTGGCATCACAAAAGATTGGTGATTCGGTGTTATTAATCGCCATTTGTGATTGAACATGGTCTTTTTTTTTTATACTAGCCGTCATGGCACGCCTTTCCTACGTGCATATAATAAATAATTTTTCACGCTTTAAAATATATTATAAATAAGAGACATCACATTAAAAAACAAAAAAGAAAGAAAGAAAAAAGACTAATTTATCAATTAATATAAAATTTGGAAAGTTGAATAAAGTAATTATCTATCAGTTGAAGGTTATTTTTGGCATTATAAATAATTGATGCAATGTGTCGTTAACTGTAATTTGTGAGTAAAAAAGGTTTTTTTTTTTTTTTTTTTTTTTTTATAATAGTATGAATTAGTATAGATGCTAATCTTTAGTATATTTGTATAGGAAAATAAAATAAGTAAACAAATATCTAAATATACATATATATTTATTTATCTAATATCTGTATATCTCATGTTCTGGAAACACCCAAAATATTTTCCGTTTGTTGGAAACTTCTCCACGAGCAAGCGAGATTGTGTTGGGTTTGTTGAGAAATGAAAAAGAATAGGCTTAATTGCAGTTTTAATCTTGTAACTATAGTTATTTGACATTTTAGTTTTGTAATTCGTTGGATGAGAAATATGCAAGTAATCTATTTGTGATATTGCAAATGAGTAAATTATTCCCCCCAAAAAAATTAGCAATTTATCTTCATGTATTTTTTTTAAATTAAGCAATTTATCTTCTTGTCTAAGAAGGTAAATTGCTATTTTTTTTTATATAGGGGATAATTTGCTCATTTTCAATATTAAAGGGGGATAAATTGCATTAAACCTTTTGTTGTATTGTAAAATGGCCTTTCACTTTTTTTAGTTTTGTGATTTTAGGACAAAATTGACAAAATTTTAAAAGTTGACCAGGATTATAATGTCACTCTCCTACCAACTTTGAAAAGTTCGATCAATTTTGTCCTAAAATTACCAAATTAAAACATATGAAAGATTATTTTACAATTAAAATGCAAAAGAATATAAATTACAGGACTAATAGTGCAAGTAAACCGAAATAATACATAAAAAGAGGTAAAACGGAATTATAACCCAAGGGGATAATGAAAAAAAGAAAAAGGAACGTTCAAATAGTTCAGAGCATTTCAAAATATGTTAGGATAATTTTCTTTTCATATAATTATTTCAAAATATTTTTCATATATTTAATTCTATATAGGGCATGCTTACTACCCATGATTAGACTTAATTTATAGTCTAATCACTCTTAAACCTATGTTTACTTGAAAAAGTATGGCCCTTGATTTGAATCAAGGGTCCGTTATAATAAAGGATAAATCCCTTTATTTGAATACCACCTCAAGATGTGGTATTCAAATCATCCAAAAATTGAGTCAAGTTATAATTTGTGTATTGGTCCATATAGCCCTTCTATTGAGTATTATATTTAGTTTAATATCCTCAAGTGTAAAAAAAATTATAATTTTTTCCTAGAGTCGGTTTATGTTAGCCTACATTCCTACAACATATCATAGTAAGTAAACAAAATATTATATTAGCCTACAACTATTTATCCCAAACAATATCATTCATTAATCTAACACATCATAATCATAACCAAAGTAGTAAACATACCCATAAAGATAATATTTAAGAGAATGTACTACATATTGCGATTAATATATGCAATCAGTATTTAACTTTTATGTATTATCTATACTATTACTAAAATAGGGAAAACTGTAATTTTAGTACGGGAATGACAATTTTATCCCTATGTGAATTTGTTTGGTAATTTCATCTTGTAGTTTTAAAATTTCACATATTGAGGAAAAATAATAAAAAAGGCTCTTTGCCTGCACCTAGAGTTGTAGTTGTTAGAATAGGTGAGCAGAAAGTTAATTGGATTGGCGGTTTTGAGAACTATTCGTCAATCTTTATTACAATAATATTATCCTGATGAATAGAGTAAGTATTCATCACTGACATTGTGTTTGTTATGCTTACTACTAACTTTGCATGGCGTTTCAACGTCACAACAAATGCCCACTGACCAATTGGATAACCCATGTAGTTGGGATGCGCATTGGATGACGGCTATGAAACCAACTTCTGAGGGTTGGTCTGAAATGTTCCAAGTCGAGGACCTCGAGACTGAGCATCGAGTGTCCTGTTGAGACTTGCACTAAGTATTGCATTCACTGGGTGAGTGCCGAGTTTTATCGGCGACAGAAGAAGGCCATCTATGCAATTTTAGTGGGTTAGTTGACAAGGTGGTCGGCTGACTGAACTGACTCGCGGGAGTCGTCATATGGAAACCTTGGAGGCTTGGTCTGTATTACTGGAATTCCTGGTTCCGATAGTACGGGATTAGTCCTCGGACTTGATGAATCATGGTAGTCACGTGCATACGAAGACTGTATTTTGGATCTGGCGAGAGGTGATCATTCTGTAAGATGGTCATTATACGTCTTGTCCAGTGCAGTTGGAGCATGTAGCAAGGACGGTGGATTCCAAGATAGCATCTGCCCCCGTCAGTATATGACGGTGATGTCTCATATGCGCTCTGAGATGGTTTAGACTCTGAACGTCTATAGCCATAGCTTTGATTGAGTAGGAAAGGGTTTCCTACGTCGATCGACAGAGTAAACGCATCTCGAGTATTAAGCGTAGACGCCCAGTTAAGAATGGGAACCGACGCCAATTTCATATCCTAAACTAAGGTCAGGAGACAGTCGACAGTAGGACCATACCCATATGGAATCGGCGCCTAAATGTTCATGCCAATATTCACCTAGTCTCTAGAGCCCTACACCGTTCCTAGATGGCCACCCATAGTGACGGACTCCTGTTGGATACGAGCCCAAGTCTAACTGAGGGTGAACCTAAAGGGTCACACACAAATTGCCGAGGAGGTGAAGAAATTGACTTGGAGTCAATTTCAGAGGATGATAAGTAAGTGGATTACTTATGCGATTATCCATTGAATGGACAAGTCGATATTGTATCGGGCCCTCATTTTAACGGTAATGGGATTTATCAATTAAGTAGAGAATCGAAGCTTGGATCTTTTAATTGGATTAAAAGATTAATGAGAATTATTTAATTGGGTCATGAATTAAATATGATTTAATTCTTGGGCTTATTGTAATTGGATTACAATACAATCCGGTCCATTAAATCTTGGCCTAAAAGAGGTGTTAATTCCACTTTTGGAATTAGAAGAAGTTGGACTTCTTCTTAAAGGGGATGACTGAAAATTACTTCTTTTGGAAGCACTAAAATCGGCCATGAAGACCTTTGATTACAAGTTGACTTGTATCTCTTGGAAAGAGACAAATCAATTCCAATCAAGTCTCTTTCACTTGGTATGATTAAATCATACCTTATGAAATGGTAGACTTGATTGATGATTAATGGGGATTGATTGGAGTGTATCTAGACATCATTGGATGAACCTAGACACATTCAATAATCACATAAAGTATATATATATATATATGTGTGTGTATACGCTATCATCAAAGACAAGTGTTTTATTATCATCTTTTTCTAGAAAAAAGAAGAACACTCTCTACACACTCTCTCAAGCCATTTTCGGCCCCTCTCTCTCTACTCTCTAAATCCTCTTTGTTGCTTCATTGATTTAGGATCAATTGAAGAACAAAGTAAGATCAAGATGCACTACTTTTGATAGTGTAATCCCTTCTTCGATTTCATCTTCTAAATCCATTTTTCTCAAGCAAGAAAAATGAGATCTCTCCCGGTGTGGTGTGTATTACGTTAGAGGGTCTCTACATTCAGGCCTCGCGTGGATGAACGTCGGGAGGAGATCAACACGTGTAGCCGATCGGAGTAGAAAATCGAGAAAGTTATCTTACGTTTATGTTCTTGGTTTTTCTCTTTTATTCCATAGCCATAATGCTTAATTGTTATATACATGTTTGTATTACGCGTTTATACACCGATAGCTCGGGAACCTTCAAGGGAACACCCATTGAATGTGATTCAAATTCTTTTATTCTGCACATTTTTATCTCCACCGCGCTTCCGCCGCGTCTCCAGACCAATCCGCTTTTCTTCAGTAGTATGTTACAAAGTTTTGTTGTTCGCGTATTAAACCGATCCATGAGTTGAGTTTAGAATGCTGTGAGACAATTCAGTCCACAACTGGTTTGAGCAATAAGCACTAAGAGGAGTTTTTCCCTAATACGAGAGGATTGAGAAGGACACACCTCTAAGGTGGAAACAGGACGGTATGGGGAGAGTTGGGTGGAGTGGGACTCGCCCCGCCAACCCTGTGATAGACCTGAGACTCGCCCTGCCATAAAACCCGTGGGGTTGTGTCTGACCCGATATACCCATTTTTTTTAGATAAAGAAAAGAAAGAAGAGAGGGAGGGGGGGAGGAGGGAGAGGAGGAGAGGCGCGGCTTCGAAGGGGAGAGGAGAGCGGCGACGAGCAAAGAAGAGAGACGAGGCGGCGAGGAGAGGTGAGGGTAGTGAAGTCGTGAAGAGAGGCGAGCGGCCGTGAAGAGAGGTGAGAGAGAGAAATCGATGAAGAGGAGAGAAGATGGGGGGAACACAAATTGGTGGGTGAAGGCAGATTTAGGGCTGTGTGGGGCAAAATACCTACAATATATATATATATATATAATAACTTTAGCGGGGTGGGTTATGGGGTGATCTTGGGACGGGTCCTTGTAGACCCGAGACTCACAGCAGACTCACACCACGGTCTCTATTTTTTGGGGCGGATATTTTGGGTCTGAATCTGATTGCCACCCCTACACACCTCTGCTATACCAATTATCATACCCACAGTAAATCCGCAGTGGCCAAATGCATCGCATACAACAATTGAGCATCTATGTAGTAGGCAGTCCTTTTACCTATTTCGACATCCCTAAATCTCCTAATACCCATGTTGATAGTAAGGCTATTCATTCATAAAATCGAATCAAATTGAACCAAAATTTTAGTTTACCAAAATTCTAGTGTACTGAAATGGCGTACAGAATACCGAACTGAAATATTCCATTCGCTTTGATAATAATCGAACAAATTTTGGTTTGATTCAATTTTTAATTGAACTAAATTGAACTTCCAAAAAATAAAATTTGTAATAACTTATTTGTTAACTAATGATTATAATCAATAAGTATTAACCATAAAATTGTGTTTTTTTAATAAAAGATTATAATTAGATATTTAATTTAATATTTATATATTATATTTTTTCATTATAATTATATATATATTTTTTCTATCTAATAAAAGAAATTATTTAAAAGTTCGGTATTGGTACAATTTGGTTTACCAACAAAAAAATCAAAAACTGAACCAAATATCGAATCCAATTTTTGATTTAGTATTTGGTACAAACCAAATTTTTGATTTGGTCGGTTTTTGATTTAGCGAAAATTGCATACCCCTAATTGATAGTGATGAGTCCTCTGAACTTGCTCGAACACGACAAGATGAGCCGTTTATCATTTATGATAGTTTGTTAAGTAGAAGTTCAGTGATGTATGTAGCAGGAAAGTAACATTTTTCGTCCCATAACTTAAGGTCTTTATACTTTTGGTCCCAATGGTTATAAGATTCTTACTTTTGGTCCCCTAATTTATAGAAAGTAGTAATTTTTGTCCCATGGTACCTGTGTTAGATATTTAACAGAAAAGACCACATGTTACCACGTGGCCGTTAAGTGTTGAGTCTGAAAATTGAACGATCATGTGGCCTTTTTCATTAAATATATAACGAAAAGGTACTATGGGATCAGAAGTGGTACTTTATAAAAGTTACAGGGCCAAAGTGAAAATCTTGTTGTCATTGAGACTAAAAATATAAAGGCCCTAAATTACAGAACGATAATGCGTTTCTCTCCTTTATGTAGCTAAGGCGTCCTAATAGAGTGGGAGACTTGAACCTTTTTTCAACATGACTTGATTAATTAAGTACCTTACTGATTAGAGATCCAAAGATTTTTAGTTTAATGGGATTTCTAAGGGTAAAGTTTACTTTTGATCCTCTAACTAGACCACTTATTCGCATTTAGTCCTTCAAGTTTCACGATCACAACATTTAGTTCCCAACATTTGAAAATTTCATCAAATGTTGTCCTCGCCGTTAACATCCCATTAGATAACGGCGGTAACTTTGGAGGGAAGTTATGGGTGTTTGGGGGCAAAAAGTGACTCATCTACCCATTTCTACATTTCTGGCAAAAGAAATGTCGTGTAATTTTCATAAAGTTGTGGAAACTGATATTCAAAATATTTTCCAAACTATACATTGCAACGCTGTCCCTAGGGATTTTTTTTGCTTTATTTTTAGAAGCACATAGGATAATTTGCTATTTTTTTTTTTACACGGGAATTTTTGCTCATTTCACATATCACCTGGGCGCTTGCATTTTCCCCTACTAAATAGTATAACAATTGTTTCGACTATACTTTATCTAAACTACATATAAATTTTTCTCACAAGAGCGTTCCTCATTCTCTCAACTATTTGTTACAAGGATATACGTATATGTATGGGTAAATTACAAAAAACTTTCTTAAAATTTGGCATAATTATAAATACCATTTTGTTATTTGAAAAATTATCAACACCCCTTAATTTTAACAACCGTTTAACAACCAACACAAATGGTTAGTCTCCTTTAAGTTTTCATCCATTTTTATGGTGAGTTGACCAAAATACCCTCGTGGACTTTAAATGATAATTTGACTTATTTTTTAAATTTTCTAAAATTATATTGTGGACTAAGTGGATATTATTTTTATAATTTATTAAATTTGTCCATCCACCTCGTCTGATATTTTATATTTTGTTTTATTTTTTTAAAATACAGCAATTGCAAAGTTGATAATTATTTTATACCTCCATCCAAGGATTACATAACTTCATCAAACATTAGAAGGGTATTTGTAATTTTTTAAGCAACAAAAGGGTATTCGTAATTATGCTAAACCGTATGGGACTCGTTTTAATTTACCATATATATATATATATATGTTAAATAGGGAAAAAATACAATTTACCCCATATGATCTACGAAATATTAAATTGAACCTCTGTATTTTTCAAAGTAGGGCAAAATACCCTCTCAACCCCTGCGGTGTGTCTCATGCGCCTTCTATGCCATTTTTCTTGATTTTTTGACAATAAATTTAATTTACACCTTAATTTATGAACCAGTCAATGTTGCTTATTATAAATCAATAGTTCAGATTTTATAGGATACACATCAGTGGTTCCTAAATTATTTATACTTAATATAATGATCAGTTCTGAATTAAATAAATATCAATAGCTAGATTTGAGCTTAAATTTGAATGAAATGTTCAGATTGAACAAAAAAAAAATGAAGGGTTTAGATTTAATATAGTATATTGATATATACATTCATATATTTATAAAAATTATATTTATTATATATTAGTAAAAATACTTAAATATATTTACAAAAAATATTATTTTTTTCTTTACCTTCTTTCGCAATTCCCCACTCCCTATCCCACCTCCACCCCACTAGCCGTTGGGACCTTTCCCAGCCCTGACCCGCTAGCAAATCTCCCCCAACCCCGTTTGCTGCAGGATCTAAACCCCCATCCCCACCTACGCCCGCCACCCCCGACCGAGAACCCAAACCCCCAGCCCTCTCCGGCATCAACCCCGTCCCTTTCCCAACCATGGTTCCAAGTATCGGCCGATATCCGATGATATCGGCAGATACATATCCGGATCGACCGGTGCCGGTCCGAGAAAATCGGACGCTACTTTATATTATTCGATAATGTCTGGTCTCGCCAATAATATCCGATATCATCCGATATTATCGACGATACAATGATATTATCGGTCGTATCGGATAATATCACCGATAATATCGATGATATCGGCGATACAATGTTACTGAACCTGTGAGATTCGTTGCATCTTTGGTCTGAATTAAGATAATTAATCTAGGAAGACTTAATCTCAAATGGGCTTCATCCTTTTCATCTACCATGATTTTTCGAGGAGTGATGTCCCCGACTATGATACAAGGTAAGCAATATCAGTGTAAGTACTTAAGTCCTTAAGGGCTCTGGCGATTCCAACAGCGACCTTAAGCCGACGTTCCCAGCTCAGGCCTTGAATAGCTTCACTCAAATGCATCCCTTCAATGTACTCAGACATTAAAATGGTAGCTTTTCCTGATCTACACATTGAGCAGCTTCACAATATTTGGATGGTTAACCTACAGAGTTGAGTCCAATGTACTGGTTAACAAATATATTTTAAGCATTTTTCTAACTAATTTTATCAATCCTTGATATTATAAAACTTTTGAGTTGTAATATTATATAGTAATTTGTGGCGTTTTATTGTTTTTTATAATTTTACTAATTTTTTTTGGAATTTTTTAAACATTGACATACTTGGTTCGTATCGCCCGATAATATCCCGATACGCCGCGATCGATGTGGAACAATACCCACCGATATTATCGCCGATACCGCGACTTTGAGCCATGTTCCCGACCGCCACCACCTCCTCCCTTGCCCCCGCCACCATTTCCTCCCCCACCCCCAACCGCAACCCCAAACCCCCACCCTAAGTTGACATCGGCCCCGTCCGTGCCCTCCCATCCCTCTCCTCTTTCTCTCTCCCTATATATGCATATACATCAAATATAATATATATATATATATTTGTGTGTACACATTTTTATATATAAATATATATAATTTTAAAAATATATAGAATTTATATTTCTTCAATATATATTTTATATCAAATAAATGTGAACCGTTGATATTGATGATGAAATCCAAATTATTCATTTATATAATATTTAAATGTAATGGTTCATTAATAGGAGTAGAAATATAATTTGCAATTAAAAAACAAAATAATATTAAAAAATGACGACTGTTATGCACTCTCTAGTCGAGGAGCCAGTTTGCTCTCTTTTGAAAAACATGAGGGGGGTTTTTATTTTATATTTTCCAGAATTTTCTTTGAACATTTCATAAATCACGGGATAAATTGTATTTTACCCATGTTGAATAGTGACGCATTTACTTTGTTCATATTTTTATTGATAGAAAATATGTTGTGTGATTACTCTTGATACAGGTTTATAAACATGGAAGAGTATGAAGGGGGTTTCGACATGTCACAAATAGAGCAACTGTTTTCAAGTATAGAATCCAACTTTGAGGAGTGGGCTTCAAGCTTTGCTTCTCTTGTGGTGGATGCAAGTGACCCTCTTTCCATAGTCAAGTTCGGGAATTGTCTGAAAAGAATGAGGCCTGAAGTTGCACTGTCCTTAGCCAAGACTGTGTTCCTGAGTGACTACAGAGACATTCTTGAGAAAGTTGTGATCCCCTGTGATATCATCCAGACCAGAAACGACATTGTTGTCCCAAACTCAGTCCCCAAGTACATGCAGAGCAAAATCAAGGGGAAATGCGAGGTCAACATTATCGACACTGAGGGCCACTTTCCTCAGCTCACAGCACACGCCCAATTTGTTGAGGTGCTTGCTAGAATTTTAGGTTAAAGTTGGGCTTTGTTTCAGTTCGCTACATGCATGTTTTTGTTTGTCAATTATTTGAAGCTTCTTTCTTTTTTTTGGTTGTTTGGTTGTAAAATAATTAATGCTGTTTGAAAATACTATTAACGTTATGGATGATTGGAATATAAATAGTTTTGCGGGCTTATAATATCAATCTATTTGATTGAAATAGTAAATGAGAACAGAACTCCAATTAACTCAAAGTCACACTTCAACCTACACGAGACTACAATATCCCTCAAGATCACCCTCAAAATGGCTGATTATAGTCAAGGCAATTATGGCCAAGATTACAAGCATTGAGGGCCCTGCAACTTTTGGATTGTTTTTCAGTTTCGTTTTTGTCCCCCCTTTAGCGAAAAAATGACGAGTATGCCCTTTGTAATCGTGTAAATCACCACCTAACTTGTCAGGTGCAATTAATGCACCTGACTCTCCTTTTGACTGCTTCTCACCCTCTCCATTGTCACAGAACTCAACATCACTGCACCTTGGTAAGTGAAGAAACTCCCTTCTTCGTCTTTTGCCGCCAGAAAAATCAGCATCCGATAATGTAATGAAGAGTAACATACCTCGCTGTTGCACCTCTGCAGAATACTTTACACTAACAGAAGGAAACATAAGGGAAGATGAAGTTGTAAAAGCAAGAAGAACAGGGAAGTCAAGAAATCTACCAAGTATCGGAGAGAGAGATGATGTGACACTTTTGTCCTATTAAGGGGCAAAAGTGCAAATGAGCCTAACAATACTTATTTCTATACATAGCAGTAAACAATGGTTTCATATTAACTTCAGTTTTGTTCCCTGCAATGTTATGGTAAGTAAACAAAGAATTAATGAGTCCTTAAACCACTATTCCTAAACATTATCACAAATTAATATTTGCACCACTTATCCCATCACCCAAAGTAAACACGCCCATATATGATTGGTAAGATTTAGGAATGAAAATATCCATTTCATGTAATTCTTATTCCCTTACAAAAATGATTGGTGATTCCCTCCCCCAAACATGATACTAGTCAGTCCTAACATTTAGAAATGATAGATTTTGTTTTCTCTTGACAAAATTACCTTTATATTAACGTGGGATTCACAATAAAATACACTTGACCCAATCAAGAAGCCCGTTAGGCTCAAAAGCATGGAAAGCCCAAGGGACTAAGGGAAAGCGCCGTTAAGGGTATGTGGCACAAGAGGATATTAAGTCCAAGGAAAAGCTCTTAAAAGCGGAAGGCTCGAGGGTGAAGCACCCTCAACCTAGATACCCGCCTTGGCCATTTGAAGCTAGGTTGCCTCACAAGCCTACTGGCCTATGAAGAGGAGAGATCCCAAGCCTACGTGGCTGCCAAGACGATCACTTGCATCAAGGGCGCAAGGTTGTTGGTCCATGAAGTATGAGGAGACTTATCCCTAGCAACTGTAGAACCCAGTCCTCAAGGGGCATGCCGCTTCATCCAATTGGAGGTTAGCACCTATAAAAGCAAGTCTAACCCCCCATTTGAGGGTAACAAATCTTTTTACGTACACAAGCACTCATTCTCACACAAGCTTTTGCTTTAATCACACTACACCATAGCTCACTATCTCATTGCTATACTTTTTCTTTCGAATTTCATTATTTTAAAATTGTGTATTGATTTGAGTGTCGAAGTGGTAACACTTCTTTTGTAGGTTCCCTTTTTAGGCTTGCAAGAGAAGTCGGCCCTAAAGACTTCAAGTCCACGAGCTTTCTCGGATGTTCGACTTTTGCAAGCATCAAGTGGCGCCACATGTGGGAATGCAGAACTAAGACGCGAGGATAATGGAAACGCCTAACAGCGGTCTAGGCAAGCAGAGGGCTGTGGATGCTTCAGCTGACAACAAGGCCTTTCAGATAGTGGCTGGCGCAACTTTGGCCCCTACCCGACGTGATGATACAGGACCTTCCGGTCCCACTGAGCCATTATCAAATCCCCCACGCAACAACACTTCTTCAGACACTTCCTCAGGGAGGCAGTCCTCGGGTCTACTTGAAACCATTCAGCAAATGATCACCTTGGTTGTGCGAGCACAATTGGCAGTTGTAACTGTTAGAATAGGTGACCCTGAAGCCAATTTGATTGGGCTAATGTAACCTATGTCTGAACAATTTCAGTATTTTAATAAATTGTAATGAATAAGAAAGTGATATTCATTTGGCTTAATACTTTGTTTGTGTTCACTTATTGCTTTACATTAACTGTTTACTGCACAAGTAAAACCCACAGACCGAAAACACATTTCGGGAAACTGGGACTACGCATTAGATGGTGGTTCATGAAATCAGTTTCTTCGGATCGGTCTGAAATACTCCAAGTCAAGAAATCTCGAGATAGGGTATCGAGAATCTGTGTGAGACTTGCACTAAGCATTTGCAGTCGTGTTTCATCGACAAGTTACGAGGCTCGTCCATGCAATGTTAGTGGGTCAGCAAGCTAGGTGGCTGCTGACTGAGGTGACTCGTGGGAACCGTCATATGAAAGACCTTGAGTAGGGTCAGTCAGGTATCACTTGTATTCCCGGTTCCAACAGTACGAATTGATTCTTGGACTTGAGGGATTACTGAGATAACCTACACACCGTTCTTGTATCTTAGGTATGGCGAAAGGCTTACCAAGTCAAGTAACTCGGTTATCATAAGTCCTATCTAGTGCAGTCAAGATGTATAGCGTGACAGTAGGTCCTAAGAGAGGATCCATCTCTGTTAGAAGGCTGACAGTAATATCTCACTTTACTCTGAGACTCGTCGCTGATAAATCTGTGGCCACAGTAACTGAACAAATGGGTAGGACCCCTGTGGTGTTTAGTATGGACGAGGCAAGGCTTAGGTCAAGAATGGGTACCTACGGTTCCATGCCCTAGACTCTAAGCAGTGAGATTGTAGGTGGAAGGATAAATGTATTAAAGAGCCTAAATGTTCACACCAAAAACATTCACCTAGTCTATAGTGCCATGGACCGTTGCTAGATAGCCAACCATGGTGACAGACGAATTCCTGTCATGAGATGTTTAGGAATTCGACCAAGTCTAGCTGAGGGTGAACCTAAAGAGTCACACACAATCCGCACGCATGAAAGGTATTGAATTTGGAATTAATTTAGAGAGGTTGAACGATTCAATTTAGATTTAATCGGTTCCCTTTCCTTTCTTGGGATGTTGATTCATTTAATTAGATTAAGAGCAGTTAACTAATAAATAAAATAGATTTATTGGAATAAATTAAGTGGGCTTAAAATAAATATTATTATTTATTTTATTTATTTAAAGCCCTATGGATTATTTAAATAGGATTTAAATATTTCATAATTAAATGGATGTTGAGATTAAAGAGGAGAGATCGAGAGCCTAGATTGGTTTGACTAATCCAAGCCTAGTTGACTAGGACTTTGACTAGGTCACAATTCTAGTCAAACAAAACTTCTAAAGTTGGAGTTTGAAGAGGAATAAGATTCCCCTTCTATAAATACTCCTAGGTTAAGACCTTAGAAGGATGATGATGATCAAGAAGTGCACACACATACCCACACCCACATGGCTACTCTCCCTCTCTTTCTCGTCTAGATCCCCTCCCCCAAGAAAAGATTTTGGTTCCTTATTTCATACAAGTGAACCTTAAGGAGGATTGATCATGTTAACTCATAACGTTTGGTCGATCCGTCCTCTCTAAAATATACACTTGATTTTTCGATAGCACGAGGATCAAGATACGTGAGTGAATTGCGTGTATGATTTAGAGGGTCTCTTGTTCGAGATCTTGGTGCAAAATAGGGAACAACGCAAATAGCGGTTTGAAGATAAAACTACAACCGGGTAGTACAACCGGGTAGGTTCCTTTTTGGTGTCTTCGATTTTCCTACCCTATGGACTCCATGATTTGCATGTTTTGTTCAGTCATGAAATACACCGAATGCCCGGAAGGTTCAAGGGAACACCCCTTGAACGTGTTATTTACAATTATGTATGAGCATGTTCTAAATTCGTAATTTATTTTATATCGCGCTTCCGTATTTGCGCTCCTCCCAGGATGATCCACATTCCTTCCCTAGGATTTTAGTGGTATCAGAGCCCGGTTTGGTGTATATGTTAGAATAGGTGACCATGTAAGCCAATTTTGGCGGGTATATGTAACCTATGTCTAGACAATTATAGGTGTTTGATAAATCATTAATGAATAAAGAAGTGAATTTCATTTGGCATCACTTTGTTTGTGTTCACTTATATTTGTTTTCCATATCTGTTCACTACGCAAACAAAGCCCACGGACTGAGAATCAATTTCGGGGACTGGGACTACGCTTGGAGGTAGGTCCATGGAATCAGTCTTCCCGAATCAGTCCGGAAATCTCCAAGTCAAGGAATCCCGAAAATGGGTACCGGGATTCCATTTGAGACTTGCACTAAGCACCTGCTGTCGTGTTTCATCGACGGGTGACGAGGGTCGTCTAAGCAGTGTTAGTGGGTTAGCATGCGAGGACGCAGCTGACTGAGGTGACTCGCGGGAACCGTCTTACGGAGGACCTTGAGTATGGTCAGCAAGGTATGACGTGTATTCCCGGTTCCAACGGTACAGGTCAAGTCCTTTGACTTGAGGAATTGCTGAGTTTACCTGTACATCAGGGCTGTATCTTAGATATGGTGAGAGATTGCCAGAATTCTCTTTGGTAGTCATAAGCCATGTCTAGTGCAGTTCTGGTGTGCAAAGTGACAGTAGTTTCCAAGAAAGGATCTGTCTCCTGTCAATAGGTTTTGGCAGTTGAGTCTCATGTATACTCTAGGTCTTGTCCCTAAAACTGTGGCCACAGTGACTGAACAGAAGGGAAGGATTCCCTTGCGGCGTTTAGTGAGGACAGACCGACACTTAGGTCCAAAATGGGTACCTGCATTTTCCGTGCCCTAGACTCTAAGTGATGAGACCGAAGACAGAAGGACAAGTGTACTGTTAGAGCCTAAATGTTCATCCCTGAATATTTCACCTAGTCTCTAGTGCCATGGACCGTTGCTAGATGGCCACCCATGGTAACGGAAGGATTCTAGGAATCCGACCAAGTCTAGCTGAAAGGTGAACCTAAAGAGTCACACACTATCCACACACATTTAGATATTTAATTAGGAATTAAATATTGGAGTGAAGGAATGATTAAATTGGATTTAATCGGGTCCTTTATTTTTCTTGGAGAAATAATTCCTTCTATTAGATATAAGGAATTAAATTGATAAATTAGATTTATCAAAGGGATTTATTTAATGGGCCCAAATAATATTTATATTTATTTTAGCCTCTTGGAAATATTTAAATAGGTTTTAAATATTCCATTAAATTAAATTAAATCAACGGTTGAGATCAATGGGAGAGATGGATGGCTAGGATTGTTTTGACTAGGTCAAAACACTACTTTGACTAGGACTTTGACTAGGTCAAAATCCTAGTCAAATTAGAGTTCTTAAAAGAGGAGTTTAAAGAGGATTAAACTCCTCTTCTATATAAACCCCTAGCATCCTACAAGTTGAAGGATGATGAAACTCCAACACACACACTACAACACACACACACGGATTCTCTCTCCCTCTCTCTCGTCCGATTCTCTCTCCCTCTCCAAGAAATATTTTCTTGGTTCTTTTTGTTCTTGGAACATTAAGAACTTGATGAATCAATACCATTAATCCATAATGTGTTATTGATTCATCCACTCCAAAAACATAAACTTGTTCGTTGCTAGCACGACGTGCAAGATACGTGGGTGGATCGTGTGTCACGATTTAGAGGGTCTCAAAGACGAGATCTTGGTGCAAAACGGGGAACAACGCTTGTAGCCGTTGAAGACGAAAACGACAACGGGTAGGTCTCGTTTTAATTTTTCGTCCTCTCTTTAATTTCCAACCCTATGGCCTCCATGATTTATTTTATGTTATTCGTTCATGAGATACACCGAACGCCCGGGAAATTTCAAAGGCACACCCTTTGAAACGTGTTTTTAATTTAAAAGCATGTTTAAATTCCGCATTTATTTTTAATTATACCGCGCTTCCGCATTCGCGCTTTTCCCGGGACGATCCACAATTCCTCCTTTCAGTATAGGCTGAGGGTTTTATGTGTGTTAAGCATGAAATACGTGTAAAAGCATGATCGACGTTGTTCTTGATTTATGTTTCAAGCATATCGTCTTTCATGTTATTTATAATATTGGTCATACATGAATTCTTGGTGATTCTTGGAAAATGTAGCAAAAATAATAAAACAAAGGAAGAAATGGAGCACGCGGCAACCGTCGGCTGATCGCGCGCGCGCGCAGGCAGGCTGAGGCGCCTGTGCGCGTGACCGAAAGACGCGCAGCCAAACAGGCCGCGCGCACGCGCAAGGGCTGCGCTTCCAGGCGCGCACGTACGTAGGCAATGGAGCCTGCGGACACACACCCGACAGGCGTGCCTTGAGGGCCGTGCGTGCAGGCGGCACTGCAAGGCAGATCGCACAGGCAAGGGCACTTGTGCGCGGCCGCCCAGCCAGCGCGTGCGCAGGCAGGAGGATCCTGCCTGCGGCCGCGCGCGCACGCAGACCCCGTCTAGTGCACTTAGCATGCGCAGGCGGCAGACAGGGCCTGCCTGTCCCGGTAGGGCGCCGCCGGCAGCGACGGCCCTTGCCCGTTCCGGTGGTGTTCTTATTTTTTTATATTTAAAAATAATTTTTGAAAATAGTTTTATTTATTTTGCATGTTTTCTTGAAGACATTATTTGGAAAATATTTTTTATTTTGTTAGGTTTGGAACCTCAAAATTTTAACATTTTATGAATAATGAGGAAAGATTTTCCTAACAAGAAAAGGATTACCATTGTTACACCAAGTTTGAATGTAGACCTTGTCTTTTAATTCGTTTATGAACCATGATGATTAGTTATCATGGATTATGTGATTGGTTATCATGGATTATGTGCATTTGTGATGATTGGATATCATGAATTATGTGCATTGAATGATAACGGAATGATCAAAAGCCTTAGACCGAATGTATGGTTTTAATTTAATGTTGGGCCTGTGTGCCTCATTTATTTTTCCTCCCTCTCTTTTCTGGTTGCCTTGGAATAATAAAGCTTTCTATCTCCCTCCAAATGTACTCCCCTTGGGTTTTCGCTGGGGTTTTCTTTTAAGTTGTAGTGAGAGTAGTATAGTGGTGAGGAAGTATTTTATTTTATTTTCATGAAGAAGATGAAGCATGGCCCAGAAAGGAGAATCCAAGGAGTTCCATGGAGACTTGGTGGAAAAGGAGGCAAGGCCCATCAGTGTGTTGATGGGTTACTATCATTGAATGTAATTGTATAGGACCAACCTTAGATTGACCATGGAACCACAACGGGCTTAGTGGGTCGCATATGATTTGGGCTTGTGATCATCCGACAAGGGCGTGCTGGGCTTTTAATTTTGCATGTGGCTTTTATGAGATGAATGGTTTATTTATCGTATTACTGCTATATCATGCAAATGATTTTTTAATGCATAATGGATGTATGTATGAATGTGCTATAATGAGATCTCGGTCATCAAACTCTCACTTGGATGGACCAAGTTGAATATTACCATGACAACGTGAGGAAGCTAGTTTCAGTCAATAGCGTGGTCTCATGAGTCATAGCACGTCTTGAAGGACAAGCAGATCCACCCGGGATCGCGAGCGGAAGCAAGAAAATGAGGATATTTAAAAATATTCAAAAGCATAATCGTAAAATCCCAAGGGGTGTTCCCTAGGGTGCTCAACCGGGCGTTCTCTCAATTTCACCCTTAAAGCCCATATTTAAAATGGATATTGAACATAGGGCTTGTGATCATCCGACAAGGCGTTCTCTCATATTTAAAATGGATATTGAACATAGGGCATAAATAATAATAATAAACTACAAAAGCATAATAAACCGAAGTTACCTTTGTAGTTTATCTCTCAATCGGCTACTTGCGTTGTTCCTTTTCGGAAACGTTTTCACCAAGTTTAAAAGTATGAACTCTACAAAGGTGATCCACACCACACCGGAAGAGATGCTCGTTTTCCTTGCTAGAGGAAAACGGATCTAGGAGGGTTCGATTTAAGAAGATAAACACTATCGATTAGTGTTCTTCTTAAACTTACTTTATTCTTCTTGTTGATCCAAGATTAAATGAAGAACACAAGTAAAAGGGAAGAGGGTGGCCGAAAATTAGAGAGAGACAGGAGTGATTTTCTTCTTCTTTTCCTAGAAAAGATGAATAATGAATCTCATACCTTGATGTTAATTTAAGGTCCACTTAAATAATTCCCATTGATCTTTTAATCCAATTAAAACATCCAACGTCTCAACTTTCTATGTTTAATCGATAAATCCCATTTACTGATTAAACGAGGGCTACATACAATATCGGCCCGTCCATCCAATGGACAATCCCTTAAGTAATCCAATTACTTAGTCATCCTCCGAAATTGACTCCAAGTCAATTTCTCCACCTTCTCGGTGATTTGTGTGTGACTTTTTAGGTTCACCCTTAGCTAGACTTGGGCCCGTGTCCAACAAGGGTCCGTTACCATAGGTGGTCGTCTAGCAATGGATCATGGCACTAGAGATTAGTTGAATGTTGGCGTGAACATTTAGGCGCTGATTCCGTATGGGTACGATCCTTCCATCTACTGTCTCCCGGCCTTAGTCTAGGGTATGAAATTGGGCGTCGGTTCCCATCCTTGACTAGAGACTACGCATGCCTCATCATTACATCGACATAGGAAACCATTTCCTGTTCGACCAACTACTGTGACCACAGTTTTAAGCAGCATGAACGTGTCTTCGAGTGCATAGGAGATACCTCTGTCACATACTGACAGGGGATGGATCCTCTTCTTGGAACCCACTGTCCTCGCTACACATTTTGATTGCACTGGATAAGGCTTATAATGATCATCTTACAGATTAATCACCTCTCGCCAGATCCAAGATACAGCCGTCCTGTGCACGTGACTGCCATGGTTCCTCAAGTCTGAAGACTACTCCCGTACTATCGGAACCGGGGAAATCCAATCATACCGACCAAGCCTCCAAGGCTTCCATATGATGATCCCCGCGAGTCAGTCCAATCGGCTTGACCCCAGTCGACCAACCCATCAAGATCGTGTAGGCGTCCCACGCCGGTCGCTGATGAAACAGGGCATTCATCCAATGAACACGGCTCTTGATGCAAGTGTCTATAGGACTCTCGATGCCCTGTCTCGAGGTCCTCGACTTGGAACGTTTCAGACCCAACTCTCAATCAGTTGATTTCATGACCACCATCCAATGCGTGGCCCAACTGCATGAGTTGTGAATCGTGGTCTGTGGGCTTTGTCGTGATTAATGTAAAACACCATTTTATCATATAAATGAGCGCAACAAATAGAATAAAAAAGGTAATGAATACTCATTTTATTCATTGCATAATATTACATTACATCAAGTTATGAAATAGGTTACGAAATGCCAAACCTATTGGCATTCTGGTCACCTATTCAAACAATCTTCCACTTGACCTAAAGCCAATCACCCATTGACCTCAAACCCATCTTATCCAGATCTTGAGTATGGGCAACTTGTGACACAGGCTTCGTAAGTGGATCTGCTATGTTTTCTGCAGAGCTGACTCGGTCCATCCGAACGTCACCCCTGCTAACCATCTCTCTAAGGAGATGGTAGCGTCTAAGAATATGCTTGGATCGGTGGTGAGATCTCGGTTCCTTTGCTTGCGCTATGACCCCGTTGTTATCGCAGAAGATAACCACTGGCTTAGCGTTGCTAGGTACTACACCCAACTCTTGGATGTAGCTCTTTATCCAAAACGTCTCCTTAGCAGCTTCCGAAGCTGCTAAGTATTCAGACTCTGTAGTAGAGTCCACCGTGGTAGCCTGCTTGAAACTCTTCCGACTGGAAGCTAGCGTCGCTATAGCCTTCCAGTATTCAATTCTCCACCACCGTAGTCAAGGACATGTCCTTAGTGAAAGAATTGGGTACGGTCCGGGAATGCAATAGAAGCATAAAAATATTAATTCAAAGCATAATTTAAATCGGGTTCAAAGGGGTGTTCCCTTTGAAGTTCCCCGACGTTCGGTGTATGTCAAGAGCATGAATGAAAGAGTAGAAGATGCTGGACATGTGGCTAAAGGATTAAAAACAAATGATACATAAAATGTAAATAGAAACCAACCTTTGTTCGTATTTACATAGAACGGCTTCTAGCGTTGTTCCTTTTCCGTTTCTCTTTGTATGTCCACTTGAGAGCTCAAAGTAGAATTCCTCTAATTTGTCCACACCACACCATAGAAGAGTTCTCTAAACTATTGCTAGATAGTAGTAGAGAAGAAGAAGAAGAAGAAACAAACAACTAATCCAATTAAATAAACATAAGTCCAAACTCTAATTAATTGATCCAATCAATTAATTAATCCAAACTCGATAAATTAATCCAATTAATTTATAAGTTCTAAGTCCAAAAAATTAACTAATCCAATTAATTAATTTTTGGACCATCCATCAAATGGATTTCCCAATAAATGATCTAATCATTTATTTTTCTCCTTGAATTAATTTAATCTAATTAAATTAATTTGCTTGTTCTAGAATTAATTCCAAATTAATTCTACCAATTCCATAATAATTTGTGTGTAACTCTTTAGGTTCACCCTCAGCTAGACTTGGGCTTATGTCCAACACAATTGGTGAATTAAATCTAATTTAATTAACTATTTCTCAATTAACCATTAATCAGAAAATGCCCGTCACCATGGTGGCTGTCTAACAACGGAGGAGGGTGGGAGAGACTGAAGTGTGTTCATGTTATAGTTAACAATGAAATGGTCGAAGGAAGGTGGGAGAGACTGAAGGATCACATCTATGTACGTCTCGTTATCGAGCCCTGCCTTGAGGTCTTCGAGCTTTTCCACCAAGGTAAGCATCTTGACCCCATGCTCTTGTACAGAGGACCCTTCAGTCATTTTAGTTCCAAAGAACGCCTTCGTCGCGACATACCTAGTATGCCGGTCCGGGACTGCATAGCAATCCTTCAGGCGAGCCATAATGGAAGGGAGATCGTCTAGCCTTTCATACTGCTTCTGAATATCATTCATCATAGAGGCAAGTATGATGCTACGGACTTTCCGGTTATCCTTATGCCAAGTCTTGAATGTCTCACGTTCTTCTGGCGTGGATCCTTCCGACAAGGTCCTAGGGAACGGCTCGTCCATGACGTAGCCTTGGTTCTCATAATCTAGGACTATCCTCAGATTGCACAATCAGTCGTTGTAATTGGTTCCATTAAACTTGTTGGTCTCAAGTATGGTTGATAATGGGTTCTTAGACATTTTTTAAATCTACATTTAAAAGAACAGAACTACGATCAACAAAATTTTAAAAGACGGAAGTTTTAATAAATAATTAAACGCTTGGACTTTAGTCATTTAATGCTCCCACTATTTATACGAAAACACGATACTCTCAAACGTTGTTTTCGGGAAACACCATTTCCTAGTGGGCTTGGGATGCACAGCGATTTTCCCCATACCCCGCTTTTACGATTCGCATGGGAAGAATCCTGTGGGAGGTATACCATACCATTCTCGTTCCACGAGATTCCCAAGATAATTGCTTCACCCTTTCACGTGATCACGAGGACTCCAAGTGAATCACGTTATTTGGACATTAGACCCGACCCAATCAACCGAATCATAGACCCACTGCTACCTCCACGACTCGTGAGACAGGTAACAACAGTCTACTTTTCGTTCGTGACATAGTGCAGCTTCTTTTAAGCACGATAGTCGTGCCACGACTCGTGAGACCACGCTATCGACCTAAATTAGCTTCCTTATTATGCCATGGATTGGAAGGCATGGATGAACTCCTAGAGTCCATGTCCAATTTATCAAGGGTCTAATATTTTGAATTTTGGTCCAACCAAGTGAGAGTTGTAAATGACCGAGATCCCATACATATACACATTCATCCATAATGCGTGATTTAAGGTTTGCATCCCATAGCAGTAACATGATAAATAAACCATTCATTCACTATAAAAGCCCCATGCAAAATTAAAGCTTAGCACGCCCATGTTGGATGATCACGAGCCCAAATCCTATGCGACCTATTGAGCCCGCTGTGGATCTATGGTCAATCTAGGGTTGGTCCTACATTATTACATTTAATAGCAACCCGATCAACATGTTGATGGGCAATGGTCTCTTTTCTATTTCAAATCTCCATGGGAACGCCTTGGATCCTCCATTTTGGGCTCTCCATGTGGACCATCCTTCATCCCCACCAAATACATAAAATAAAAATCCTCACTCCTACACTACTCTCATTACATATGTAAAAAGAAACTCCAGCGAAAATCCGGGGGGAGTACAATAGGAGAGATAGAATGCCTTATTATTCCAAGGCAACCAGAAGAGGAGAAGGAGAAAGCAAAAGAGGCACACAGGCCCAACACAAATTAAACCATACATTCGGTCTAGGGCTCGTGATCATCCATTCTCAATAAACACACATAATTACATGATTTCCAATCACATAAATATATGTATATAATTCATGATATCTAATCACATCATCCCATGATAAAGTAACGAGTTATGTATGAAAAACATCGTACAACATTGGCAATAACCTTTCTCGTTTAGGAAGACCATTCCTCATTATTTGAAGGTGAGTAATACCCCGGGATTCCAAATCCAATACAACAACCTCCCAAATAATGTTCTTTCAGAAAACATGCAAAATTAAATAAAACTAATTTTTCAAAATTATCCCAAAAATTAAATAACAAGAAAACGTAAACATTAACCGGCCGCCGCCTCAGGCGGCGTTCTACCGGCGCACACAGGCCAGCAGGCCCAGCCTACTGTCCACGCGTGTGCAGGGCACGCTTGACCGGGCGCGCGCGCCTGGTCGGCTATGCTGCGCACGCTGGCGCGCGCAGGCACCCCTGCCCGCGTGCGCCATCCTGCCGAGCGCGCGCGCAGACTCCGTTGTCTGCCTGCGTGCGCGCCTGGCACCGCTGCCTCATGCGCGCGCGGGCTTCCCTGCCTGCGTGCGCGCACGCCCGGCCAAGCGTCCGACTGCGTGCATGCCGGCTGGATCCGCGCGCGCTGTGCGCGCTTGGGGAGGCTGCCGCGCGCAGGCTCCTCTGCCTGCACGCACGCCTCGCCTGAGCGCAGTCAGCCGCTGGCTCGCTGCATGTGCCGTTTTTCTCCGTTTTATTTTTCTGCCCCCCGTTTTTCAAGAAAATACAAGAAACCAACAGCACCAAAATTCATACATGATTAAAAGCAAGAAAACGACATGCTTGATAATTAAAACATCAAGAATTAAATAAATCATGCCATACACATTTTCATGCTTTAAACGCACACAAAACCCTAGGCCTATACACCGAACCGAGCTCTGATACCACTAAAAGCCTAGCAAAGGTGTGTGGATCGGCCCCGGAGTAGCGTGAATGCGGAAGCGCGGTATAATTAAAATTGCAAGAATTTAAACATGTATAAAGGAGATAAAATAAACACGTTCAAGGGGTGTTCCCTTGAACCTCCCGGGCATTCGGTGTATCTCATGAATCATAAAACATACAAAACTTATCATGGAGGCCATAGGGTTTAAAAGAAAAGGGACGAAAATCTTAAACCGGAAACCTACTGATTGACGTTTTCGTCTTCAAGCCGGTACTCGCGTTGTTCACCGTTTTGCTCCAAGATCTCGAATGGGAGACCCTCTAATTCGTACACGCAATCCGTCCACGTATCTTGATCTTCGTGCTAGCGAAAGAACAAGTGTATGTTTATTTGGAGAGGACGGATTGATCGAACGTTATTGATTAACGAGACCAACCCTTAGAGTTCAATTGTGAAACACAAAAGAACTTGGAAGAGTTTCTTGGAAGAGAGGGAGAGAGATTTCGGCCAAGAGAGAGAGAGGAGGCCGAGTGCTATGTGTGTGTGCGTCAATTTTTTCATCATCTCTTCTAAAGAGAACACTTAGGAGTATTTATAGAGGAGGACTCCTATTCATCTTCTAATTTCTACTCTTTGAAGGCTCCTCCTTGAATAGGA
This sequence comes from Sesamum alatum, assembly GCA_034509735.1. Classification (NCBI taxonomy): domain Eukaryota; kingdom Viridiplantae; phylum Streptophyta; class Magnoliopsida; order Lamiales; family Pedaliaceae; genus Sesamum; species Sesamum alatum. The sequence continues at coordinate 33,733,716 of JACGWO010000009.1, forward strand.
TTTGACCTAGTCAAATCCTAGTCAACTACTAGCTTCTTGGTCAAATCAATCCTAGCCATTGATTCCTCTCTTTAATCTCAACCATTGATTAATTTAATGGAATATTTAAATCTCATTTAAATAATCTAAAAGGCAATAAATAAATATATCAAATATAAATATTTATTGCAAGCATATTAAATTAATTTCCAATAATTCTAATTTATTAAATAAATTCCTTTCATCTAATAAAAGGAATTAATTTCTTCCCAAGAAAAGAAGGACCCGATTAAATCGAATTCAACCGTTCCATTTCTCCAAATATTTAATTTTAAATTAAATACGTCATGTGTGCGGATTGTGTGTGACTCTTTAGGTTCACCTTCAGCTAGACTTGGTTGGATTCCTAGAATCCGCCCCTCACCATGGGTGGCCGTCTAGCAACGGTCCATGGCACTAGAGACTACGTGAATATGCGTAGGGATGAACATTTAGGCTCTGCAGTACATCTATCTAATGGGGCCTTGTAAAATCCTTCTTTGTTCTTCTTGACCTTCCACCGTGGGCTCCGTCAACCGGAACTTCATCTCTTTGGAAGCCTACATTTAATAAAATAAATCATCACAACCTAATCTACTCTCATTACAACTGAAATGAAACCGCAATCAGAAGTTGGGGGAATACATTTAAAGAGACAAAGCAAGCCTTATTATTCCAAGGCTAAAAATGATAGAAGGAATAAAAACAAAGAGGCACGCAGGCCTCACCTAACATAAAATAAACCATACATAGGCCAAAAAGGGCTAGTGATCATCCTTATTATTTATCAAATAAACAACAACAAAATACATTTATATCAAATATAAACATGCCAAGCATATAAATACATCCCATGCATTTATAAATAGATATCCAATATCTAAAACAATAAACATAATAAAATGCAGAAAATAACATATTAATAATGCAATTAAAAATATGGATCTCAACTATACATCCAATGTACAAATAATTTTTTGTTTGGAAACCATTTTCAAAATAATATAAGGCATGTAAAATAATTTCAGAAAAATCCAATTTAACTAAAATTAAAATATGCCAAAATTAATCATTTCAGAAAATTAGCAGAAATATAAAAAATCAAAATTTTCACGAAAAACGGTGCAAAACAGCCCAGTCGTTCAGACCGGCAGAAAGCCGGCCGCACGCAGGCGCCCGTAGGCACCCATGCCTGCACAGCGCGCGCGTGCAACTTGTCCGCGCGCACAGCGCACAATGGCCACGCGCGATCACCGCACGCCCGTGCGCACACAGGCCGCCTACCTGCGCGCCCTGCCAGCACGCACGCCAGCAGGCGCGCGCAGGCTGTTGCCCGCGCGCGCCCGGCCTGCGCGCCTGCTGGCCAGTGACCGGCCGACAGGGCAGCATGCAGACAGCTATGCCGTTTTTTCATTTTTTTTATTAATATTTCTGCTATAAAAACTGAACCAAAATCATCCATTTACAGAAAATCCAATTCTAAAAAATGCATGGATATCCATAATTTCAAAAGCAAAATTAACACATATTTTCTACACATATTATCATGCTTTAAAGCCATAAATCATGCTTTCAAAAGCAATTTAAACAAGTTCTTCATGCTTAACACATAATAACATGTAAATCCTATAGCCACAACACCGAACCGGACTCTGATACCACTGAAAGAATCGGGTACGGCCCGAGAACGCAACGGAAGCGTAGAAACATTAATTCAAAGCATAATTTAAATTAGGTTTAAAGGGGTGTTCCCTTTGAAGTTCCTCGGCGTTCGGTGTATGTCAAGAGCATGAATGAAAGAGTAGAAGATGCTAGACATGTGGCTAAAGGATTAAAAATAGAAGATACATAAAATGTAAATAGAAACCAACCTTTGTTCGTATTTACGTAGAACGGCTCCTAGCGTTGTTCCTTTTCCATTTCCTTTGTATGTCCACTTGAGAGCTCAAAGTAGAACTCCTCTAATTTGTCCACACCACACCATAGAAGAGTTCTCTAAACAATTTCTAGATAGTAATAGCGAAGAAGAAGAAGAAGAAACAAACAACTCCCAATGAACACTATTGATTAGTGTTTTTGGAATGTTTTAGTTCAAACATTTCCAAAAGGTATGAACACAAAAAGGAGAAAATTTTCAGAGATTTTGGAGAGTTTTTTGATGAAAAATTCGTGCAAGACCATGTCCTTACAAGTTATGTGAATAGTTTTGTGTATATAGAGTTGTTGAATTCAAAATTCAACTTCTCTTGTCAACTTCCAAAGTAACCTACATACACACACACACCATTATCTACATAACCATGCACCATTATAGCAAATAAAACCACCCACCAAATCATATAAAGGCTGGCCACATGTGCCTCATATGTGGAAGATTTTAATTCTTCCTTCACTTGCTATAAATTGAATTTTTCCATGGACTAGGACTACAAGTCTTGGACTGTTATTTAATCTAATTAAATTAAGTCCAAACAAAGTCCATTGGGCATTAATTAATCCAATTAATCTCAATCCAATTGAAGCCTATAAGTTTATTTAATCCAATTATATAAACATAAGTCTAAACTCTAATTAATTGATCCAATCAATTAATTAATCCAAACCCGATATATTAATCCAATTAATTTATAGGTTCTAAGTCCAAAAAATTAAGTAATCCAATTAATTAATTCTTGGACCATCCATCAAATGGATTTTCCAATAAATGATCCAATCATTTATTTTTCTCCTTGAATTAATTTAATCTAATTAAATTATTTCGATTCTTCTAGAATTAATTCCAAATTAATTCTACCAATTCCATAATGATTTGTGTGTGACTCTTTAGGTTCACCCTCAGCTAGACTTGGGCTTGTGTCCAACACAATTGGTCAATTAAATCCAATTTAATTAACTATTTCCCAATTAACCATTAATCAGAAAACGCCCGTCATCATGGGTGGCCGTCTAGCAACGGTCCATGGCACTAGAGACTAGGTGAAAGTTGACGTGAACATTTAAGCTCTCGAGTACCATACGAGTACAGTCCTTCCGTCATTCGTCTCCCGGTCTAGGTCTAGGGCATGGAATTGGGCGTCGGTTCCCATCCTGGACTAGACAACTATGCTCAATAACTCGAGACACGTTTGCTCTATTGATCGACGTAGGAAATCATTCCCTACTCGACCAATCATTGTGGCCACAGACTTAAAGAGCTTAAATCGTCTCAGAGCGCATAGGAGACTCGTGAAAGATTGCGTGGATCGTCCCGGGAAAATTGCGCGAATGCGGAAGCGCGGTATAAAATAAAATTACGGAATTTAAAACATGCTTTTAAAATAAAGAACACGTTTCAAGGGGTGTGCCATTGAAATTTCCCGGGTGTTCGGTGTATCTCATGAACTAACAATATGTAAGCAATCATGGAGGCCATAGGGTTGAAAAATAAAAGAGGCGAAAACGTAAACCGAGACCTACCCGTTGTCGTTTTCGTCTTCAACGGCTACACGCGTTGTTCCCCGTTTTGCACCAAGATCTCGTTCTTGAGACCCTCCAAATCGTGACACACGATCCACCACGTATCTTGCACGTCGTGCTAGCAACGAACAAGTATAAATTTATTAGAGTGGATGAATTAACAACACGTTATGAATTAACGGGATTGATTCATCAATGTTCTAATGTTCCAAGAACAAGAGAACAAGAAAAGAGTTTCTTGGAGAGTAGAAGAGAGAGAGGCGGACGAGAGAGGGGAGAGTGAGGGCCGAAAAATAGTGTGTGTTGTGTGTGTGTTGGAATTTCATCAATCCCTCAAATAGTGCAAGGCTAGGGTTTATATAGAGGAGGAGTTTAATCCTCTTTAAACTCCAACTCTTTAGAAGCTTATTTTGAATAGGATTTTGACCTAGTCAAAGTCCTAGTCAAAGTAGAATTTGACCTTGTCAAATTCAATCCTAGCCTTTCATCTCTCCCATTAAATCTATACCATTAATTTAATTTAATGGAATATTTAAATCCTATTAAATATTCCAAAAGGCCAAATAAATATAATAAATAAATATTAATATTTATTCTAGGCCAATTAAATTAATTTCCTTAATAAATCCAATTTATTAATTTAATTCCTTTTATCAAATAGAAGGAATTAATTCTCCAAGAAAATATAGGACCCGATTAAATCCAATTTAATCATTCATTTACTCCATTATTTAATTCCAAATTAAATACTAAGTGTGTGTGTGGATAGTGTGTGACTCTTTAGGTTCACCTTTCAGCTAGACTTGGTCGGATTCCTAGAATCCGTCCGTTACCATGGGTGGCCATCTAGCAACGGTCCATGGCACTAGAGACTAGGTGAAATATTCGGGGATGAACATTTAGGCTCTAACAATACACTTGTCCTTCTGTCTTCGGTCTTATCACTTAGGGTCTAGGGCACGAAAAATGCAGGTACCCATTTTGGACCTAAGTGTCGGTCTATCCTTACTAAACGCCGCAAGGAAAACCTTCCTTCTGTTCAGTTACTGTGGCCACAGAGTTTAGGGACAAGACACAGAGCATATATGAGACTCAACTGCCAATGCCTTTTGACAGGAGACAGATCCTTTCTTCGAAACTGCTGTCACTCTGTACACCAGAGCTGCACTAGACATGGCTTATGACTACTCAAGAGTATTTTGGCAATCTCTCACCATATCTAAGATACAGACCTGATGTACAGGTAAACTCAGCAGTTCCTCAAGTCAAAGGACTTGACCTGCACCGTTGGAACCGGGAATACACGTCGTACCTTGCTGACCATACTCAAGGTCCTCCGTAAGACGGTTCCCGCGAGTCACCTCAGTCAGCTGCTTCCTAGCATGCTAACCCACTAACACTGCTTAGACGACCTTCGTCACCCGTCAATGAAGTACAACAGCAGATTCTTAGCGCAAGTCTCAAGGGGAATCTCGGTACCCATTTTTGAGATTCCTTGACTTGGAGATTTCCAGACTGATTCGGTAGGACTGATTTCATGGACCTACCTCCAAGCGTAGTCCCAGTCCCCAAAATCGATTCTCAGTCCATGGGCTTTGTTTGCGTAGTGAACAGATATGTAATAGCAGATATAAGTGAACGTAAACAAAGTGTTGCCATATGAATTTCACTTCTTTATTTATAAATGTTTTATCAAACACCTGAAATTGTCTAGACATAGGTTACATATTCCCGCCAAAATTGGCTTACATGGTCACCTATTCTAACAATCTCCCACTTGACCTTTAAAGCCAATCGCCCATATGTCTAATCCCCATCTTCTCAAGATGTTGCGTATGAGCGCACTGCGACATAGGCTTTGTCAACGGATCTGCTGTGTTGTCTGTTGAGTTGACTCGATCCATCCGAACGTCACCTCTTCCTACCATTTCTCTAAGAAGATGGTAGCGTCTAAAAATGTGTTTGAAACGATGATGATATCTCGATTTCTTTGCTTGCGCTATTGCACCGTTGTTATCACAGAAGATGACAACAGGCTCGGCGATGCTAGGCACCACACCTAACTCTTGGATGTAGTTTCTCATCCAAACCGCTTCCTTAGCAGCTTTTGAAGCTGCTATGTATTCAGCCTCTGTAGTGGAGTCAAAAGTGTTTGCTTGCTTGGAACTTTTCCAAGCCACTACTCCTCCATTGATCTTGAATACGTAATCCGATTGAGACTTGGCATCATCGTCATCAGACTGGAAGCTAGCGTCGCTAAAGCCTTCCAGGATCAGCTCTCCATTGCCATAGACTAAGAAAATTTCCTTAGTCCTCCTTAGGTACTTAAGGATGCCCTTAACAGCATTCCAATGTGCGTCTCCTACACAGGATTGATATCTGCTTGTCACGCTCAAAGCGTATGCAATGTCAGGCCTCGTGCAGTGGACCGCATATTGGATGCTACCTACGGTAGAAGCATAGGGGATGACTTTCATCCTTTCAAGTTCCTCATCAGTCTGTGGGGACTGTTTCTTGGACAACTTGATCCCATGCCTCATGGGAAGGAATCCTCGTTTAGAGTTGTCCATTCGATATCTCTTTAGGACCTTCTCCATATACGAGTTTTGGGTGAGCCCTAACATCCTTTTAGATCTGTCCCTGACAATCTGGATGCCTAGGATGTAAGAGGCTTCACCCAAGTCCTTCATGGAAAACTGGGTTGACAACCATGCTTTTGTGTCTCCTAACATTCTAACGTCATTACCAATGAGTAGAATGTCATCCACATAAAGCACTAGGAACACTATTGAGCTCCCACTGACCTTCTTGTATACACAAGGGTCGAATTTGTTCTTGATGAAGTCATATCCCCGTATTACTTCATCAAAGCGAATGTTCCAACTTCGGGAGGCTTGTTTGAGGCCATAGATGGACTTCTGGAGACGACAGACCTTCTGTTCTTCTGTAGTGATCGTGAAACCCTCCGGCTGATCCATATAGATCTCTTCTTCAACGAAACCGTTGAGGAAGGCCGTTTTCACGTCCATCTGTCATATCTCATAGTCATACCATGCTGCTATGGCGAGCAGGATCTGAATGGACTTAGCCGTGGCTACTGGCGAGTAGGTATCCTCAAAATCGACCCCGGGTCGTTGAGTGTATCCCTTAGCTACAAGCCTAGCCTTAAAGGTTGTGATTTCTCCATTAACGCCAAGTTTGCGCTTGTAGACCCACTTACAACCCACCGGCTTGACACTTTTCGGTAGATCTACAAGTCTCTAGACTTGGTTTTCGTTCATGGAGTCCATTTCGGTTTTCATGGCCTCAAGCCATTTCCCGGAGTCAATGTCAGACATCGCTTCTCCATATATCTTAGGATCGTAATCCAAAAGTCCGGTCGTACTTAGAAAACCATATCTCACTGGAGGTCTGGACTCTCTAGTAGACCTACGGAGAACGGGAACGTCAGTGGTGACTGTGGGCGCTGACTGTATCGGAGCCAGCGGTTTAGGGACCGGGGCTGGCCGTTCTGAGGTTGTCTTTCATGCCTAGCATGTTGGACTTCTCGAGGTTGGTCAGCCCTTCGTGTGTCTATCCTGAATCCTCTAAGTGAGGGTTCCGCGACTATATCTGATGGCTGGATTCCATCACTTGATTCCTCAAGGATCAGCTCATCAGGTTGGATATCCTCCGGGAAGCCTTGCTCCAAGAACACTCCATTCCTTGAAACAAATACCTTTTGTTCCAAGGGGTCATAAAAGTAATAACCCGCAGTTTCTTTAGGGTATCCAACGAACCTACATAAGCTAGACCTAGATTCCAGCTTATCTCCCACTATCTCTTGACGTATGCGGGGCTACCCCACACTTTCAAGTAGTTGTAGGATGCAGGCTTGCCGTGCCATATCTCATATGGCGTTTGGGTCAATGCACTGGTGGGCGCTAAATTCAACAATTTGGCCGCTGTTTCTAGTGCATAGCCCCAAAAGGATAAGGGCAATTTGGTAAAACTCATCATGGACCGAACCATGTCCAACAGGGTTCGATTCCTCCTTTCAGAGACACCTTTTAATTGTGGTGTTCCGGGAGGTGTCCATTTTGATATTATACCATGTTCTTTTAGATAATCTAGGAACTCCGTACTAAGGTATTCACCGCCTCGGTCTGACCGTAGGACTTTAATTTTGCAGTTGGTCTGGTTCTCCAATTCAAGTCTGAATTCTTTAAACCTCTCACGAGCTTCAGACTTGTACCTCATTAGGTAAACATAACCATACCGTGAATGATCATCGGTAAAGGTTATGAAGTAGGAAAACCCATCTCGGGCCTGCGTCCTTGGTGGTCCACATACGTCTGTATGGACCAAGTCCAACAGACTTGTGGCAAGCTTGCTTTGTCCTACAAAGGGCCTCTTGGTCATTTTCCCTCTTAGACAGGATTCACAAGTTGGTACCTCACTCAAGTCCCCTACCTTTAGGTTCTTTGAGTCTGCCAACTTTTTCATCCTATCTTGGGATATGTGACCTAGCCTAGCGTGCCACAGTCGTGCGTTCCCGTTATTATCTAATTTACGTTTGTGTTGAGCATTAAGAACGAAGTTCGTTTGTTGCAAGATATAGAGCCCGTTATTTAATGTACCAAGCAGATGAGCAATTCCACACTTCATCAAATAAAAGCAATTTTTATTGATTCTAAACTCATAACCACTATTGTCTAACAATGGAATGGAAATGATGTTTTTAATCATACTAGGTACAAAATAAACTTGCTCTAATTCTATGCTAATGCTATCACTAATCACTAGAGTGGCGGATCCTACTGCTTCTGCCGAGATGGCCTTGCCATTCCCAAACTTTAGGATCATGTCCCCGCTACCCAGTTTTCTGCTTCTTTTCAGCACCTGCAAGTCATTGCAAATGTGAGCTCCACAGCCGGTATCTAATACCCAAGAGGCAGAATTAGTGACCATGTTAACCTCAATCACAAAAATACCTTGGTTCGAGAAGAGTTTGGGGCACTCTCTCTTCCAATGCCCTTTCTCACGGCAGTTGATACATATGTTATATGCCTTTGACTGTTGCTTGGAGACAACCTTTCCCTTTCCTCTGCCTTTCCCCTCTTTGGCAATGGGAACACTCTTAGCGTTCCTAGCTGCTTTGACGGCCTTTCCCTTCCCTTTCTTCTTTTTCCAACGTCCGGCACCCTTGCCTTTCGTCTTGGAAGTCGAAGCACCTCCAAACAATACCGAAGGCGTGGACTTCTTAGTCGTTGCCTCGTATTGCACCAACATATTAATCAACTCATGAATGCTCTTCTCAAGTGCGTTCATGTTATAGTTGACGATAAATTGGTCGAAGGAGGGTGGGAGTGACTGAAGGATCACATCTATGTACGTTTCATTGTCGAGACCTGCCTTTAGGTCCTCGAGCTTTTCCACCAAGGTAAGCATTTTAACCCCGTGATCTTGTACAGAGGATCCTTCTGTCATTTTAGTTCCAAAGAACGCCTTGGTCGCGACATACCTAGTATGCCGCTCCGGGACTGCATAGCAATCCTTAAGGCGAGCCATAATGGAAGGGACATCGTCTAGCCTTTCATACTGCTTCTGAATTTCATTCGTCATTGAAGCAAGTATGATTCTACGGACCTTCCGGTTATCCTTATGCCAAGTCTCGAACGTCTCACGTTCTTCTGGCGTGGATCCTTCCGGTAAGGTCCTAGGGAGAGGCTCGTCCATGACGTAGCCTTGGTTCTCATAATCTAGGACTATCCTAAGATTGCGCAACCAGTCGTTGTAATTAGTTCAATTGAATTTGTTTGTCTCAAGAATGGTTGAAAGTGGGTTCTTAGACATTTTTTAAATCTACATTTTAAAAAACAGTACGCGATCAACAGAAAATAAAGACGGTGGTTTGACAAAAATAATTAAATGCTTCGACTTTAGTCATTTAATCCTCCCACCATTTTTTTACCAAAACACGATACTCTCAAACGTAATTTTCGGGAAATCCTTTCCTAGTGGGCTTGGGATCCACAGCGATTTTTTCCATACCCCACTTTTACGATTCGCATGAAAAAGATCCTGTGGGAGGTATTCCATACCATTCTCGTTCCACGAGATTCCCAAGATTACTGCCTCACCCTTTCACATGATCCCGAGGACTCCAAGCGAATCATGATAATTGGGCGTTAGACCCAACCCAATCGACCGAGCCACAGACCCACTGGTACCCCCATGACTCGTGAGACAGGTAACAGCAGCCCATTTTTCGTTCATGACATAGTGCAGCTTCTTTTAAGTACAATAACGTGCCACGACTCATGACACCACGCTATTGACCTAAAACAGCTTCCTCACTATGCCATGGATTGGAAGGCATGGACAGACTCCTAGAGTTCATGTCCATTTTGTCTAGGGTCTAATATTTCAACATTGGTCCAACCAATGTGAGAGTAGTAAATGACCGAGATCTCATAATAAATAAACATTCACACATTCATCCATCATGCGTAAATTAAACCATCCATAGCAGTTATATGATAAATAAAAAACCCATTCATCCATCATAATAACCACATGCAAAATTAAAGCCTAGCAGGCCCCTGTTGGATGATCATGAGCCCGAATCCTATGCGACCCACTGAGCCCGCAGTGGATCTATGGTCAATCTAGGGTTGATCCTATACTATTACATTAATAGTAACCCAATCATCATGCTGATGGGCCTTGCGCGTGCCCTGGCCTGCCGGACGCCAGCCGCGCTGTGCGTGCGCGCACGCGCACTAGGCGCGCCCGCTGGGCGCGCGCGCGCAGAAACCTCCGTTTGCGTGCTCGCGCGCCTGGTGGCGCTGCTTGGTGGGCCGCGCGCGCGCAGACTTCTCCGCGCGCATCCATGTGAGCGCGCCGGGCGCGTGCGCGCAGACTCCGTTGTTTGCGTGCGCGTGCGCCCGCGCGCGGCCAGACTCCCGGCACGCTGGCCTAACATGCGCCCGTGGGCTCCCCTGCCCGTTTGCGCGCGCGTCCGGCCAGCGCCCTTGTCTGAGCCCCCGGCCGCGCGCCCTGCCTGGATGGCAGCGCGTGGCCTCGCGCATCTGGCCGGGCGGCCGCGCGCAGGCTTCCCTTGCCTCCGCGCGCTGCCCTGCGTGCTGCGCGCGGCCAGCCGGCGTGCGGCTGTTTCCCGTTTTTCGTTCAATTTTCCACCCCGTTTCCCAAGAAAAATAGAAAATACCAATTTGCAGAAATTCACACGAATTGAAAGCAATAAAACGGCATGCTTTTAAAATCAAGAAAATCAAGATTTAATCAAAAACATGCCAAGATCACGTTTCATGCTTAAAACGCACATAAACCCAAGGCCTATACACCAAACCGGATTCTGATACCACTGAAAGATTGCGTGGATCGTCCCGGGAAAATTGCGCGTGAAGTACAAACGGATCCGCCCGGGAGCACGAGCGGAAGCGAGAAAGCGAGAAATCGTGCACGAATTTAAATCTAATTTAAAATATGCAAATCCCAAGGGGTGTACCCTTGGGTGCTCAACCGGGCGTTCGATGTAGGATGTGTAAATATTAAAACATATATTTAAACACATAGGGCATAGATATATAAATGAAATCTATCAAAGCGTAATAAACTATTAACTTTGATTGTTTAGCATATGCTCCCGGCTACTAGCGTTGTTCCTTCTCCGGAATGCTCACGAAATCCAAACGTATGGATTCTCCAAGGTGATCCACACCACACCGGAAGAAACACACGTTCTTCTTGCTAGAAAAGAACGGGTTTAGAAGGAATCGGTTCAAGAGAAGGATACTATGAATTAGTGTTCTCTTAAACTTACTTTGTTCTTCTTCTTGATTCAAAAATCAAGTGAAGAACACAAGTGTAAGAGAGGGAGAGAGCACGAAAATTGAGAGAGAGGAGAGGATTTTTGTCTTCTCTTTTTCCTAGAAAAAGATGAATAATGAATCACTTATGCTAGGTGTTGTATATTCTAATATATATACATAATTAATGTGATTATTGGAATGTGTCTAGGTTCATCCAAGGATGTCTAGATTCATTCCAATCAATCACCATCAATTCTTCAATCAAGCCTACCAAAATTTATGGTATGATCAAATCATACCAAAAGGGAAGAGCTTGATTGGAGTTCATTTGTCTCTTTCCAAAAGAGACAAGTCAACATACCACTTAGCATGCAACATGGCTGATTTTGCTTCCTCCAAGGGAGCATGTCGGCCATATTTAATTAAGGGAAGAAGTCCAACTTCTTCCTATTCCAAATTAGGAATTATTTATCCTCTCGGGTATATTTAACGGACCGGGTTTTATCGTAATCCAATTACGACGAACCCAATATTAAATCCAATTTAATGTCCACTTAAATTATTCCCGTTGATCTTTTAATCCAATTAAAAGATCCAATGTCTCAACGTCTCAACTTTCCATATTTAATTGAAAATCCAATTTACCGATTAAATGAAAGCCCGATACAGTATCGGCCCGTCCATCCAATGGACTTTCCCTCAAGTAATCCAATTACTTATTCTATCCTTCGAGATTGACTCCAAGTCCATCTCTCAACCTCCTCGGTGATTTGTGTGTGACCCTTTAGGTTCACCCTCAGCTAGACTTGGGCCCGTGTCTCACAAGGGCCCGTTACCATGGGTGGCCATCTAGCAACGGTCCATGGCACTAGAGACTAGGTGAATTGGCATGAACATTTAGGCGCCGATTCCGTACGGGTACGATCCTTCCGTCTACCGTCTCCCGGCCTTAGTCTAGGGTATGGAATTGGGCGTCGGTTCCCATCCTTGACTAGGCATCTATGCTTAATACTCGAGACCACGTATGCTTCATTGCGTCGACACAAGAAACCATTCCCTGTTCGACCAACCACTGTGGCCACAGCTTCAAACAACATGAACGTGTCTCCGAGTGCATAATAGATACCTCTGTCACATACTGACAGGAGACGGATCCTCTTCTTGGAATCCACCGTCCTCGCTACACATTCTGACTGCACTGGACAAGGCTTATGATAATCATCTTACAGAATGATTACCTCTCGCCAGATCCAAGATACAACCGTCCTGTGCACGCGACTGCTATGATCCCTCAAGTCTGAGGATTACTCCCGTACTATCGGAACCGGGGAAAACCAATCATACCGACCAAGCCTCCAAGGCTTCCATATGATGATCCCCGCGAGTCAGTCCAGTCGGCTCGACCCCAGTCGACCAACCCATCAAGATCGTGTAGGCGTCCCATGCCTGTCGCCGATGAAACACGGCACTCATCCAATGAACACGACTCTTGACGCAAGTCTCAATAGGACTCTCGATGCCCTGTCTCGATTTCCGCAACTTGGAACGTTTCAGACCCAACTCTTAATCAGTTGGTTTCATGACCACTATCCAATGCGTGGCCCAACTGCACGAGTTGTTATCCATGGTCTGTGGGCTTTGTTGCGATATGAGTTAAACACCATTTTAACAAATGTAAGATGAGCGCAACAAAGAAGGTACCATTGGTGACGAATACTCATCTTATTCATCACATAATAATATTACATTTACATCAAGTTGTCAGATAGGTTACAAATCGCCAAACCTATTGGCTTTCTGGTCACCTATTCTAACAACGTGAATGCGGAAGCGCGGTACAAAATAAAATTGCGGAATTTAAAACATGCTTTTAAAATAAAGAACACGTTTCAAGGGGTGTGCCCTTGAAATTTTCCGGGTGTTTGGTGTATCTCATGAATGAACAATATGTAAGCAATCATGGAGGCCATAGGGTTGAAAAATAAAAGAGGCAAAAACTTAAACCGAGACCTACCTGTTGTCGTATTCGTCTTCAACGGCTACACGCGTTGTTCCCCGTTTTGCACCAAAATCTCGTTCTTGAGACCCTCCAAATCGTGACACACGATCCACCCACGTATCTTGCACGTCGTGCTAGCAACGAACAAGTATAAATTTATTGGAGTGTATGAATCAACAACACGTTATGAATTAACGGTATTGATTCATCAATGTTCTAGTGTTCCAAGAACAAGAGAACAAGAAAAGAGTTTCTTGGAGAGTAGAAGAGAGAGAGGCGGACGAGAGAGAGGGGAGTGAGGGCCGAAAATAGTGTGTGTTTTGTGTGTGTTGGAATTTCATCAATCCCTCAAATAGTGCAAGGCTAGGGGTTTATATAGAGGAGGAGTTCAATCCTCTTTAAACTCCAACTCTTTAGAAGCTTACTTTGACTAGGATTTTGACCTAGTCAAAGTCCTAGTCAAATGTATTCAATCCTAGCCTTTCATCTCTCCCATTAAATTTCTACCATTAATTTAATTTAATGGAATATTTAAATCCTATTAAATATTCCAAAAGGCCAAATAAATATAATAAATAAATATTTATATTTATTCTAGGCCCATTAAATTAATTCCCTTAATAAATCCAATTTATTAATATAATTCCTTTTATCAAATAGAAGGAATTAATTCTCCAAGAAAATATAGGACCCGATTAAATCCAATTTAATCATTCCTTTACTCCAATATCTAATTCCAAATTAAATACTAAGTGTGTGTGTGGATAGTGTGTGACTCTTTAGGTTCACCTTTCAGCTAGACTTGGTCGGATTCCTAGAATCCATCCGTTACCATGGGTGGCCATCTAGCAACGGTCCATGGCACTAGAGACTCGTTGAAATATTCGGGGATGAACATTTTGGCTCTAACAGTACACTTGTCCTTCTGTCTTCGGTCTCATCACTTAGGGTCTAGGGCACGGAAAATGCAGGTACCCATTTTGGACCTAAGTGTCGGTCTGTCTTCACTAAACGCCGCAAGGGAAACCTTCGCTTCTGTTCAGTAACTGTGGGCACAGATTTTAGGGACAAGACACAGAGCATATATGAGACTCAACGGTCAAGTTCTTTCTTGGAAACTACTGTCACTCTGTACACCAGAGCTGCACTAGACATGACTTATGACTACTCAAGAGTATTTTGGCAATCTGTCACCATATCTAAGATACAGACCTGATGTACAGGTAAACTCAGCAGTTTCTCAAGTCAAAGGACTTGACCTGTACCGTTGGAACCGAGTGTTGGAATAGGTGACCAGAAAGCCAATAGGTTTGGCAATTTGTAACCTATCCGACAACTTGATGTGAATGTAATATTATTATGTGATGAATAAGATGAGTGTTCGTCACCAATGGTACCTTCTTTGTTGCGCTCATCTTACATTTGTTAAAATGGTGTTTAACTTATATCGCAACAAAGCCCACAGACCATGGATAACAACTCGTGCAGTTGGGCCACGCATTGGATGGTGGTCATGAAACCAACTGATTAAGAGTTGGGTCTGAAACATTCCAAGTCGAGGACCTCGAGACAGGGCATCGAGAGTCCTATTGAGACTTGCGTCAAGAGTCGTGTTCATTGGATGAGTGCCGTGTTTCATCGGCGACAGGCGTGGGACGCCTACACGATCTTGATGGGTTGGTCGACTGGGGTCGAGCCGACTGGACTGACTCGCGGGGATCATCATATGGAAGCCTTGGAGGCTTGGTCGGTATGATTGGTTTTCCCCGGTTCCGATAGTACGGGAGTAATCCTCAGACTTGAGGAATCATGGCAGTCACGTGCACAGGACGGCTGTATCTTGGATCTGGTGAGAGGTAATCATTCTGTAAGATGATTATCATAAGCCTTGTCCAGTGCAGTCAGAATGTGTAGCGAGGACGGTGGATTCCAAGAAGAGGATCCGTCCCCTGTCAGTATGTGACAGAGGTATCTCCTATGCACTCGGAGACACGTTCATGCTGTTTGAAGCTGTGGCCACAGTGGTTGGTCAAACAGGGAATGGTTCCCTGTGTCGACGCAATGAGGCATACGTGGTCTCGAGTATTAAGCATAGATGCCTAGTCAAGGATGGGAACCGACGCCTAATTCCATACCCTAGACTAAGGCCGGGAGACGGTAGACGGAAGGATCGTACCCGTACGGAATCGGCGCCTAAATGTTCACGCCAATTCACCTAGTCTCTAGTGCCATGGACCGTTGCTAGACGGCCACCCATGGTAACGGGCCCTTGTAGGACACGGGCCAAGTCTAGTTGAGGGTGAACCTAAAGGGTCACACACAAATCACCGAGGAGGTTGAGAGATCGACTTGGAGTCAATCTCGAAGGATAAAATAAGTAATTGGATTACTTAAGGGAAAGTCCATTGGATGGACGGGCCGATATTGTATCGGGCTTTCATTTAATCGGTAAATTGGATTTTCGATTAAATATAGAAAGTTGAGATGTTGAGACGTTGGATCTTTTAATTGGATTAAAAGATCAACGGGAATAATTTAAGTGGACATTAAATTGGATTTAATATTGGGTTCGTCGTAATTGGATTACGATAAAACCCGGTCCGTTAAATTATACCGAGAGGAGAAATAATTCCTAATTTGGAATAGGAAGAAGTTGGACTTCTTCCCTTAATTAAACATAGCCGACATGCTCCCTTGGAGGAAGCAAAATCAGCCATGTTTCATGCTAGGTGGTATGTTGACTTGTCTCTTTTGGAAAGAGACAAATCAACTCCAATCAAGCTCTTCCCTTTTGGTATGATTTGATCATACCATAAATTTTGGTAGGCTTGATTGAAGAATTGATGGTGATTGATTGAAATGAATCTAGACATCCTTGGATGAACCTAGACACATTCCAATAATCACATTAATTATGTATATATATTAGAATATACAACACCTAGCATAAGTGATTCATTATTCATCTTTTTCTAGGAAAAAGAGAAGACAAAAATCCTCTCCTCTCTCTCAAAATTTCGTGCTCCCTCCCTCTCTTACACTTGTGTTCTTCACTTGATTTTGAATCAAGAAGAAGAACAAAGTAAGTTTAAGAGAACACTAATTCATAGTGTTCTTCTCTTAAACCGATTCCTTCCTAACCCGTTCTTTTCTAGCAAGAAGAACGTGAGTTTCTTCCGGTGTGGTGTGGATCATCTTTGGAGAATCCATACGTTTGGATTTCGTGAGCATTCCGGAGAAGGAACAACGCTAGTAGCCGGGAGCATACGCTAAACAATCAAAGGTAACGGTTTATTACGCTTTGATTGATTTCAATTGTATATCTATGCCCTATGTGTTTAAATATATGTTTTAATATTTACACATCCTATATCGAACGCCCGGTTGAGCACCCAAGGGTACACCCCTTGGGATTCGCGTATTTGAATTTTTATTTAAATTTACGCACTTATCTCGCTTTTCTCGCTTCCGCTCGCGCTCCCGGGCGGATCCGCTTGTCCTTCAAGTGGTATCAGAGCCCGGTTCGATGTAAGGGGTATAGATCTATGTGTTTGGCATGATCTACTTGCTTTTAAATGGCTTTATTGGCATGTTAGATTACATAAATATATGAATAATATGATGATTCAATTGTTTGGATTTAATGTACTTTTGGCATGCTTAATTTTGTTAAATTGGATCTAAAATTGCATGCTTATTTTCAGAATAATATTAATGTTATTGTGCTGAAACAGTTTTGAAAAACAAAAAAAAAAAAAAAATTTGGTCGGGTCGGCAGTGGCCGCGCGCAGGTGGGCGCGCGGGCGCTGTGCGCAGCCGGCGCTGCTGGCCGAGGGCCAGGGCGCGGCACAGCGCGCGTGCGCAGGGCGCGCAGGCTTGCTGCCTGCACGCGCGCGCGCGCTGCCCTGTGCGCGCGCGGGCGGCCGGCCAGCACAACGGCTGGGCCGTTTTGTGCCGTTTTTCGACTTTTTCCGGAAAATTCGATTTTCTGTATTTTCTGCACAATATTCTGAAAATATTTTAATTTTGCATTTTTGATTTTGGAATAATTGGATTATTCCTTGGATTAAATTTGCTTAATTAATTTGGGATTAATACATGCATTGGATGCATTGTGTAAAATGTCCATTAAATTTAAAATTTGAATTTTGCATATTATTTATATATTTATGCTTTTGTGATGTTGGACATCACTTGGATATTTGGAATATCCATTGGTTATTTATGCATGATTATTTGGAATAATTATGTTATGTGAGTTGATGGAATCAACATGGGATGATCACAAAGCCCTAGACCTTGTGTATGGATGAATGAATGTTTATTTATTTTCTGTTGGGTGGGCCTGCGTGCCTCTTGTTTTTGGGACTATCATCTCCCGTATTTTCAGCCTCATGATGTTAAGGCTTGTTTTCCTTATTACCAATGTATTACTTTCAGTTGTAATGAGAGTAGATAGGATTGGTGAGGTTTCAATTTTAACAAGCAATTGGAGTCGGAGACCCCAAGGAGGAGCATCAAGGCGTGAAACAAGAGCACTACAAGGCCCATTGGAATGACAATGGGTATATTACTGTTGTAATAATTTAGGACCACCCTAGACAGACCATAGACTCACTGCGGGCTCAGTGGGTCGCATACGTTGGCCTTGTGATCATCCTAACAGGGGTATGCTATGTTTTCTGCATGCGGCGTATTTATTTATCGCTTTAAATATTGGATATTTATGCATGCTAAAACACAATAATGTGATGAGGTCTCGGTCATACACAAACTCTCATTTGGTTGGACCAAATTAAATATTAGGCCCAGAACGGACTTGGATCAAAATGGTATTTTGGTCTGTCCGAGCCTTCCATCCACAGCAATGTGGTGAGGAAGCTACCACTACCCAAGTGTGGTCTCACGAGTCGTGGCACACTTGGACTAGGGGAAAGCTGTACTATTGTTGTGAACAAAAAGACTGCGCTCGCTGTTTCCCTGTCTCACGAGTCGTGGGGGGGCAACAGTTTGAGGCATGATTTGGTTGATGGGTCGGGCCCAACACTGAGTAACATGGTTCGCTTGGAGTCCTTGGGACCATGTGAATATGTGAGGCAAAATATCTTGGGAATCTCATTGGATGAGAATGATATTGGATATCTCCCACGAGGTCTTCTTCATGTGAATCGTAAAAGCGGGGCATGGAGATTACGCTTGTGGATCCCAAGCCCACTAGGAAATGGTTTCCCGAAACTCCGCTTGATAGTGGCGGACTTTCGTATAAATAGTGGGAGGGTTAAAGACTAAAAGACCAAGTCTTCAACTTGAACAATAATATTACCATCATCTGCTAATTTCTGCTTTACATTTTCATTAATGTAGATATGTCTAAGAACCCGTTAACCATGATTCTTGAGACTAACAAATTCAATGGAACGAACTACTCGGACTGGCTGAGAAACCTGAGGATTGTCCTCGGTTTCGAGAACCAAGGCTACGTCTTGGACGAGCCGCCACCGAGCGACTTACCGGAGGGGTCCACGCCTGAAGAACGTTTGACGTTCGAGAAATGGCATGAGGACAACCGGAAAGTACGCAGTATCATACTGGCTTCGATGTCTAACGACATCCAGAAGCAGTATGAGAGGCTGGACAACGTCTCCGCCATAATGCTCCGCATGAACGAGGTATGCGGTTCCGGATAGGCATATTAGATATGCCGCCACAAAAGCATTCTTTGGCACCAAGCTCGCTGAAGGAGCGTCTGTACAGAGTCATGGGGTCAAGATGCTCTCCCTAGTGGAGAAACTCGAGGACCTTAAAGTTGGGCTTAACAATGACACGTACATTGATGTGATCCTCCAGTCGCTTCCTCCATCCTATGACCCGTTTGTTGTAAACTACAACATGAACGGACTTGAGAAGTCTATTCATGAGTTGATCAAATGCTGGTCCAATACGAGGCAACGACCCACAAGTCGGCGCCGGCGGTATTGATAGGAGAGGCTTCGACCTCCAAGGTGAATGGCAAGTGGGCCGGACGCTGGAAGAGGAAGAAGGGCAAAGGGAAGACGGTTGTGGCCCCTGCTCACGCTCCGGGCGTCCCTGTTGCTCCGGTTGGACCGAGCAAAGGGAAAGGAAAGGCCCGTGGTTCTCAGCGGTCCAAGGCAAATGATGTCTGCATGCATTGCCAAGGGAAAGGGCATTGGAAGAGGGAGTGCCCACAACTCCTCTCCAACCCAGGTGTGTTTGTGGTTGAAGTTAATATGATTACTAATTTGCTTCATGGGTATTGGATACCGGGTGTGGTGCTCACATCTGCAATGATTTGCAGGCACTGGAAAGAAGCAGAAGGCTAACCAAGGATGAGATGATCCTAAGGCTAGGCGATGGCAAGGCCGTTGCTGCGGAGGCCGTAGGATCACTAGAGTTAGCCATTAGTAGTCATGTTAGGATTGTACTGAACGACTGTTTCTATGTACCTAGCATGATTAAAAAAATTGTTTCCATCCCGGTCCTTGATAAAGAGGGATATGAATTTACCATCAATAAAAACGGTTTTTTCATTATCAAAGATGGTATTTCTCATTTGCTTGGTACATTGGTCAACGGTCTGTACATAATTCAACAGTCTAATTGGATTATGACTGCAGAACACAAACGAAAACGTGATGATCATAATAACGCACAGATATGGCATGCGAGGTTAGGTCATATCTCTAAAGATAGGATAAGAAGGTTGGTGGACTCAAAGAGTCTAGAAATAGACGATTTGGACAACCTACCGACCTGCGAATCCTGTCTAAAGGGAAAGATGACCAAGAAACCCTTTGTTGGACAAAGTACGCTAGCCAGTGGTCTGTTGGATTTGATCCATACAGATGTCTGTGGTCCACTAAATACTCAGGCTAGAGGTGGGTACTCGTACTTCATAACCTTTACCGATGATCACTCACGGTATGGTTATGTTTACCTGATGAGGTACAAGTCTGAAGCCTTTGAAAGATTTAAGGAATACAGACTTGAAGTAGAGAACCAAACCGGTCGAAAGATCAAAGCCCTTCGGTCGGACCGAGGTGGAGAGTATTTGAGTGGTGAGTTTACTGATTATCTAAAAGAGAATGGGATTCTCTCTCAGTGGACCCCTCCTGGAACACCGCAGCTTAATGGTGTGTCTGAAACGAGGAATCGGACCTTGTTAGACATGGTCCGATCCATGATGAGTTTTACCGAACTACCCCTTTCCTTCTGGGGATACGCTCTTGAGACGGCGGCCAAAGTTTTGAACTTGGCGCCATCTAAAAGGGTATCCCAGACGCCACATGAGATATGGCATGGCAAGCCTGCCTCCTACAAATACTTGAAAGTGTGGGGTTGCCCCGCATATGTCAAGAGATTAGTGGGAGATAAACTGGACTCGAGGTCTAGTTTATGCAGGTTCATCGGCTATCCGAAAGAAACTGCGGGGTATTATTTCTATGATCCCTCCGAGCAAAAAGGTTTTTGTCTCGCGAAATGCAGTGTTCTTGGAAAAAGGTTTTCCATCGGATAGTCAACGCGATGAGGTACTCCTTAAGGAATCAAGTGAGGTACCCCATGAGGCGGCAGTGGCATCTGAGCCAGTGGTTCCCACTGATATTGTTTCAGTCCTCCGTAGGTCGGCCAGAGTATCCCATGCACCTGATAGGTATGGATTTTCTGGGCCTGACCAGTCAGTTGGATAATGATCCAAAGACGTACGGAGAAGCGATGTCGGACATCGATTCGGACAAGTGGCTTGAGGCCATGAAATCCGAGATGGACTCGATGGGTACAAACAAGGTTTGGACCCTAGCAGATCCACCAAAAAGGGGTTAAACCCGAAGCTGGAACATACGTTTTGATGAAGTCATACGGGGATATGATTTCATCAAGAACGAGTCCGATCCTTGTGTATACAAGAAGATCAGTGGGAGCTCAGTTGCGTTTCTGGTGCTTTACGTGGATGACATCTTGCTCATTGGGAATGATGCTAAGATGTTGGGTACCACTAAAGCTTGGTTGTCAACACAATTCTCCATGAAGGATATGGGCGAGGCATCCTACATCCTTGGCATCAAGATCTACAGGGATAGATCTAGAAGGATGTTAGGAATGGCCCAGTCCTCGTACATTGAGAAAGTCTTGAAGAGATTCAAGATGGAGAACTCAAAACGAGGATTCCTTCCTATGAGGCATGGAATTAAGATATCCAAGAAGCAGTCTCCTAAGACTGATGAGGAGCTTTAAAGGATGTTGGACATCCCCTGCTTCAGCCGTAGGCAGCATACAGTATGTTGTTCAGTGCACTAGACCTGATGTGGCTTTCGCTTTGAGCGTAACTAGCCGATATCACTGGAGTGCAGTCAAGACTATCCAAAAGTACCTGAAAAGGACTAAGGACATGTTCTTGATCTACGGCGGTGGAGGGTTGATACTGGAAGGCTATAGCGACGCTAGCTTCCAGTCGAATGACGATGATGCCAAGTCTCAGTATGGTTTTGTATTTAGACTTAATGGTGGCGTGGTTACTTGGAAGGGTTCCAAGTAGGCTACCACGGCGGACTCCACCATAGAGTTTTGAATACATAGCGGCTTTGGAAGCTGCTAAGGAGTGGTCTGGTTGATGAGCTACATCCAAGGGTTGGATGTAGTACCTCGCATTGCTAAACCTGTAATTATCTTTTATGATAACAACGGGGCGATAGCGCTAGCAAAGGAACCGAGATCTCATCACGATCCAAGCATATTCTTAGACGCTACCATCTACTTAGAGAGATGGATAGCAGGACTGACGTTCGGTTGGACCGAGTCAGCTCCGCAGAAAACATAGCAGATCCACTTGCTAAGCCCATGTCGCAAGTTGCCCATACTCACCATCTGAATAAGAGGTTCGAGGTCAATGGGTGATTGGCTTTAGGTCAAGTGGGAGATTGTTGGAATAGGTGACCAGAAAGCCAATAGGTTTTGTAACCTATCCGACAACTTGATGTGAATGTAATATTATTATGTGATGAATAAGATGAGTGTTCCTCACCAATGGTACCTTCTTTGTTGCGCTCATCTTACATTTGTTAAAATGGTGTTTAACTTATATCGCAACAAAGCCCACAGACCATGGATAACAACTCGTGCAGTTGGGCCACGCATTGGATGGTGGTCATGAAACCAACTGATTAAGAGTTGGGTCTGAAACGTTCCAAGTCGAGGACCTCGAGACAGGGCATCGAGAGTCCTATTGAGACTTGCGTCAAGAGTCGTGTTCATTGGATGAGTGTCGTGTTTCATCGGCGACAGGCGTGGGACGCCTACACGATCTTGATGGGTTGGTCGACTGGGGTCGAGCCGACTGGACTGACTCGCGGGGATCATCATATGGAAGCCTTGGAGGCTTGGTCGGTATGATTGGTTTTCCCCGGTTCCGATAGTACGGGAGTAATCCTCAGACTTGAGGAATCATGGCAGTCACGTGCACAGGACGGCTGTATCTTGGATCTGGCGAGAGGTAATCATTCTGTAAGATGATTATCATAAGCCTTGTCCAGTGCAGTCAGAATGTGTAGCGAGGACGGTGGATTCCAAGAAGAGGATCCGTCCCCTGTCAGTATGTGACAGAGGTATCTCCTATGCACTCGGAGACACGTTCATGCTGTTTGAAGCTGTGGCTACAGTGGTTGGTCGAACAGGGAATGGTTCCCTGTGTCGACGCAATGAGGCATACGTGGTCTCGAGTATTAAGCATAGATGCCTAGTCAAGGATGGGAACCGACGCCTAATTTCATACCCTAGACTAAGGCCGGGAGACGGCAGACGGAAGGATCGTACCCGTACGGAATCGGCGCCTAAATGTTCACGCCAATTCACCTAGTCTCTAGTGCCATGGACCGTTGCTAGACGGCCACCCATGGTAACGGGCCCTTGTGGGACACGGGCCCAAGTCTAGTTGAGAGTGAACCTAAAGGGTCACACACAAATCACCGAGGAGGTTGAGAGATCGACTTGGAGTCAAATCTCGAAGGATAAAATATGTAATTGGATTACTTAAGGGAAAGTCCATTGGATGGACGGGCCGATATTGTATTGGGCTTTCATTTAATCGGTAAATTGGATTTTCGATTAAATATGGAAAGTTGAGATGTTGAGACGTTGGATCTTTTAATTGGATTAAAAGATCAACGGGAATAATTTAAGTGGACATTAAATTGGATTTAATATTGGGTTCGTCGTAATTGGATTACGATAAAACCCGGTCCGTTAAATTATACCCGAGAGGAGAAATAATTCCTAATTTGGAATAGGAAGAAGTTGGACTTCTTCCCTTAATTAAACATAGCCGACATGCTCCCTTGGAGGAAGCAAAATCAGCCATGTTTCATGCTAGGTGGTATGTTGACTTGTCTCTTTTGGAAAGAGACAAATCAACTCCAATCAAGCTCTTCCCTTTTGGTATGATTTGATCATACCATAAATTTTGGTAGGCTTGATTGAAGAATTGATGGTGATTGATTGAAATGAATCTAGACATCCTTGGATGAACCTAGACACATTCCAATAATCACATTAATTATGTATATATATTAGAATATACAACACCTAGCATAAGTGATTCATTATTCATCTTTTTCTAGGAAAAAGAGAAGACAAAAATCCTCTCCTCTCTCTCAAAATTTCGTGCTCCCTCCCTCTCTTACACTTGTATTCTTCACTTGATTTTGAATCAAGAAGAAGAACAAAGTAAGTTTAAGAGAACACTAATTCATAGTGTTCTTCTCTTAAACCGATTCCTTCCTAAACCCGTTCTTTTCTAGCAAGAAGAACGTGAGTTTCTTCCGGTGTGGTGTGGATCACCTTTGGAGAATCCATACGTTTGGATTTCGTGAGCATTCCGGAGAAGGAACAACGCTAGTAGCCGGGAGCATACGCTAAACTATCAAAGGTAACGGTTTATTACGCTTTGATTGATTTCAATTGTATATCTATGCCCTATGTGTTTAAATATATGTTTCAATATTTACACATCCTACATCGAACGCCCGGTTGAGCACCCAAGGGTACACCCCTTGGGATTCGCGTATTTGAATTTTTATTTAAATTTACGCACTTATCTCGCCTTTCTCGCTTCCGCTCGCGCTCCCGGGCGGATCCGCTTGTCCTTCACCGAGAATACACGTCATACCTTGCTGACCATACTCAAGGTCCTCCGTAAGACGGTTCCCGCGAGTCACCTCAGTCAGCTGCTTCCTAGCATGCTAACCCACTAACACTGCTTAGACGACCTTCGTCACCCGTCGATGAAATACGACAACCGATGCTTAGCGCAAGTCTCAAGGGGAATCTCGGTACCCATTTTTCGAGATTCCTTGACTTTGAGATTTCCGGACTAATTCGGTAAGACTGATTTCATGGACCTACCTCCAAGCGTAGTCCCAGTCCCCGAAATCGATTCTCAGTCCGTGGGCTTTGTTTGCATAGTGAACAGATATGTAATAGCAGATATAAGTGAATATAAACAAAGTGTTGCCATATGAATTTCACTTCTTTATTCATAAATGTTTTATCAAACACCTGAAATTGTCTAGACATAGGTTATATATTCCCGCCAAAATTGGCTTACATGGTCACCTATTCTAACAACTCGACTGTCATATACTGACAGGTGACAGATCCTATCGTAGAATCCACCGTCCTCAATACATATTCCGACTGCACTGGATAAAACTTATGATGAACGTATCCCGGATACGGACATCTCTTGCCAAACCTTAGATACAATCTTCATTGCATGTGACTGCTATGATTCCTCAAGTCCGAGGACTAATCTCGTACTATCGGAGCCGGGAATTCCAGTCATACGGACCAAGCCTCCAAGGCTTCCATATGACGATTCCCGCGAGTCAGTTCAGTCAGCTGGCACCCTTGTCAACTAACCCGCTAATATTGCATAGACGTCCAACGTGTGTTGCCGATGAAACACGGCACTCATCCAATGAATGCAATCCTTAGTGCAAGTCTCTCTAGGACCCTCGATGCCCTGTCTCGAGGTCCTCGACTTGGAATGTTTCAGACCAACCCTTAGAAGTTGGTTTCATAGCTGCCATCCAATACACAACCCAACTACATGGGTTATCCAATTGATCTGTGGGCATTTATTGTGACGTTAAAACGTCGTTTAACGTAATCAGTAAGCACAACAAACACATAGTTCCAAGGATGAATACTTACTATATTCATCATGTCAATATTACATTATTAAAGATTGCTAAATAATACCCAAAACTGCTAATTCAATTGGCTTTTTGATCACCTATTCTAACACTTAGTCCTTTTTAGGTACTTCAGGATAGTCTTGGCCGCACTCCAGTGTGCCTCCCCGGCACATGACTGATATCGACTGGTCACGCTCAAAGCGAAAGCCACATCAGGTCTAGTGCACTGGACAACGTACTGAATGCTGCCTATAGATGAAGCATAGGGGATGTCAAATATCCATTTAAGCTCCTCATTAGTCTTAGGAGATTGCTTCTTGGATAACTTAATTCCATACCTTATAAGAAGGAATCCTCGTTTTGAGTTCTCCATCTTGAATCTGTTCAAGACTTTCTCAATGTACGAGGACTGGGCTATTCCTAACATCCTTCCAGATCTATCCTGTAGATCTTGATGCCAAGGATGTAGGATGCCTCGCCCATATCCTTCATGGAAAATTGTGTTGACAACCAAGTTTTAGTGGTTCCCAACATCTTAGCATCATTCCCAATGGGCAAAATGTCATCCACGTAAAGCACCAGAAACGCAACTGAGCTCCCACTGATCTTCTTGTATACACAAGGATCAGACTCATTCTTGATGAAATCATATCCCCGTATGACTTCGTCAAAACGTATGTTCCAGCTTCGGGAAGCTAGTTTGAGGCTATAGATGGACCTTTGGAGACGGCATACCTTCAACTCTTCTCCAACATATGTGAAACCTTTCGGTTGATCCATATAGATCTGTTCCTCTACGAAACCGTTGAGGAAAGCGGTTTTCAAGTCCATCTACCATATTTCATAGTCATACCATGTTGCTATGATAAGCAGCATCCGAATGGACTTAGACATTGCTACAGGCAGTAGGTTTTCTCAAAATTGAGCCCGGGTCGCTAAGTGTAACCCTTCGCCACAAGCCTGGCTTTGAAGGTTGTAACCTCCCCGTCAGCTTCAAGCTTATGTTTGTAAACCCATTTACACCCTACGGGTTTTACCCCTTTGGATGGGTCCACTAGGGTCCAAACTTGGTTGCACCCATCGAGTCCATCTCGGATTTCATGGCCTCAAGCCACTTATCCGAATCGATGTCCGACATCGCTTCTCCGTATGTCTTTGGATCATTATCCAACTGACCTGTCGGGCCTAGAAATTCATACCTATAAGGTGGTTGGGATACTCTGGCTGACCTACGGAGGACTAGAACATTATAAGCGGAAACTACCGGCTTAGATGTCACTGCCGCCTCATGGGGTACCTAACTTGATTCCTCAAGGAGTACCTCATCGCGTCGACTATCCGATGGAAAACTCTTTTTCAAGAACACCGCGTTTCGCAAGATAATAATACCCCGCAGTTTCTTTCGGATATCCGATGAACCTGCATAAACTAGACCTTGAGTCCAGTTTATCTCCCACAAATCTCTTGACATATGCGGGGCAACCCCACACTTTCAAGTATTTGTAGGAGGCAGGCTTGCCATGCCATATCTCATATGACGTCTGGGATATCTTGTTAGATGGCGCCAAGTTCAAAACTTTGGCCACCGTATCAAGAACGTATCCCCAGAAGGACGAGGGGAATTCGGTAAAACTCATCATGGATCGGACCATGTCCAACAAGGTCTGATTCCTCCTTTCAGACACACTATTCAACTGTGGTGTTTCAGGTGGGGTCCACTGAGAGATAATCCCATTCTCTTTTAGATAATCAATGAATTCTCCACTTAAATACTCTCCACCTCGGTCCGACTGGTTTGGTTCTCTACGTCAAGTCTGTATTCCTTAAACCTTCCAAAGGCTTCAGACTTGTACCTCATCAGGTAAATATAACCATACCGTGAGTGATCATCGGTAAAGGTTATGAAGTACGAGTACCCACCTCTAGCCAGAGTATTTACTGGGCCACAGACGTCCGTATGCATCAAATCAGACCGACCATTGGCTAGTGTACTTTGTCCAACAAAGGGTTTCTTGATCATCTTTCCCTTCAGGCTGGATTCGTAGGTCGGTAGGTCGTCCAAATCATCTATTGCTAGACTCTTTGAGTCCACCAACCTTCTTATCCTATCTTTAGAAATATGACCTAACCTCGCATGTCAAATCTGTGCATTAACTTGATTATCATGTTTTCGTTTGTGTTCTACAGTCATAATCGAATTAGACTGTTGAAGTATGTACAGACCGTTCACTAATGTACCAAGCAAATGAGAAACACCATCACTTATAATATAAAAACTATTTTTATTGATGGTGAAAGAATAACCCTCCTTATCAAGGACGGGTATTGATACAATATTCTTAATCATGCTAGGTGAAATAATATGTGGATCGTCCCGGGAAAATTGCGCGAATGCGGAAGCGCGGTATAAAATAAAAATAGCGGAATTTAAAACATGCTTTTAAATTAAAGAACACGTTTCAAGGGGTGTGCCCTTGAAATTTCCCGGGTGTTCGGTGTATCTCATGAATAAATAACATGTAAGCAATCATGGAGGCCATAGGGTTGAAAAATAAAAGAGGCGAAAACGTAAACCGAGACCTACCCGTTGTCGTTTTCGTCTTCAACGGCTACACGCGTTGCTCCCCATTTTGCACCAAGATCTCGTTCTTGAGACCCTCCAAATCGTAACACACGATCCACCCACGTATCTTGCACGTCGTGCTAGCAACGAACAAGTATGTAATTTTTGGAGTGGATGAATCAACAACACGTTATGAATTAACGGTATTGATTCATCAATGTTCTAATGTTCGAAGAACAAAAGAACAAGTATTATTTTCTTGCTAAGAGAGAGAGGGGGCGGACGAGAGGGGAGAGGGAGAGAGTTGTGTGTGTGTTGGAATTTCATCATCCTTCAAACGGTGCAAGGCTAGGGGTTTATATATAGAGGAGGAGTTTAATCCTCTTTAAACTCCAACTCTTTAGAAGCTTACTTTGACTAGGATTTTGACCTAGTCAAAGTCCTAGTCAAAGTAGAATTTGACCTTGTCAAATTCAATCCTAGCCTTTCATCTCTCCCATTAAATCTCAACCATTAATTTAATTTAATGGAATATTTAAATCCTATTAAATATTCCAAAAGGCCAAATAAATATAATAAATAAATAATAATATTTATTCTAGGCCCATTAAATTAATTCCCTTAATAAATCCAATTTATTAATTTAATTCCCTTTATCAAATAGAAGGAATTAATTCTCCAAGAAAATATAGGACCCAATTAAATCCAATTTAATCATTCCTTTACTCCAATATTTAATTCCAAATTAAATACTAAGTGTGTGTGTGGATAGTGTGTGACTCTTTAGGTTCACCTTTCAGCTAGACTTGGTCGGATTCCTAGAATCCGTCCGTTACAATCGGTGGCCATCTAGCAACGGTCCATGGCACTAGAGACTAGGTGAAATATTTGGGGATGAACATTTAGGCTCTAACAGTACACTTGTCCTTCTGTCTTCGGTCTCATCACTTAGGGTTTAGGGCACGGAAAATGCAGGTACCCATTTTGGACCTAAGTGTCGGTCTGTCCTTACTAAACGCCGCAAGGGAAATCTTCCCTTCTCTTCAGTTACTGTGGCCACAGATTTTAGGGACAAGACACAGAGCATACATGAGACTCAACTGTCAATGCCTTTTGATAGGAGACAGATCCTTTCTTGGAAACTACTGTCACGCTGTACACCAGAGCTGCACTAGACATGGCTTATGACTACTCAAGAGTATTTTGGCAATCTCTCGCCATATCTAAGATACAGACCTGATGTACAGGTAAACTCAGTAGTTCCTCAAGTCAAAGGACTTGACCTGTACGGTTGGAACCGGGAATACACATCGAACCTTGCTGACCATACTCAAGGTCCTCCGTAAGACGGTTCCCGTGAGTCACCTCAGTCAGCTGCTTCCTAGCATGCTAACCCACTAACACTGCTTAGACGACCTTCGTCACCCGTCGATGAAATACGACAGCAGATGCTTAGTGCAAGTCTCAAGGGGAATCTCGGTACCCATTTTCGAGATTCCTTGACTTGGAGATTTCCGTACTGATTCGGTAAGACTGATTTCGTGGACCTACCTCCAAGCGTAGTCCCAGTCCCCAAAATCAATTCTCAGTCCGTGGGCTTTGTTTGCGTAGTGAACAGATATGTAGTAGCAGATATAAGTGAACGTAAACAAAGTTTTGCCATATGAATTTTTCACTTCTTTATTCATAAATGATTTATCAAACACCTGAAATTGTCTAGACATAGGTTACATATTCCCGCCAAAATTGGCTTACATGGTCACCTATTCTAACACTAGGTACATAGAAACAATCGTCAATACAATCCTAACATGACTACTAATGGCTAACTCCATTGATCCTACGGCTTCCGCAGCAATGGCCTTGCAATCGCCTAGCCTCAGGATCATCTCATCCTTGGTTAGCCTTCTGCTTCTTTGCAGTGCCTGCAAATCATTGCAGATGTGAGCACCACACCTGGTATCCAATACCCATGAAGCAGAATTAGTTATCATGGTTACTTTAACCACAAACATACCTGGGTTGGAGAGGAGTTGTGGCAACTCCCTCTTCCAATGTCCCTTTCCTTTCCTTTGCCTATTCCCACCGGGGCAACAGGGGCGCCTCGAGCACGATCAGGGGCCGCAACCGTCTTCCCTCTTCCCTTCTTCATCTTCCAGCGTCCGACCCTCTTGCCATTCGCCTTGGAGGTTGAAGCCTCTCCTAGCAATACCGCCGACGCCGACTTGTGGGTTGTTGCCTCGTATTGGACCAGCATGTTGATCAACTCATGAATAGACTTCTCAAGTCCGTTCATGTTGTAGTTTACAACAAACGGGTCATAGGATGGAGGAAGCGACTGGAGGATCACGTCAATGTACGTGTCATTGTTAAGCCCAACTTTAAGGTCCTCGAGTCTCTCCACTAGGGAGAGCATTTTGACCCCATGACTTTGTACAGACGTTTCTTCAGCAAGCTTGGTGCCAAAGAATGCTTTTGTGGTAGCATATCTAATATGCCTATCCGAAACCGCATAAACCTCGTTCATGCGGAGCATTATGGCGGAGACGTTGTCCAGCCTCTCATATTGCTTCTGGATGTCGTTCGACATCGAAGCCAATATGATACTGCGCACTTTTCGGTTCTTCTGGCATGTACCCCTCCGGTAAGTCGCTCGGTGACGGGTCATCCAAGACGTAGCCTTGGTTCTCAAAACCGAGGATAATCCTCAGGTTTCTCAGTCAATCCGAGTAGTTCGTTCTGTTAAACTTATTAGTCTCAAGTACCATGGTCAATGGATTCTTAGACATATCTACATTTATGAAATGTAAAGCAAAAATTAGCAGATGATGGTAATATTATTGTTCAAGTTGAAGACATGGTCTTTTACTCTTTAACCCTCCCACTATTTATACGAAAGTCCACCATTCTCAAGTGGAGTTTCGGGAAACCATTTCCTAGTGGGCTTGGGATCCACAAACGTAATCTCCATGCCTCGCTTTTACTCACATGAAGAAGACCTCATGGGAGATATCCAATATCATTCTCATCCAATGAGATTCCCAAGATACTTTGCCTCACCTATTCGCATGGTTCCGAGGACTCCAAGCAAGCCATGTTACTCAGTGTTGGGCCCGACCTATCAACCATATCATGCCTCGACTGTCGCCCCCCACGACTCGTGAGATAGGGAAACAACGAGTGCAATCTCTTTGTTCACAACAATGGTGCAACTTTCCCCTAGTCCAAGTGTGCCACAACTCGTGATACCACACTTGGGTAGTGGTAGCTTCCTCACTACATTGCTGTGGATGGAAGGCTTGGACAGATCAAAATACCATTTTGATCCAAGTCCGTTGTGGGTCTAATATTTAATTTGGTCCAACGAAATGAGAGTTTATTAAATGACCGAGACCTCATCACATTAAGTGTTTTAGCATGCATAAATATCCAATATTCATTAAAGCGTTTAAATAAATACGCTGCATGCAGAAAACATAGCATACCCTGTTAGGATGATCACAAGCCCAACCTATGCGACCTATTGAGCCTGCAGTGAGTCTATGGTCTGTCTAGGGTGGTCCTACATTATTACAAAAATAATAAACCCATTGTCATTCAATGGGCCTTGTGGCTCTTCTTGTTTCATGCCTTGATGTTCCACCTTGGGTCTCCAACTCCATGGGCTTGCTAAAATATGAAATCTCACCAAAATCTATCTACTCTCATTACAAAAGAAAGTAATACATGGAAACTATACGAACAATCCTTAACATCATGAGGCTGAAAAACGGGAGATGATAGTCCCAAAACAAGAGGCACGCAGGCCCCACCCAATAGAAATGTAAATAAAAGGCATATATCCATACACAAAGTCTAGGACTCTTGTGATCATCCCATGTTGATCCCATCAATGCATATAACATAATTATTCCAAATAATCATGCTTAACAAAGGATATTCAACATATCCAAGTGATGTACAACATCATAAGGTACAAATATATAAATAACATGCAAAGCTCTAATTTCAAATTGAATAGACATTACATACAATGCATCGAATGCATGTATTAAACCCAAATTAATTAAGCAAATTTGATCTAAGGAAAAATCCAATAATTCAAAAATCAAACAT
Organism: Sesamum alatum; assembly: GCA_034509735.1. NCBI lineage: Eukaryota > Viridiplantae > Streptophyta > Magnoliopsida > Lamiales > Pedaliaceae > Sesamum > Sesamum alatum. The sequence goes on from JACGWO010000009.1 coordinate 33,765,888, forward strand.
GCAAAATTAATTCATTTTCAGAATAATGTGCAGAAATCCCAGAAAATCCAATTTTTCGAAAAACGTAAAAAAACAGCTCTGCTGTTGTGCCAGCCGACCGCCTACACGCACAGGGTTGTGCACACGCGCGCGGAGGCAACCAGCCTGCGGGCTTATCGCCGGTGCGCCCCTATGTAGCGCTGGTCGGGAGGCCAACAACTGCGCCTCTGCGCACAGCAGGCGCGCGCGCAGGCGCCTGCCTGCGCGCGGCACAATGTTCATGGCCGTCGCTGCCAGCACGTAAGCTGGCAAGCATGCCAGCCAGGCTGCGCGCCCGCCAGCCAGTGGCCGGCCGGCAGGGGCGGTGGCCAATTGCTGCCGCTACTATCCCGATTTTAATGTTTTTCCGACTTTTCTTTTCAGCACATAATATATAACACAAACTGAAAATAAACATGCAATTTTTAAGATCCAATCTTAAACAAATCGCATGCATAATGTCCATCAAATTCAAACAAACGAACAATCATAAATATTCATATATTCATACAATCATACATGCTTATACAACCGTAAAAGCAAGTAGGTCATGCCAAGCACATAGATCTATGCCCCTTACATCGAACCGGGCTCTGATACCACTTGAAGGGACAAGCGGATCCGCCCGGGAGCGCGAGCGGAAGCGTGAGAATGCAATATGTTAAAATTTAAGCAAGAGCATAATCGTAAAATCCCAAGGGGTGTACCCTTGGATGCTCAACCGGGCGTTTGATGTAGGATGTATAAACATTAAAAAATGAATATTGTACATAGGGTATAGATATGAAACGTAAACTATTAAAGCGTAAAACTAATGATTGTAGAACAAGCAGATCCGCCTGGGAGCGCGAGCAGTAGTGAGAAATGTAAATTAATACGTAATTAAAATCGCATATTGAAACGAAATGCCAAGGGGTGTACCCTTGGGTGCTCAACCAGGCGTTGGATGTAGGATGTATCAATACTATATCATGTATTATACATAGGGCATAGATGAATAGAAAACAATAGAAGCGTAATAAATGTTACGTTTGTAGTTTTTCACGCACGTATGGCTACAAGCTTTGTTCCTTTCTTCCGAATGTTCACCAAGCTCAAATATATGAACTCTCCAAAGGTGATCCACACCACACCGGAAGAAACTCACGTTCTCCTTACTAGAAGAAAACGGGTTTGTGAAGGAATTGGTTTAAAGAAGATGAACACTATGAATTAGTGTTCTTAAACCTTCTTTGTTCTTCCCTTCTTGATCCAAGATCAAGTGAAGAACAATGGTAGAAGAGGGAGAGAGAGGCTGAGAGTATGAGGGAGAGAGGAGGCCGAATTATGCTTCTTCTTTTCCTAGAAAAGATGAATTATGATTCTCTTGCATAAGGTGTTAGTATATACTAATATATATACATAATTAATGTGATTATTGGAATGTGTCTAGGTTCATCCAAGGATGTCTAGATACATCCCAATCAATCACCATTACTTCTTCAATTAAGCTTACCAACTTTTAAGGTAATCAAATCATACCAAAAGGGAAGGGCTTGATTGGAGTTGATTTGTCTCTTATCAAAAGAGACAAGTCAACCACCACCTAGCATACAACATGGCTGAATTTTGCTTCCTCCAAGGGAGCATTTCGGTCATGCTCAATTTGGGAAGAAGTCCAACTTCTTCCTATTCCAAAATAGGAATTAATTCTCCTCTCGGGTCAAAATTTAACGATCGAATTTTACCGTAATCCAATTACGACGAACCCAAAATTAAATTCAATTTAATGTCCACTTAAATAATTCCAGTTGATCTTTCAATCCAATCAAAAGATCCAACGTCTCGACTTTCCATATTTAATCGAGAAATCCCATTTACCATTAAACAAGGGCCCGATACGATATCGGCCCATCCATCCAATTGACAATCCATTAAGTAATCCAATTACTTATTTATCCTTCGAGATTGACTCCAAGTTAATCTCTTAACGTTCTCGGTGATTTGTGTGTGACCCTTTAGGTCACCCTCAGTTAGACTTGGGCCCGTGTCCCACAAGGGCCCGTTACCATGAGTGGCCATCTAGCAACGGTCCATGGCACTAGAGACTAGGTGAATGTTGGTGTGAAAATTTTGGCGCCGATTCTGTACGGGTACGGTCCTTCCGTCTACCGTCTCCCAGCCTTAGTCTAGGGTATGGAATTGGCCGTTGGTTCCCTTCCTTGATTAGGCATCTATGCTTAATACTCAAGACTACGAATACTTCATTACGTCGATACAGGAAACCATTTCCGGTTCGACCAACCATTGTGGCCATAGCTTTAAACAGCATGAACGTGTCTCCGAGTGCATAGGAGATACCTCTGTCACATACTGACAGGGGATGGATCATTTTCTTGGAATCCAGCATCCTCGCTACACATTCTGACTGCACTGGACAAGGCTTATAATGATTATCTTACAGAATGATCACCTCTCGCCAGATCCAAGATACAGCCATCCTGTGCACGTGATTGCCATGGTTCGTCAAGTCTGAGGACTACTCCCATACTATCGAAACCGGAGAAATCCAATCATACTGACCAAGCCTCCAAGACTTCCCCGCGCGTCAGTCCAGTTGGCTCGACCCCAGTCGACCAACCCATCAAGATCGTGTAGGCGTCCCACGCCTATCGACGATGAAACACGACACTCATCCAATGAACACGACTCTTGATGCAAGTCTCCATAGGACTCGTGATGCCCTGTCTGTTAGAATAGGTGACCATGAAGCCAATCTTGTTAGGCGAATTGTAACCTATGTCTAAGCAATTTTAAAGTTTTAATAAACCTTGATGAATAAGAAAGTGATATTCATCTGGCTCATACTTTGTCTGTGTTCACTTTTACTTCTTTATAACTGTTCACTACACAAATAAAGCCCACAGACTGAGATCACATTTTGGGGACTGGGACTATGCTTGGAGGTAGGTTCATGAAATCAGTTCCGCCGAATCAGTCTGAAAATCTCCAGGTCAAGGAATCTCGGGAAATAGGTATCGAAAATCCACTTGAGGCTTGCACTAAGCATCTGCTGTCGTGTTTTCATCGACGGGTGACGAGGGTCATCTATGCAGTGTTAGTGGGTCAGCTTGCTAGGGAGCAGCTGACTGAGGTGACTCGCGGGAAGTGTCTTATGGAGGACCTTGAGTAGGGTCCGATAGGTATCATGTGAGTTCCCGGTTCCAACGGTACAGGTCAATCGTTTGACTTGAGGAATTACTGAGTTTACCTGTACACCGTGTCTGTATCTTAGGTATGGTGAGAGATTGGCAAAACACAGTTCCTGAGTAGTCATAAGCCATATCTAGTGTAGCCATGATGTGCAACGTGACAATAGTTTCCAAGAAAGGATCTGTCTCCTGTCAAGAGCGTTGATAATAGCGTCTCATTATACACTGAGTCTTGTCCCTAAAATCTGTGGCCACAGTAATTGAACAGAAGAAAAGGATTCCCTACGGCATTTAGTATAGGACAGGCTGACACTTAGGTCCAAGATGGGTACCTTCGTATCCGTGCCCTAGACCCTAAGCGGTGAGCCTGTAGACGGAAGGATAGATGTACTGTAGAGCCAAAATGTTCACCCCCCATGCACATTCACCTAGTCTCTAGTGCCATGGACCGGTGCTAGACGGCCACCCATGATAACGAACGGATTCTAGGAATCCGACCAAGTCTAGCTGAAGGTGAACCTAAAGAGTCATACACAATCCGCACACATAACGTATTTAATTTAGAATTAAATATTTGGAGAGAGATGGAACGATCAAATTAGATTTAATCGGATCTTTCTTATCTTGGGAAAATTAATTCCTTTACTTAGATGAAACGAATTTATCTAATAAATTAGATTTATTGGAATTTGATTTGATGGCTTAAAATAAATATTAATATTTATTTTATTTATTTCTTGCCCTTTGGATTATTTAATTAGATTTAAATATTTCATTAAATTGATGTATGGTTGAGATTGAAGAGGGAGATGGATGGCTAGGATTGGTTTGACCAAGAAGCTAGCTTTGACTAGGATTTGACTAGGTCAAATCCTATTGCAAGAGGAGTCTTCCAAAGAGTGGGAACTAGAAGAGGAATAGGATTCCTCCTCTATATATATATGCCTAACTCTTCACTTTGGAATACATGATAAAATTCAAAAAACACACACACACACACCATCACCGCCGACTCCTCTCTCTCTCAGCCACTCCCTCCCCTTTTTCCAAGATACTCTCTTGTTCATTTGTGCTATACAATTGAAGTAAAGGAGGATTGATCTCGTTAATTGATAGCGTTTGATCAATCCGTCCTCTCCAAATAAAATACACTTGATTTTTCGCTAGCATGAGGATCAAGATACGTGGGCGGATTGCGTGTACGAATTAGAGGGTCTCAACTCGAGATCTTGGAGCAAAAGGGGGAACAACGCGAGTAGCGGTTCCAAGACAAAACGACAACCGGGTAGGTTTTCGATTTTGTTAATTCCATCCTTTAAACCCTATGGCCTCCATGAATTTTTGTTTATTTTTCGTTCATGAGATACACTGAATGCCCAAGAGATTCAAGGGAACACCCCTTGAACGTCTATTTTTAATTCTTGTTTATGGCATGTTTTAAATTATTATAATTTTATTATACCGCGCATCTGCATTTGCGTTACTCCTGGGACGATCCATATGCCTTTGCTAGGCTTTCAATGGTATTAGAGCCCGGTTCGGTGTATAGGCCTAGGGTTTTATGTGTGTTTCAAGCATGAAAACGTGTATGGCATGATTTATGTGTTTCTTGATCTTTTAAATTATCAAGCATGTTGTTTTCTTGTCTTTTAAACATGTATGAGTTCTTAGTATTATTGGTGTTCTTGGTTTTCTTGAAAAATGATGTAGAAAATAAAACGGAATGAAAAATGTATCACGTGGCAGCCAGCGGCTGATCGTGCGCGCAGGCAAGGGATTCTGCACGCGGCAGCCCCGCCAGGCACGCACAGCGCGCGCGGGTTTGCGGCCACTGTGCGCGCTACCGGACGCGTAGGCCGACGCATAGCCGGGCGCATGCGCACGCGGGCAAGGGAGCCCGCGCGCACGCGCTAGGCCAGCAAGTCAAGGGCGGTCGTGCGGCTTGTGCGCGGTCAGGCAGGCCGCGCGCGCACGTGCGCATAAGGCAGTGCCACCAGGCGCGCACGCAAGCAAGCAACGGAGCATGCGCGTGTGCGCCTGGCAGGCGCGCCCGATGCGCACGTGCGCATGCTGGCCCGCGTGCACCGGCAGGTACCGCCGGAGGCGGCGGCCGCTCATTGGTTTATGTTTGTGTTGTTCTTTAATTTTTGGATAATTTCTGAAAAATTGATTTTATTTACTTTGCATGTTTTCTTGAGGACATTATTCACTTTCAAATAATGAGGAAAGGTTTCCTAAACGAGAAAGGAAATTGCCAATGTTATGCTAAGTTTACATACATGACTCGTTCTCTCATTTTATTATGGATGATGTGATTGGATATCATGGATTATGTACATGTATTTATGTGATTGGATATCATGTAATTATGTGCGTTGATTGAGAATAGATGATCACAAGCCCTAGACAGCATGTATGGTTTAAATTTATGTTGGGCCTGTGTACCTCTTTTATTTTCTCCTCCTCCTTTTCTAGTTGCCTTGGAATAATAAGGCATTCTATCTCCCTCCTATTGTACTCCCCCCGGGTTTTCGCTGGGGTTTCTTTTTAAATATGTAATGAGAGTAGTATAGGAGTGAGGAATTATTTTATTTTTATTGGCGGAGATGAAGGATGGCCCAAATGGAGAGCCCAAAATGAAGAATCCAAGGCGTTCCATGGAGACATGAAGGAGAAAGAGACCAAGGCCCATCAGCATGTTGACTGGGTTGCTATTAAAGGTAATAGTATAGGACCAACCCCAGATTTACCATAAATCTACTGCGGGCTCAGTGGGTCGCATAGGATGCGGGCTTGTGATCATTCAGCAGGGGCGTGCTAGGCTTTAATTATGCATGTGGCTCTTATGGTTAATGAATGGTTTATTTATCATACTATTGCTATGGGATGCAAACTTTTATTATGCATTATGTATGTATGTATGTATGTATGTATGGGATCTCGGTCATTTCAACTCTCACTTGGTTGGACCAAAGTTTAAAATATTAGACCCTTAAAAAAATGGACTTGGACTGTAGGAGTTCGTCCATGCCTTCCATCCATGGCAAAGTGAGGAAGCTGATTTAGGTCGATAGTGTGGTTTCACGAGTCGTGGCACGACTATCGTGCTTGTAGGAAAAATAAAGCATATATGTGAAGCACATTAACACATATTGCACATAATCGATTTCGGGGATTACCTCAATGCTATGGTATGTCAACACGCAGCGGAATTAACTTTATGACACCCGGATCTTCGTGGCTCGCCTACAAGCTTTTCCAAAATCTCTTGGATCTGCAAAGTACGCCCCACAAATTCACGTATCTCCTAGCACGTCCCTTCTCTTCCTTGTCACGATCGTCCTTCTCTCGCTCCACGTAGATTGCTACTAGAGCTACCGACCAGAGTTTACACGCCTTAAACCCCCGGAGACTTTTGGTGATACTCCGAGAGAGAACAGAGAGAGAATTTAGCGAGAGGCTTTGGGAGAGAGTACTTCGAATAATAATTGTATTTTTCATTCCATAGGAGCACCCTATTTATAGGTGTACAAGAGAGGAGTCCAACCCTAATACAAACTGTAGGGGACTACAGACTCTTCACACAAGAGGAGTCCTCCCTAACCAGGAGTTTCGGGAGACTTCAAACTCTTTGTGAAATATGGATGATTTTTAATATCTCCCACTCATACATATTTGACATAGCCTCTCCAATCCAATAATATCTCATCTCCCATCCCCTCTTTCATACGGGGAGTAAGGCGTGCGACCAAGCGAGAAAAGGTAAAACATGAGGAGAGTTATATTAAGTTATCACCAATACTAACATAACTCATCAACTCCAAAGAAACTCGCTGTGTACCCCAAACCTCGTGGACACACTTGATCAAGCATCTCTAGATCCCTCAACAAGTAGAGCATGCTTGACCCTCTCAGATATGCTTCTACGTTCATGACTAGTCAGACATATTCCGACTAAGTCGCCCGGGCTATGAACAATAGAACATAAGTGCGTCACTAACTTGGTTCTTCCTCGGCCTCTCACATCAATCAGTTTGGCCTTGACAGCTTTCCTAGACATGCTCCGACAGACCGTATCACTCGTGGCCATTGGAAAGCATGCTAAAGTAGCATCATCAAGCTTACGCCTCATGACATGGTCCTGAGTCCCAAAGGGTACAAGGGATTGTATGGGCTCACACAGTGACGAAGCAGGGACCTATTCAGTCACTCCCCATAGTGGGTCGTCTTAACGCACATGTAGTATGATTACATGCTGTGATGGAGCTCCCACTCAACTTGGGCATGTCACTGCTCTTAACATCACATGAACCTGAGTTCAGTCGCTATCCAAGCGCCTGACCTGCGTATCACCAGACAGTTACCCTCTTGATATCTTCTGGCGGTTCGCACGTTCAGCTGTAAACAGGCTTTTATGAAGTTTGGACATACTTCATAGTCGATCACGCATGATCTCATCCTAGCTCTTTAGCTAAGGCGGCCTTGGTTATATGTTTAACCTCCATCGCTCTTAAAGCGTGAAGGCGATCATTCGCATGACTTATTTATGCGAAGTGATCCTTTCTAAGCCTCATCCTGCTCGCTATCATAGCGCCAGGGAGATTGCCCGTGTGAGTGGGTCAATCTAAGCCTGGTGACATTCACACATATGTATAGACACAGTACTCTAACGAAACAAGAATCATATATTCTTATAATAAAAGTGTTCTTACAGGCTCAAAAAGCTTAAATCCTACGCAGTCCCATACTACTCACATGCCTTTGAAATGCGTCTTTACGCAAAGGTTTAGTAAAAGGATCTGCTATCATATCAGTAGTAGGAATATGCCTGAGAACCACTTGGTTTTGCGCAATGCTATCACGAATGAAGTGGTATCTGGTATCTATATGCTTAGTCCTCCCATGATACTTGGGGTCCTTCGCATATGCTACGGCGGCTGTGTTATCACAATAGATTACAACAGCATCATCAACGTGCGCCGAAATGCGCAGACTTTTGAGGAATCTCCTCAACCAGATAGCCTCTTGGACCGCTGATGTACAAGCCACATATTCTGCTTCCATGGTGGACAAAGAGATGCAGGCTTGTTTCTTGCTGCACCAAGTGATAGCAGCACCTCCTAACAAGAATGCATATCCCGATGTGGATTTGCGTTCATCTCTGTCCGCTGATCCATCAGCATCACAGTATCCAACCAGCTTTAAACTTCCCCGTGGTAGGTCAAAGCCAGATCACTTGTTGCTTTTAGATATCTGAGTATCCTCTTGACCGCTACCCAGTGGTCGGGTCCAGGATTACTTTGATACCTGCTCACCATTCCAACTGCAAAGCACAGGTCTGGTCGAGTACACATCATAGCGTACATCAAACTTCCTACAGCGCTAGCATATGGAACCTTAGCCATACGTTTCTTCTCTTCTTCTGTCTTAGGGCATAATTCTCTGCTAAGAACACAACTTTTGTCCATGGGTGTGTCAACAGGATTAGCATTGTGCATACGAAACCGCTCTATGATCCTTTTGATATAAGTCTCTTGAGACAAGCTCAAAAGTTTCCTAGAGCGATCTCGGTGTATCTTAACACCAAGTATGTACTCAGCTTCTCCCATGTCCTTCATCTCAAATGTTGAGGACAGCCACTTCTGAGTGGCGACAATCATTTCCACGTCATTTCCTGCCAACAAAATGTCGTCCACGTACAGTGAAAGAATCAGAAATTTCTTTACACTTCTTTTGACATACACACAGTGGTCCTCCTCAACCATCGTGAAGCCTATCGAGGTGATAGCTCGATGAAATCGATAGTACCACTGCCTGGATGATTGTTTCAGGCCATAAATGGAACGTTTTAAGCGGCACACTTTGCCTTCACATCCCATTTCCTGAAAACCTTTAGGTTGATCCATGTAGATCTCCTCATCCAGTTCTCCATTGAGAAATGCTGTCTTTACATCCATCTGGAACAATTCCAGATCTAGGTGGGCGACAATGGCTAGGAGTAGGCGAACAGAGGCAAATCTCACCACTGGGGAGAACGTCTCTTCATAATCTACACCCTCTCGTTGGGTATAACCCTTCGCCACCAATCGAGCTTTCAATTTGTCGATGCTTCCATCTGCCTTACGTTTGACCTTTAGAACCCACTTGTTCCCAATGGTCTTACGCCCAGCTGGAAGATCAACTAGCTCCCAAACATTGTTCTTAGCCATGGAGCACATCTCTTCTTCCATTGCAGCTATCCACTCTTTTGCATTCGGTGAAGTCACAGCTTCTTCGTAAGTAGCTGGTTCATCCACATCTACAGAAGCACATACAAAGGCTTCCCCCTCGATCTCATATCGACGACGGGGTATTCCTCCTCTTCTACTTCTTCGCATCTGTGGATTTTGAGAGTTCTGTTCCTCTAGCGAACAACTCCCACTTAGATTGGGGTCGCTTTCATTATCCCCGTCGATTGCTGGGTGAGAGTGTGGAGTCTCACCCTCGCCAGGGATAGATGCGCCGCCCTGAGGATCTCGCAACTCGTATAGTTCAAGATCCCCTTTGACTTCACTTATGCTCGGGAAATCCTCTTCAAGGAAATCTACATCGCGGGACTCAATTTCTGTCATTCCTCTATCAGGGTGTTCACCGTACATCACATAGCCTTTAGAGTGCTCACAATATCTTATAAAGATAAGTTTGCTGGCTCTAGGACCCAATTTCCCATACTTATGAGAAGTACTGTGAACAAACCTGCCGACCCCCATGGACGTAAGCCTTCTAAGTTGGGCTTTCTGCCATGCCATAATTCATAGGGAGTCGAAGGAACAGATTTGGAGGGCACACGGTTTAAGATGTAGGCAGCAGTCAAAATTGCATCTCCCCAAAATGATATTGGGAGATTTGCTTGCGCCATCATCGATCTAGGCCATTTCCAGAAGTGTACGATTCCTTCTCTCTGCAACCCCATTTTGTTGCGGAGTATGTGGAATCGTTAATTGCCGTATGATTCCTTTTTCCTCACAAATTTGTTTGAATTGATCAGAAAGATATTCTCGCCCTCTGTCAGTTCTTAGAACTTTCAGGTTCGTATCTCGTTGATTCTCAACCTCTGCTAAGAATCGCTTAAAATAAACAAGCGCTTCTGAACGGTGAGATAAGAGATATACTGACCCATAGCGCGAATAATCATCAATGAAAGTGAGAAAATAATATGCACCGTGACGTGCTCTCACATTCATTGGCCCGCATATGTCTGAGTGGACTAACTCTAAGGAGTGAGTAGCCCTCTTAGCCTTCCCAAAAGGCTTTCGGCAGGCCTTTCCCGCCAAACATGGTTCACAAGGAGGAAGGTTGACTTTAGCGAGAGAACCTAATAGGCCTTCTCGAGCTAACCTAGTCATCCTTTCTTGTCCTATGTGTCCCAATCTCGCATGCCAATTAACAGAAATATTATCAACAGAAGAAGCAATGTAAGAAACACATTCATTGGCTAATTCTAGCATGAAAAAAACATTATTCATAAATCCTAAGCCATAGAGGTCTTTACCAAAATAAATAGACAAACCCATTTGTTCAAACAGAAAAGAAAAACCATGTTCCATCAATGCTGTAACTGAAAGTAGATTACATCGAATGCTAGGTGCATATTGCACATCATTAAGGAGTAGCTCACGCCCAGTGCTGAGCTTGAGTTGGTATGAACCAATTCCAAGGACCTCCTCTTGTGCGCCATTGCCCATAGCAATGTAATGGCTGCATGCTGGTACTCGATGGTAATCTACAAATCCAGCTCGATCCCTTGTCACGTGTTTTGTTGCGCCTGTATCTACAATCCAACCAAGGAGAGAATTAGCCACAAAAACTTGTGAGCACACAAAAGAACTTGGAGAGCTGGGGTTAGGACTAACCTTCTTTGGCTCAGTGCAATCACGAGCAAAGTGGCCCATCTTTTGACAGTTATAGCACTTGGCCTTTGCCACGTTTTTCTTTCCACCCCGTTTACCTCGGCGACGCTTCATAGCCTTGTCACCTTGTGGGGCCAAGTTCTGGCTTTGGGTCTGGGGCTGGCTCTGTCTTGCACCAGCCGGTTTATTCCAACGTTTACCTTTATGGGGCTTACGCTGACCGGCATGTGCGACTAGGGCAGCCTGCTGAGCATGTTCAGTTTCTCTACGGTCAGCCTCAAGTTTCAAATGATTGGCGACACTTTCGAACGTTTTTATTTGCTCATTGTGCGTTAGCACCATCTTCACGTGTCCCCAAGTCTGCTCAGGTAGCGACCTAAGGACTGCCAGAACTTGCTGTTCATCACTGAGTTCAGTACCGGCATTCTGGAGTTCTCGAATCATATCCTTCATCACATCAAGATGTTGGATCATCGAGTGTTTTGGGTCAAGCACATACTGATTGAACTTAAGGGTCAGAGCCCTTAGTCTTGTAGCCGAAGTGCTACCATATGCAACCTTCAAAACTTCCCATAACTCTTTAGCCGTTGAATATTTCTCATATTCGCGGATCAGATTATCGTGCATGCAGCTTAGCATAGTAAAGCGCGCACTCAAATCTTGATCCCGCCACTTATTGTACGCGTCCAGTTCGCGACGATATTGGGCAGTTTGTCCATTTTCAGGCTCTACTGGCTCAGGCATGCTAGTTGTGAGATGCTCAAGAATCTTTTTGTGATGCAGAAAATACTGAATTTTTCTATGCCACATTGCATAGTTTTGGCCATCTAATTTGGCACTACCATGGAGGTCAGAAAAAGCTATATCGGTCTCCATTGCTGTATAACATGCGCATATATATTAGGTACTGTGCTACGATCTTATTCTAGATCTAAGTAAAAATTTATTACTTTCTTTAATTCAGTGGGATCGAAAATTTCGCATTCATGCTAGTAATCATCTCCCACAATAATTAAAGATCATAATAAAAATTACCAATCCAAGAATGAAATCACATATGTCCATCCAAACATGTCTCCATAAAAATATAAAGATGAATTGAATTCGGTGCTTCATGTTGAAATAATCTTATGGCCTATGGTAATAATCAGCGAAACATATCCCCAAAATAAAATACATGGCCTCAAAATGGGCCCCAGAATACATGTCCCGTAAAATACAATACATATATTTGGCCTACTACATCAATCTAGAAAAACAAGGGGATACCGCATTATCACCATCTCCATAAATTATTTCAATCATAAAATTAAAAGGAACGCACATTATTCATGAGCACCCGAATTTCAATTCACATGCCATATAACAAACACTCATAGGCATAGTATGCAATTACCAAGAAATGCATAAAAATATCTTCTAAGGCATATACAATCACCCAACAAAAAATATAATGATGATTCTTGCACTTAGAAAAATAATATTCGAGCCGGCTCAGCCCTGATTTTTTTTATTTTTTTTTTTTATCCAAAGAAAACGATTTTCAAAAAGTAGGGTTGTGATTTCCTCATAAACCATACATCTATTTTTCACCAAAATTTAACCATGTGATCTTCACATCAAAAACTACATATGATAGAAAAAGGACTACAAAAGAACCCACAGATCTCATGTAAAAAAAATGGGTTCGAATTTGTCATGAAGTAAGTGGGTTTGTACATGCTAATACATATCATGCTAATTACATATACAATCTTATACTTCATAAGATAGTTCCATAGCATAATATTAAATACGCACATGCTTTGCAATATAAAGCGAGTACAAGCCCTAATGGCTCTGATACCACTGTAGGAAAAATAAAGCATATATGTGAAGCACATTAACACATATTGCACATAATCGATTTCGGGGATTACCTCAATGCTATGGTATGTCAACACGCAGCGGAATTAACTTTATGACACCCGGATCTTCGTGGCTCGCCTACAAGCTTTTCCAAAATCTCTTGGATCTGCAAAGTACGCCCCACAAATTCACGTATCTCCTAGCACGTCCCTTCTCTTCCTTGTCACGATCGTCCTTCTCTCGCTCCACGTAGATTGCTACTAGAGCTACCGACCAGAGTTTACACGCCTTAAACCCCCGGAGACTTTTGGTGATACTCCGAGAGAGAACAGAGAGAGAATTTAGCGAGAGGCTTTGGGAGAGAGTACTTCGAATAATAATTGTATTTTTCATTCCATAGGAGCACCCTATTTATAGGTGTACAAGAGAGGAGTCCAACCCTAATACAAACTGTAGGGGACTACAGACTCTTCACACAAGAGGAGTCCTCCCTAACCAGGAGTTTCGGGAGACTTCAAACTCTTTGTGAAATATGGATGATTTTTAATAGTGCTTAAAAGAAGCTGCATTTTGTCATGAACGAGGAGTAGACTACTGTTACCTGTCTCACGATTCGTGGAGGTAGCAGTGAGTCTATGAATCGGTTGATTGGGTCGGGTATAACGCCCAAATAACGTGATTCGCTTGGAATCCTTGGGATCACGTAAAAGGGTGAGGAAATTATCTTGGGAATCTCGTTGAACGAGAATGGTATGGCATACCTCCCACAGGATTCTTCCCATGCGAATCGTAAAAGCGGGGTATGGGGAAAATCGTTGTGGATCCCAAGCTCCCTAGGAAAGGATTTTCCCGAAAGCAACGTTTGAGAGTGTCGTGTTTTCGTATAAATAGTGGGAGCATTAAATGACTAAAGCCCAAGCATTTAATTTTATTAAAACTTTCGTTTTTATTCTGCTGATAGTAGTTATGTTTTTTAAATGTAGATTTAAAATGTCTAAGAACTCATTATCAACCATACTTGAGACCAACAAGTTTAATAAAATCAATTACAACAACTGGTTGTGCAATCTGAAGATAGTCCTTGATTACGAGAACCAAGGCTACGTCATGGACGAGCCGTTTCCTAAGACCTTACTGGAAGGATCCATGCCAGAAGAACGTGAGACGTTCGAGACTTGGCATAAGGATAACCAGAGAGTCCGTGGCATCATACTTGCCTCTATGACGAATGAGATTTAGAAGCAGTATGAGAGGCTGGACGATGTCCCTTCCATTATGGCTCGCCTGAAGGATTGCTATGCGGTGTCGGACCGGCATACTAGGTATGTCGCAACGAAGGCGTTCTTTGGAACTAAAATGACCGAAGGGTCCTCTGTACAAGAGCATGGAGTCAAGATGCTTACCTTGGTGGAAAAGCTCGAAGACCTCAAAGTAGGGCTCGATAACGAGACGTACATTGATGTGATCCTTCAGTCTCTCCCACCCTCCTTCAACCAATTCATTGTTAACTACAACATGAACGCTCTTGAGAAGGGCATCCATGAGTTAATCAATATGTTGGTGCAATACGAGGCAACGACCAAAAAGTCTGCGCCGTCGGTATTGTTTGGAGATGCGTCGACTTCCAGAACAAAAGGCAAGGGTGCTGGACGTTGGAGAAGGAAGAAGGGAAAGGGAAAAGCTGTCACAACAGCTACCAACAGTAAAAGTGTTCCCATTACCAAAGTGGGGAAAGGAAAAGGAAAAAGGAAGGTTGACTCAAAGCAACGGTCGAGGGCAAATGACATATGTATTCATTGCCGTGAGAAAGGGCATTGGAAGAGGGATTGCCCCAACCTCCTCTCCAAGCAAGGTATCTTTGTGATTAAGGTTAATATGGTTACTAACACTGCCTCTTGGGTATTAGATACCGGCTGTGGAGCTCACATTTGAAAGAAAATCCGGTGGATCGTCCCGGGAATTGCGCGAATGCGGAAGCGCGGTAAAAAATAAACATATTAAAATAAAAGGCATGCTTTTTAATTTAAAGAACACGCTCAAGGGGTGTGCCCTTGAGGTTCCCGGGCGTTCGGTGTATCTCATGATCATAAAACAATTAAATAAATCATGGAGGCCATAGAGTTGAAAAATAAAAGAGGCCCTCTTGCCATTCGCCTTGGAGGTCGAAGCCTCTCTTATCAATACCACTGGCACCGAGTTGTGGGTCGTTGCCTCGTATTGGACCAGTATGTTGATCAACTCATAAATAGACTTCCCAAGTCCGTTCATGTTGTAGTTTACAGCAAACGGGTCATAGGACGGAGGAAGCCACTGGAGGATCATGTTAATGTACGTGTCATTGTTAAGCCCAGCTTTAAGGTCCTAGAGCTTCTCGACTAGGGAGAGCATCTTAACCCCGTGACTCTGTACAAACGATCCTTCAGCAAGCTTGGTGCCAAAGAATGCTTTTGTGGCGGCATATCTAATATGCCTATCCGAAACGACATAAACCTCGTTCATGCAGAGCATTATGGCGGAGACGTTGTCCAGCCTCTCATATTGCTTCTGGATGTCGTTAGTGAAGGAAAGTGGATCGACCCGGGAACGCGGCGGAAGCGCGGTGGAGATAAAAAAAACTTGCGGAATAAAAGAATTTAAATCGCGTTCAAGGGTGTTCCCTTGAACGTTCCCGGGCTATCGGTGTATAAACGCAGAATATAAACATATATAAATAAATAAGCGTTCGTGGCTATAGAATAAAGAAGAAACCGAGAGCATAAATATAAATAGGAATACCTTTCTCGATTTTATATTTTGATCGGCTACACGCATTGATTCCTCCCGACATTCGTCCACGCGAGGTCCCAACGTAGAGACCCTCTAACGTAGTCCACACCACACCGGGAGAGATCTCGTTTTTCTTGCTAGAAAAAAAATGGATCTAGAGGATGTAATCAAAGAAGAGATTACACTATCAAATTAGTGTTCCTTCTTGATCTTACTTTGTCCTTCAATTGATCGTAGATTAATGAAGCAACAAAGAGGATTTTGAGAGTAGAGAAAGTGAGAGAGTGTATGGAGAGTTTCATCTTTTTCCTAGAAAATGATGAATAATGAAATTCATCATCCGTAGGTGTTAGTATATACTCATATATATACATAATTAGTGTGATTATTGAAATGTGTCTAGGTTCATCCAAGGATGTCTAGATACATCCCAATCAATCACCATCAATTCTTCAATCAAGCCTACCATCTTTTAAGGTATGATCAAATCATACCAAAATGGAAGGGCTTGATTGGAGTTGATTTGTCTCTTACCAAAAGAGACAAGTCAACTAACACCTACCATCCAACATGGTCGATTTTTGCTCCCTCCAAGGTGACAATTTTCAGCTAGGCTTATTTAGGGAAGAAGTCCATCTTCTTCGTATTCCATAAATGGAATTAACACACTTCTCGGGTCAAAATTTAACGGAGCAGGTTCTACCGTAATCCAATTACGACGAACTCAAAATTAAATCCAATTTAATATGATGTCCACTTAAATAATTCCCATTGATCTTTTAATCCAATTAAAAGATCCAACATCTCAACTTTCCATATTAATCAACAAATCCTATTTACCGATTAAACGAGGGCCCGATACAATATCGGCCCGTCCATCCAATGGACAATCCCTTAAGTAATCTAATTACTTATCATCCTCTGAAATTGACTCCAAGTCAATTCCTTCATCTCCTCGGTGATTTGTGTGTGACCCTTTAGGTTCACCCTCAGCTAAACTTGGGCTCGTGTCCAACAGGAGTCCGTCACCATAGGTGGCCGTCTAGCAACGGTCCATGGCACTAGAGACTAGGTGAATGTTGGCGTGAACATTTAGGCGCCGATTCCATATGGGTACGGTCATACTATCGACCGTCTTCCGACCTTAGTCTAGGATATGGAATTGGGCGTCGGTTTCCATCCTTGACTAGGCAACTATGCTTCATACCAGAGATGCGTTTACTCTATCGATCGACGTAGGAAACCCTTTCCTTCTCAATCAATTGCTATGGCCATACATTTTCAGAGTCTAAACCATCTCAGAGTGCATAGGAGACATCACCGTCATGTACTGACAGGGGACAGATCCTATCTTGGAATCCACCGTCCTTCCTACATACTCCAACTGCACTGGACAAGGCTTATAATGACCATCTTACAGAATGATCACCTCTCGCGTAGATCCAAGATACAGTCTTCATATGCACGTGACTGCCATGATTCCTCAAGTCCGAGGACTAATCCCGTACTATCGAAACCGGGAATTCCAGTTTACCGACCAAGCCTCCAAGGCTTCCATATGACGATTCCCGCGAGTCCATTCAGTCAGTCGACCACCTTGTCAACTAACCCACTAAAATTGCATAGACCTTCGTCTATCGCCGATGAAACTCGGCACTCACCCAGTGAATGGAATTCTTAGTGCAAGTATCAATAGGACACTCAATGCCCAGTCTCGAGGTCCTCGACTTGGAATGTTTCAGACCAACCCTCAGAGTTGGTTTCATAGCCGCCATCCAATGCGCAGCCCAACTACATGAGTTATCCAATTGGTCTATGGCATTTGTTGTGACGTTGAAACGCTGTTCAATGTTAGTAGTAAGCACAACAAAAACAGTGCCAGTGATGAATACTTACTCTATTTATCAGGATAATATTGTATTAATAAAGATTGATGAATAGTTCCCAAAACCGCCAATCCAATTGGCTTTCTGGTCACCTATTCTAACAATCTCCCACTTGACCTCAAAGCCAATTACTCATGTCTCTCAGAACCTTTTGAGAATGAGTAATCTGCGATACCGGCTCAGTCTCGCAGGTCTACTTTATTTATCTGCCGAGGTAATACGGTCCAACCGTATCTCACCTCTTCCTACCATCACTACCTGCAGATGATGGCTGCATAAGAATTTTCCATAGATCTTGTGATGAGATCTCGGGCCCAAAAGGCTTTAGCCATAGCCTAGTTGTCAACCCTCCAAGGCAGCTACTGGCTCGACCGTGATAGGCACTACATCCATCCAATGGGTGCTATTTTCATCCAAACCACTTTCCAGAAACAACTTCCAAAGTTGGCATATATTCGACTTTCGTGATGAAACTTCGTGGTATCCTGCTTGGAATCTTTCCAAGCTACCACACTCACCAATAAGTCCGAACATACATAGGTATTGAGTCTAAATATTATTCACATGATTTTAGAAGCTAGTATCGCTATAGCCTTCCAGAATCAACTCTCCATAAACCGTGCATCGAGAACACTTCTCTAATCCTTATTTAGGTCTTAAAGATTGCTCTCAACTGCTATCTATTGCCTCGTCAGTATGAAAGCATGTGATAGGCGTGTGGATCGTTCCGAGAAATAGCGCGAATGCAGAAGCGTGGTATAAAATTAAATTACAGAATTTAAACATGCTTTATACGTAAAATAAAGAACACGTTCAAAGGGTGTGCCCTTGAAGTTCCCGGGTGTTCGGTGTATCTCATGAATTAAAACACATGCAAGCAATCATGGAGGCCATAGGATTTGAAAAATAGAAGAAGATACAAAAACGTAAAGAGGGAATTACCGATTCTGAAAGGAAAGCCCATGCTTTGTAAAATTCATAAATCTAATTTATGAACTCAAGCCCGATTATTCAAAATAATACATCGAGGCTTGTATCTCCAAGAAGTATAATTTAATTCCATTAAATTAAACCTTCTCCCGGAATTAATTCCAAATTAATTCCCTTTCATTTGGTGTAGCGGGTGTGACTCTTTAGGTTCACCTTTCAGCTAGACTTGGACCTACTTTTCGTTATTTCATAACTAAAGTAGTCCGTTACCATGGGTGGCCATCTAGCAACGGTCCATGGCACTAGAGACTAGGTGAATTTATGGTGTGAACATTTAGGCTCCGAGTTATACGCAGGTGCGGTCCTACCGACGCTCGATACGTACGGGTACGGTCCTACTGTCGCCTGTCTCCCGGCCTTTAGTCTAGGGGTCGGTTCCCATCGTTGACTAGGCAACTATGCATAATGCTCGAGATAGGTTTAACTCGACGTAGGAAATCCTTTCCCACTACATCAAGTGCTATGGCCATAGACTTTGTGAGTCTAAACCATCTCCGAGCGCATAGGAGATCTTGCTGTCATATCCTTTGACAGGGGACAGATCCTATCTTGGAATTCACCGTTCTTACATACTCTGACTGCACTGGACGAGGCTTATGATGACCATGTGATATAATCGGTCAAATTTCACCAGATCCAAGATACAGCCTTAGTATGTAGGGGACTGCCGTGATCCTCAAGTCCGAGGACTAATCCCGTACTATCGGAACCGGGAATACGAGTCATACCGACCAAGCCCGAGTAGCTTCTATATGACGATTCCCGCGAGTCACCTCAGTCGGCCGCTCCCCAGCAGGCCGACCTACTAACACTGCTTAGACGATCCTCGTCACCCGTCGATGAAACACGACAGCAGATGCTTAGTGCAAAGTCTCAAATGGATTCTCGATGCCCTGTCTCGAGATTCCTTTGACTTGGAGTATTTCAGACTGATTCGGCGAAACTGATTTCATGAACCTACCTCCAAGCGTAGTTCCAATTTTCCGAAATGTTATTTCAGTCTGTGGGCGTTTGTTGTGACATCGTAACGATGCAAGCAGTAAGTACAACAAACTCATGCCTATGAATCCTTACTGCATTCATTAACATAATATTACTTGTTCACAGATTGACGAATGGTTCTCAGAACAGTTAATACCATTGAATTTCTGGTCACCTATTCTAACAATCTCCCACTTGACCAATAAGTCAATTACCCACTTTGTTCAGAATCCTCTGAGTATGAGTAATCTACGATACCGACTAAGGTATTGTGGGTCCGCTTATATTTTCTTGCGAAGCAATACGGTCTAACCGTGTTACTCTATCCACCATTGCCTCTTAGAGATGGTGGTTGTCTAAGAATATTTTCGTGGATCTTGTGATGAGATCTCGTGCCAATACTCCCATAGCCAAGTTGCCTGCCATATAGGCAAACATGGCTTGGTCGTGCTAGGCGCCACGTCCATCCTATGGATGCGGTCTTCATCAGTAACCACTATCCGATGCACTCGTCATTGGGCCTGACTGTGCATACCTTTGAGACTAACTGGTTTTCACTTATGCTCTGGAAGCTAGTATCGCTTTAGCCTTCCAAAAACAACTCTCAATAGACGGTGCATCATGAACACATCTTTAGTCCTTATTCAGGTACTAAGGATCGTTCTTGATTGCTGTCTTCAACCCCGCAGTGCATTACCGATTTATGTTGAGCCATGCTAGAAGCACTCTCAACATCGGTTCCTATGCACCGAGTAAACATATCATATGTTTGCCTAGGGTTAAGACGTAGGGGATACTCAACATCCAAGCCTTCTCATTAGTCCACCGTGACTAAGTCTTGAATGGCTTGATGCTTTATGCATAGTATCCAAGTTTTCTCATCAGTCTTACTATGACTGAGTCTCGAACAACTTGTCCCTCTACATATATGAGCTTTTCTCATCAGTCCACCATGACTGAGTCTTTGAAAAGCTCAATTCATGAAATGTATGTGGGATCCCTAAAATGTCATGGAGAATTTTCGTGAGTTACGGTTTGTGTTTTAGTGATTCCTAATGCTTTGAATTCATCCATGAATCAAGACATTACACACTTAAACACTTGGAACGCCATTTCTACTCCCACTGATCACCTACGTCGTTTAAGACCGAGTCATGCTCCGTATGAGCTCGTCAAAACGAATATTCCAGTTATGCGGTGTTTCAAACCTTGTTTGAATTTCCTAGCGGATTCTATGGCTCCTCTCCATAAATCCTACTACGATGTCCAACATCACGTTCCGCAGGTCATTTGGATTACTATCCAAATTTGACCGAACATATCCCGATCACTCGTACCTCTTACGACATTCGGGTTCGTTCTTAAGGGGACTTGGAATATGATCAATTTAAGAAATGCGATTCTAAGCAACGTTAGTATTATTCTGTCGTAAACTTGTACAAATTAGACACCGAATCTAATTTGTCTCCCACTAGTCCCTTGACGTATGTAGGATCCTCTACATGCTCAAGGACTTTGTCGGGACACAGGCTTGCCAAACCATGGCTCCTTGTGCGTGACTCCTAGCAAAGTGCCACGTTCCTTACGTTGGCAATTTTGAGTCTACGTCTACACGGGCTAAGGTAATTGGGCGAAACTTCGATCGATCTTCGTCTAACGAGACTCGATCGTTCCCTTTATCAGAGACCGTCATACTTGGCCTTTACAGGAAACGTTTCATTGAGAATTCCATTCTCAACTTGGATGCTCAAGAGCTCCCACTAAATACACGGCCTTTTCGATCCTATCGAAACAGGTTTAATTTTGCAACCATTTATGGTTCACCTCCTTAAGTCTAATTCCCAAACCTCCTATGGGACCTTTAGACTTTTGAACCCTCTTATGGTCTTGTGTATTAGTAACCTACAGTTGTCTTATTTGCTCCCTTCCAATAGACTATTTGGCAAGCCTACTTTGTCCAACAAAGAGCTTTCGGACTTTCTTCTTCATAAAAGACTTGAAAATTTAGTCGATTC
This sequence comes from Sesamum alatum, assembly GCA_034509735.1. Taxonomy (NCBI): domain Eukaryota; kingdom Viridiplantae; phylum Streptophyta; class Magnoliopsida; order Lamiales; family Pedaliaceae; genus Sesamum; species Sesamum alatum. The sequence continues at coordinate 33,787,472 of JACGWO010000009.1, forward strand.
GAATCATCTATTTCTAGATTCATCAAACTTTCCAATTTACTTATCTTTTAATAAGAAGAAATGTCCTAGCTGTTGTAGATGCCAAATCTGCAAGTTGGTCTTGATTAATCCATTTAGATAATTTGAATTTTGAGTATCCATAAACCTTTTATGGGATGGTATTTTAGGAATTTACGTACCAGCAAACATGAATCATTATTCAATAATTTTGTTTGATCAAATATGTATGTAATAAAACCTTTGTCCAACAAAGAGACATACTTTTGATCATGCTAGGTTACGTAATTCCTATATTATCCTAACATGATCACGATTATGAGCCTAACAAGTCTCTAGTCCTTTTCATCAATGGACCTTGCCATTGTTGAATCCTAGAACTGTTCTTGGCTTTTAAGTCCTTATTCACTTTCTGCAAACCACCTGCAGATTAGTGATAGGAATGGTATCAAATACCAAAAAGAGATCATGTCAATACTCAATATCAAATTTTACCTACATTGGAGAGAGGTTTAGAATACTCCCCTTTCCAATGGCCCTCTTTACGACAGTAAATGCTTACGTTCTTAGAATCTATGAACTTGACTGCTTGAACCTTTTGCTCTTTCCTTTACCTCCACCTTGTGTTGTAAAGGAACAACACTTGAAGTGCTGCAATAGTTGATGTTACCTTTACCCTTCTTCCTCTTTTAGCGTCTGGCACCCTTGCCTTTCGCTATGGAGGTTGAAGCCTCTCCTACTAGTACCGACGGCGCAGATTTTGCAATCGTTGCCTCGTACTAGACCGACATAATTACCAACCTATGAAGATCTTTTCTAAGCTCATTCATGTTGATAATTAATGGTTCGTAGGAGGGAGGAAGAGACTGAAGGATCATGTCAATGTACGTCTCCTTTTCAAGACTGACATGGAGGTCTTTTGAGCTTCTCCACTAGGGATTGCATCATCACTCCATGTTCTTTGTACCGACATCCTTTCCGTCATCTTAGCTCCAAACATGCCTTCGTTGCATTTTACCCCACATGCTGGTCCAAGACCATATAGACATGATGCAAGCGAAGCATAGTTTGAGCCAACATCATTATATCCTATTTGCCGGTGGTCATCCTTCAACTTTTGAACGCCAAGCGTTACCTTAGTTGTCGACCCCTCCGGCAAGCGCTGAGGAACGTCCTCATTCCGGTATGTGAGTTAAGGTTCTGGAAATCTAAGACCATCTTAAGATTTCGCAGTCAATTCGTGTAATTGGTTCCTTTTTAATGAGCCTCTTAGTGATGTGTTTGGTGGATTCTTAGACATTCACAACATATATGTAAAGCAGAAAATAATAAGTAGAATGAAGTAATATTTTGGTTAAGTCTCGGTCTTTAGTCCTTAACCTCTCCCACTATTTCTACGAAAACACGGCACTCTCAAACGTTGTTTTCGGGAAATCCTTTCCTAGTGGGCTCGGGATCCACAGCGATCTCCCCCATACCCCGCTTTTACGATTCGCATGGGAAAAGAACCCGTGGGAGGTATTCCATACCATTCTCGTTCCACGAGATTCCCAAGATAATTGCCTCACCCTTTCACGTGATCCCGAGGACTCCAAGCGAATCACGTTATTCGGGCGTTAGACCCGACCCAATCAACCGATTCATAGACTCACTGCTACCTCCACGACTCGTGAGACAGGTAACAGCAGTCTACTCATCGTTCATGACAAAGTGCAGCTTCTTTTAAGCACGATAGTCGTGCCACGACTCGTGAGACCACGCTATCGACCTAAAAGATCTTCCTCACTTTTGCCATGGATGGAAGGCTTGGACAGACTCCCAGAGTCCTAGTCCATTTATTAAGGGTCTATATTTAACTTGGTTCAACCAAGTGAGAGTTTTGATAGAACGAGACCTCATCACATATATTAAGTATTGCATTGCGTGCGTTATGGCAGAAATATTCTAAGCGTGAATGTAACCATACATAAAGCATATAGAATAATCATAAGCATATAATACGCATCGCATGCAAAATAAAGCCTAGCACGCCCCTGTAGGATGATCACAAGCCCAAACCTATGCGACCCACTGAGCCCGCAGTGGATCTATGGTCATTCTAAGGGTAGGCCCTACACTATTACAAGATTTAATAACCCATTACATGCAATGGGCCTTGTAAGTCCTCTTTATCTTCTTGGGCTCTCCATCGTAGGCCTACACCGGGCTTCTTCTCCATGGATCCTCCGTGGGCCATCTGATGGCAACCTCCATGGGCCTCCAACACCTTGGGCTTATCTTCTCTTGCAGCTTTTATTTACAAAAAAATAAAACCTCACCACTAATTCTACTCTCATTACATCATAAAATAAGAAACCCCAATTAAACATTTGGGGGGAGTACATTGGGAGGGAGAGAGAAAGCCTTATTATTCCAAGGCACTGGAAGAGAGACAGAGAGGAAAATAAAGAGGCACACAGGCCACAACCCAACAAATAAATGTAAATAAACCATACATGCGGTCTAGGGGCTTTGTGATCATCCTTTGTCAAATCAATTAACACAAATAGCACAAATACATATCCCACGTAAAATATGCTATACCAACATCCATGATAATGAAAGGAATTGTGGATCGTCCCGGGAAAAGCGCGAATGCGGAAGCGCGGTATAATTAAAAATAAATGCGGAATTTAAACATGCTTTTAAATTAAAACACGTTTCAAAGGGTGTGCCTTTGAAATTTCCCGGGCGTTCGGTGTATCTCATGATCGAATAACATAAAATAAATCATGGAGGCCATAGGGTTGGAAATTAAAGAGAGGACGAAAAATTAAAACGAGACCTACCCGTTGTCGTTTTCGTCTTCAACGGCTACAAGCGTTGTTCCCCGTTTTGCAACCAAGATCTCGTCTTTGAGACCCTCTAAATCGTGACACACGATCCACCCACGTATCTTGCACGTCGTGCTAGCAACGAACAAGTGTATAATATTTGGAGTGGATGAATCAATAACACATTATGGATTAATGGTATTGATTCATCAAGTTCTTAATGTTCCAAGAACAAAAAGAACAAAGAAACAATTTCTTGGAATGTGATAGAGAGAGAGGGCAGACGAGATGGAGGGAGAGAGAGCCGAGTGTGTGTGTGTGTATTGTGTGTGTGTTGGAGATTCATCATCCTTCAACTTGTAGGATGCTAGGGGTTTATATAGAAGAGGAGTTTAATCCTCTTTAAACTCCTCTTTTAAGAACTCTAATTTGACTAGGATTTTGACCTAGTCAAAGTCCTAGTCAAAGTAGTGTTTTGACCTAGTCAAAACAATCCTAGCCATCCATCTCTCCCATTGATCTCAACCGTTGATTTAATTTAATTTAATGGAATATTTAAAACCTATTTAAATATTTCCAAGAGGCTAAAATAAATATAAATATTATTTTAAGCCCATTAAATAAATCCCTTTGATAAATCTAATTTATCAATTTAATTCCTTATATCTAATAGAAGGAATTATTTCTCCAAGAAAAATAAAGGACCCGATTAAATCCAATTTAATCATTCCTTCACTCCAATATTTAATTCCTAATTAAATATCTAAATGTGTGTGGATAGTGTGTGACTCTTTAGGTTCACCTTTCAGCTAGACTTGGTCGGATTCCTAGAATCCTTCCGTTACCATGGGTGGCCATCTAGCAACGGTCCATGGCACTAGAGACTAGGTGAAATATTCAGGGATGAACATTTAGGCTCTAACAGTACACTTGTCCTTCTGTCTTCGGTCTCATTACTTAGAGTCTAGGGCACGGAAAATGCAGGTACCCATTTTGGACCTAAGTGTCGGTCTGTCCTCACTAAACGCCGCAAGGGAATCCTTCCCTTCTGTTCAGTCACTGTGGCCACAGTTTTAGGGACAAGACCTAGAGTATACATGAGACTCAACTGCCAAAACCTATTGACAGGAGACAGATCCTTTCTTGGAAACTACTGTCACTTTGCACACCAGAACTGCACTAGACATGGCTTATGACTACCAAAGAGAATTCTGGCAATCTCTCACCATATCTAAGATACAGCCCTGATGTACAGGTAAACTCAGCAATTCCTCAAGTCAAAGGACTTGACCTGTACCGTTGGAACCGGGAATACACGTCATACCTTGCTGACCATACTCAAGGTCCTCCGTAAGACGGTTCCCGCGAGTCACCTCAGTCAGCTGCGTCCTCGCATGCTAACCCACTAACACTGCTTAGACGACCCTCGTCACCCGTCGATGAAACACGACAGCAGGTGCTTAGTGCAAGTCTCAAATGGAATCCCGGTACCCATTTTCGGGATTCCTTGACTTGGAGATTTCCGGACTGATTCGGGAAGACTGATTCCATGGACCTACCTCCAAGCGTAGTCCCAGTCCCCGAAATTGATTTTCAGTCCGTGGGCTTTGTTTGCGTAGTGAACAGATATAGAAAACAGATATAAGTGAACACAAACAAAGTAATGCCAAATGAAATTCACTTCTTTATTCATTAATGATTTATCAAACACCTATAATTGTCTAGACATAGGTTACATATACCCGCCAAAATTGGCTTACATGGTCACCTATTCTAACAATCTCCCACTTGACCTTTAAAGCCAATCACCCATATGCCTAATCCCCATCTTCTCAAGATGTTGCGTATGAGCACTCTGCGACATAGGCTTTGTCAGCGGGTCTGCTGTGTTGTCTGCTGAGTTGACTCGGTCCATCCGAACGTCACCTCTTCCTACCATTTCTCTAAGAAGATGGTAGCGTCTAAGAATGTGTTTGGAACGGTGATGAGATCTCGGTTCCTTTGCTTGCGCTATTGCACCGTTGTTATCACAGAAGATGACAACAGGCTCGGCGATGCTAGGCACCACACCCAACTCTTGGATGTAGTTTCTCATCCAAACCGCTTCCTTAGCAGCTTCTGAAGCTGCTATGTATTCAGCCTCAGTGGTGGAGTCAGCAGTGGTTGCTTGCTTGGAACTTTTCCAAGCCACTACTCCTCCGTTGAGTTTGAATACATACCCCGATTGAGACTTGGCATCATCGTCATCAGACTGGAAGCTAGCGTCGCTAAAGCCTTCCAGAATTAGTTCTCCATTGCCATAGACCAAGAACATTTCCTTAGTCCTCCTAAGGTACTTAAGGATGCCCTTGACGGCATTCCAATGTGCCTCTCCTGCACAGGACTGATATCTGCTTGTCATGCTCAAAGCGTATGCAATGTCAGGCCTGGTGCAATGGACCGCATATTGGATGCTACCTACGGCAGAAGCATAGGGGATGACTTTCATCTTTTCAAGTTCCTCATCAGTCTGCGGGGACTGATTCTTGGATAACTTGATCCCATGCCTCATTGGAAGGAATCCTCGTTTGGAGTTGTCCATTCGATATCTGTTTAGGACTTTCTCCATATACGAGTTTTGGGTGAGCCCTAACATCCTTTTAGATCTGTCCCTGACAATCTGGATGCCTAGGATGTAGGAGGCTTCACCCAAGTCCTTCATGGAAAACTTGGTTGACAACCATGCTTTTGTGTTTCCTAACATTCTGACGTCATTACCAATGAGCAGAATGTCATCCACGTAAAGCACTAGGAACACTATAGAGCTCCCACTGACCTTCTTGTATACACAAGGGTCGGATTCGTTTTTGATGAAGTCATATCCCCGTATTACTTCATCAAATCGAATGTTCCAACTTCGGGATGCTTGTTTGAGGCCATAGATGGACTTCTGGAGACGACAGACCTTCTGTTCTTCTCCAGTGACCGTGAAACCCTCCGGCTGATCCATATAGATCTCTTCTTCAACGAAACCGTTGAGGAAGGCCGTTTTCACGTCCATCTGCCATATTTCATAGTCATACCATGCTGCTATGGCAAGCAGGATCCGAATGGACTTAGCCATGGCTACTGGCGAGTAGGTATCCTCAAAATCGACCCCGGGTCGTTGAGTGTATCCCTTAGCTACAAGCCTAGCCTTGAAGGTTGTGACTTCTCCATCAACGCCGAGTTTGCGCTTGTAGACCCACTTACAGCCCACTGGCTTAACACCTTTCGGTGGATCTACAAGTCTCCAAACTTGGTTCTCGCTCATGGAGTCCATTTCGGTCTTCATGGCCTCAAGCCATTTCCCGGAGTCGATGTCAGACATCGCTTCCCCGTATGTCTTAGGATCGTTATCCAGAAGATCGGTCGCACCTAGAAACCCATATCTCACTGGAGGTCTGAATTCTCTAGTGGACCTACGGAGGACGGGAACGTCAGTGGTGACTGTGGGCGCTGACTGTATCGGAGCCGGCGGTTCAGGGACCGGGACTGGCCTTTCTTGAGTTTGTCCTTCATGCCTAGCATGTTGGACTTCTCTAGGTTGGTCAGCCCTCCGTGCATTAATCCTGAATCCTCTTGGTGAGGTTTCCGCGGCTATTTCTGATGGCTGAGTTCCATCACTTGATTCCTCAAGGATCAACTCATCAGGTTGGATATCCTCCGGGAAGCCTTGCTCCAAGAATACTGCATTCCTTGAAACAAATACCTTTTGTTCCAAAGGGTCATAAAAGTAATAACCCGCAGTTTCTCTAGGGTATCCAACGAACCTGCATAGGCTAGACCTGGATTCTAGCTTATCTCCCACTAACCTCTTGACGTATGCGGGGCTACCCCACACTTTCAAGTAGTTGTAGGACGCAGGCTTGCCATGCCATATTTCATATGGCGTTTGGGTCAATGCACTGGTAGGCGCCAAATTCAACAACTTGGCTGCCGTTTCTAATGCATAACCCCAAAACGATAAGGGCAATTTAGTAAAACTCATCATGGACCGAACCATGTCCAACAGGGTTCGGTTCCTCCTTTCAGAGACGCCATTTAACTGTGGTGTTCCGGGAGGTGTCCATTCCGATATTATACCATTTTCTTTTAGATAATCTAGGAATTCGGCACTAAGGTATTCACCGCCTCGGTCTGACCGTAGGACTTTAATTTTGCAGTTGGTCTGGTTCTCCACTTCAAGCCTGAATTCTTTAAACCTCTCAAGAGCTTCAGACTTGTACCTCATCAGGTAAACATAACCGTACCGTGAATGATCATCGGTGAAGGTTATGAAGTAGGAGAACCCACCTCGGGCCTGCGTCCTTAGTGGTCCACATACGTCTGTATGGACCAAGTCCAACAGACCTGTGGCAAGCCTGCTTTGTCCTGCAAAGGGCTTTTTGGTCATTTTCCCTCTTAGACAAGACTCACAAGTTGGTAGATCACTCAAGTCCCCAACCTCTAGGTTTTTTGAGTCTACCAACCTTTTCATCCTATCTTGGGATATGTGACCTAGCCTAGCGTGCCACAGACGTGCGTTCCCGTTATTATCTAATTTCCGTTTGTGTTGAGCGTTAAGAACGAAATTCGTTTGTTGCAAGATATAGAGCCCGTTGTGCAATGTACCAAGTAGATGAGCAATTCCACACCTCATCAAATAAAAGCAATTTTTATTGATTCTGAACTCATAACCACTATTGTCCAACAATGGAATGGAAATGATGTTCTTAATCATACTAGGTACAAAATAAACCTGCTCTAATTCTATGCTAATGGTATCACTAATTACTAAAGTGGCGGATCCTACTGCTTCTGCCGAGATGGCCTTGCCATTTCCAAGCTTCAGGATCATGTCCCCGCTACTTAGTTTTCTGCTTCTTTTCAGCACCTGCAAATCATAGCAAATGTGAGCTCCACAGCCGGTATCCAATACCCAAGAGGCAGAATTAGTGACCATGTTAACCTCAATCACAAATATACCTTGGTTTGAGAAGAGTTTGGGGCACTCTCTCTTCCAATGCCCTTTCTCACGGCAGTTGATACATATGTCATATCCCTTTGACTGTTGCTTGGAGACAACCTTTCCCTTTCCTTTGCCTTTCCCCTCTTTGGCAATGGGAACACTCTGAGTGTTCGTAGCTGCTATGACGGTTTTTCCCTTCCCCTTCTTCTTTTTCCAACGTCCGGCACCCTTGCCTTTCGTCTTGGAAGTTGAAGCACCTCCAAACAATACCGAAGGCGTGGACTTCTTAGTCGTTGCCTCGTATTGCACCAACATGCCCTTCTCAAGTGTATTCATGTTATAGTTGACGATAAATTGGTCGAAGGAGGGTGGGAGTGACTGAAGGATCACATCTATGTACGTTTCGTTATCGAGACCTGCCTTTAGGTCCTCGAGCTTTTCCACTAGGGTAAGCATTTTAACCCCATGCTCTTGTACAGAGGATCCTTCTGTCATTTTAGTTCCAAAGAACGCCTTGGTCGCGACATACCTAGTATGCCGGTCCGGGACTGCATAGCAATCCTTAAGGCGAGCCATAATGGAAGGGACATCGTCTAGCCTTTCATATTGCTTCTGAATCTCATTGGTCATCGAAGCAAGTATGATGCTACGGACCTTCCGGTTATCCTTATGCCAAGTCTCGAACGTCTCACGTTCTTCTAGCGTGGATCCTTCCGGTAAGGTCCTAGGGAGAGGCTCGTCCATGACGTAGCCTTGGTTCTCGTAATCTAGGACTATCCTGAGATTGCGCAACCAGTTGTTGTAATTTGTTCCATTGAATTTGTTTGTCTCAAGAATGGTTGATAGTGGGTTCTTAGACATTTTAAAATCTACATTTAGAAAACAACGCGCGATCAGTAGAAAATAAAGACGGTGGTTTGATGAAATAATTAAATGCTTGGTCTTTAGTCATTTAATCCTCCCACTATTTATACGAAAACACGGTACTCTCAAACGTGATTTTCGGGAAATCCTTTCCTAGTGGGCTTGGGATCCACAGCGATTTTTTCCATACCTCGCTTTTACGATTCGCATGGAAAAGATCCTGTGGGAGGTATTCCATACCATTCTCGTTCCACGAGATTCCCAAGATTATTGCCTCACCCTTTTGCATGATCCCGAGGACTCCAAGCGAATCATGCTAATTGGGCGTTAGACCCGACCCAATCGACCGAGCCATGGACCCACTAGTACCACCACGACTCGTGAGACAGGTAACAGCAGCCCATTTTTCGTTCATGACACAGTGCAGCTTCTTTTAAGTACAATAACGTGCCACGACTCGTGAGACCACGCTATTGACCTAAAACAGCTTCCTCACTGTGCCATGGATTGGAAGGCATGGACAAACTACTAGAGTTCATGTCCACTTTATCTAGGGTCTAATATTTCAACATTGGTCCAACCAATGTGAGAGTAGTGAATGACTGAGATCTCATAATATATCCATACATTCATCCATAATGCATAAATAAAATCCATCCATAGCAGTTATATGATAAATAAAAGCCATTCATCCATCATAATAACCACATGCAAAATTAAAGCCTAGCACGCCCCTGTTGGATGATCACGAGCCCGAATCCTATGCGATCCACTGAGCCCGCAGTGGATCTATGGTCAATCTAGGGTTGGTCCTATACTATTACAATAATAGTAACCCAATCATCATGCTGATGGGCCTTGGTCTCTTTTTCTCTTTCTTCACTTCATGGAAAACGCCAAGGGACCTCCGGTCTGGGCTCTCCATGTGGTCCTTCCTTCTTCTCCACCAATTACAAAAAAAATGGAAACCTCACTCCTAGTCTACTCTCATTACATATTTAAAAAATAGAAACCCCAGCGAAAACCCGGGGGGAGTACATAAGGAGGGAGGTAGAAAGCCTTATTATTCCAAGGCACTAGAAAGAGAGAAGGAGAAAGCAGTTAAAGAGGCACACAGGCCCAACAGAAAATTAAACCATACATCCGGTCTAGGGCTCGTGATCATCCATTTCCATCCAACACACATAATCACATGATCCAATCACATAATTACAATATACCAATAATTCATGATTTCCAATCATAATAATTCAAAACAGAAATAAATGATCATGTGCGCAACGTGTGAAAAATAAAACACAAATATTGGTAATAATATTTTTTTCGTTTTAGGAAAACCTTTCCTCATTATTTTAAGTAAAATAACCCCGGGATTCCAAATCCAATTTATTTTACTCCTAAAACAATGTCTTTAGGAATTTAGGCAAAATTGAACCCAGAAACGAATTTTCAGAATTAATTCAAAATTAAAACTGAAAAGTAAATAAATAAAAAAATAAAATAATACTAGGGTTTCAAGAAACCCTAGCTGCAGCAGCCACCGGCCGCCGCCACCGGCAGCAGCCGGCAGGCCGTGCGCGCAGGGCAGCAGGCCCAGCCTGCCGCCCCTGCGCGCGCAGGCCCCTTGCCTGCGTGCGCGCGCGCCTGGCCGGCAGCGCGGCCTGGTGTTCCGGCAGGCCGTCGCGCGCGCAGGCTCCTCTGCCTCGCGCGCGCCGGCCTGCTGGTCGCCAGCCGCGTGCCTGCGCTGCGCGCAGTGCGCGCGCGCGCAGACGCGCACTGGGCACGCCCGCCGGGTGCGCGCGCGCAGACGCCTCCGTCTGCGTCCGCGCGCGGGCTCTCCCCCCGACAGCCTTGCGCGCGCGCGCGCGCATGAGCGCGCCTACCGGCCGCGCGCGCGCAGACACCCTCGTCTGCCCGCGCGCGCGGCTGGAGGCGCCCCCTTGCGCGCGCGCCCGCGCGCAGCCATCCTGGCTGCGCGCTGCCCCTGCGCGACCGGCTGGGCGGGCGCGCGCAGGCTACCCTTGCCTGCGCGCGTCTGCCCTGCCGGCAGCGCTCGGCTGCGCGCGGCCAGCCTTCCCGGCTGGCCGGCTGTGGCGTTTCTCGTTTTCAGTTCAAATTTTCCCCCGTTTCCCAAGAAAAACAGAAAAATACCAATATTCAGAATTTCACACGAATTAAAAGCAATAAAACAACATGCTTTAATAATCAAGAAAATCAAGATTCAATTAAAACATGCTCAAAACACGTTTCATGCTTAAAACGCACATAAACCCTAGGCCTATACACCGAACCGGGCTCTGATACCACTGAAAGGAATTGTGGATCGTCCCGGGAAAAGCGCGAATGCGGAAGCACAGTATAATTAAAAATAAATGCGGAATTTAAACATGTTTTTAAATTAAAACACGTTTCAAAGGGTGTGCCTTTGAAATTTCCCGGGCATTCGGTGTATCTCATGAACGAATAACATAAAATAAATCATGGAGGCCATAGGATTGGAAATTAAACAGAGGACGAAAAATTAAAACGAGACCTACCCGTTGTCGTTTTCGTCTTCAACGGCTACAAGCGTTGTTCCCCGTTTTGCACCAAGATCTTGTCTTTGAGACCCTCTAAATCGTGACACACGATCCACCCACGTATCTTGCACGTTGTGCTAGCAACGAACAAGTGTATAATATTTGGAGTGGATGAATCAATAACACATTATGGATTAATGGTATTGATTCATCAAGTTCTTAATGTTCCAAGAACAAAAAGAACAAAGAAACAATTTCTTGGAATGTGATAGAGAGAGAGGGCGGACGAGATGGAGGGAGAGAGAGCCGAGTGTGTGTGTGTGTATTGTGTGTGTGTTGGAGATTCATCATCCTTCAACTTGTAGGATGCTAGGGGTTTATATAGAAGAGGAGTTTAATCCTCTTTAAACTCCTCTTTTAAGAACTCTAATTTGACTAGGATTTTGACCTAGTCAAAGTCCTAGTCAAAGTAGTGTTTTGACCTAGTCAAAACAATCCTAGCCATCCATCTCTCCCATTGATCTCAACCGTTGATTTAATTTAATTTAATGGAATATTTAAAACCTATTTAAATATTTCCAAGAGGCTAAAATAAATATAAATATTATTTTAAGCCCATTAAATAAATCCCTTTGATAAATCTAATTTATCAATTTAATTCCTTATATCTAATAGAAGGAATTATTTCTCCAAGAAAAATAAAGGACCCGATTAAATCCAATTTAATCATTCCTTCACTCCAATATTTAATTCCTAATTAAATATCTAAATGTGTGTGGATAGTGTGTGACTCTTTAGGTTCACCTTTCAGCTAGACTTGGTCGGATTCCTAGAATCCTTCCGTTACCATGGGTGGCCATCTAGCAACGGTCCATGGCACTAGAGACTAGGTGAAATATTCAGGGATGAACATTTAGGCTCTAACAGTACACTTGTCCTTCTGTCTTCGGTCTCATTACTTAGAGTCTAGGGCACGGAAAATGCAGGTACCCATTTTGGACCTAAGTGTCGATCTGTCCTCACTAAACGCCGCAAGGGAATCCTTCCCTTCTGTTCAGTCACTGTGGCCACAGTTTTAGGGACAAGACCTAGAGTATACATGAGACTCAACAGCCAAAACCTATTGACAGGAGACAGATCCTTTCTTGGAAACTACTGTCACTTTGCACACCAGAACTGCACTAGACATGGCTTATGACTACCAAAGAGAATTCTGGCAATCTCTCACCATATCTAAGATACAGCCCTGATGTACAGGTAAACTCAGCAATTCCTCAAGTCAAAGGACTTGACCTGTACCGTTGGAACCGGGAATACACGTCATACCTTGCTGACCATACTCAAGGTCCTCCGTAAGACGGTTCCCGCGAGTCACCTCAGTCAGCTGCGTCCTCGCATGCTAACCCACTAACACTGCTTAGACGACCCTCGTCACCCGTCGATGAAACACAACAGCAGGTGCTTAGTGCAAGTCTCAAATGGAATCCCGGTACCCATTTTCGGGATTCCTTGACTTGGAGATTTCCGGACTGATTCGGGAAGACTGATTCCATGGACCTACCTCCAAGCATAGTCCCAGTCCCCGAAATTGATTTTCAGTCCGTGGGCTTTGTTTGCGTAGTGAACAGATATAGAAAACAGATATAAGTGAACACAAACAAAGTAATGCCAAATGAAATTCACTTCTTTATTCATTAATGATTTATCAAACACCTACAATTGTCTAGACATAGGTTACATATACCCGCCAAAATTGGCTTACATGGTCACCTATTCTAACAGATAATCCATACCATAAAATAAATGCAGAAACTACATGTAAAATATCCACACCAAACATTGGATAATAGTGCAACCTATGCACAACGATTTTTGTTGGAAAAACCTTTTCCATAATTAACAAGGCAATATTAATTCTATGAAATATAAAATCTCAACCAAAATTAAAATGCCCAAAGTTAATTAATTCAGAAAAATTCCCAGAGTTATACAGAAAAATCAAATTTTTCTGAAACACAAAAATCAACAATTCAAGAATATGCCCATTTATTCAAGAATTCCAAAATCCAACATTCGTGCAATATTAATACATGTTAAGATCTACTCATGCTCAAACCATAAAATAACCATGATGTCCAACATCATAAAACGCAGAAATTATTGCGAAATTTCACATATGAATTTTGATCATTGGTGCAACCATTGAAAAAATTAAATCTTGTTAGGAAACCCTTTCCTCATCAATCAAGCAATATTTATTTTAGAAAATTCCAAATCTCAAAAAATAAATATTCTAAGTCAACGGGTTCAGAATAATGCAGAAAATATCATAAAAATAATACAGTAAAAACAGTTTTGAAAAACGAGCTAAAAACGGGAGAGAAACGGAAAACGGCACAGCGCGCCCAGCGCGCGCCTGCGCCTAGCGCTTGCGCGCGCGCGCTGTCCGCGCGCGCTGGCCGGGCGCGCGCAGGCCCCTGCATGCACGCGCGGCCAGCGTGCTGCTGCTGCCGGTTCGCCGTTTTTCACTCCTTTTCGATTTTTCATGCAATTTTTCTGAACCACAAGATAAATTAAACCCTAGAACATGTATAAACACATTCAAGAAAACCAAGATCCAAAATCCCATGCAAAATTAAACGCCAATAAATATCCACGATAAACATGCTATAAACGTAAATTAAAACACGTTTATCATGCTTAAGCGCACATAGCACATAGAATTCTAGGCCTATACACCGAACCGGGCTCTGATACCACTGAAAGAAGTCGGTGGATCGGCCCGGGAGATTAACGCGAATAGCGGAAAGCGCGAAATAGTGCGTAATAAAATTGCAAAGCATAATTAAACGGAATTTAAATCATGGATAATATACATAAACGAATCAAGGGGTGTGCCCTTGATTCTCCCGGGCGTTCGGTGTATCTCATGTTCAATAAAACACAACATGGAGGCCATAGAATTGAAACCGAAAAAATAAAATTAAAGAACCTACCCGGTTGTAGTTTTGTCTTCGTTTCGGCTACACGCATTGTTCCCCGTTTTGCACCAAGATCTCAAATAAGAGACCCTCTAAATCATCTCACTCGCTTCACCGGAAAGCAAACAACCCTTGTGCTAGCAAGAAATTATTTTGGGGAGAAGAGACATCGATACACGCTATGAATTAACGCAATCAATGTCTCTTATGTTCTTAACTTGAATAAATCAAGAAGAACAAAGTAATATTCTTGGAGAGTGAAAAATAGGGGTGGACGAATTTGAGAGAGAATTTTGAGAGATGAGAGTTGTAGAGAATACTAGGTGTAAGTGTGTGTTTTTTAAGTATTTATAGAAGATGGAATTCCTATTCCTTCTCAAACTCTTCCAAAGAGACACACTTTGACTAGGATTTTGACCTAGTCAAATCCTAGTCAAATTAGGCTTTGATTAAGTCAAATTAATCATGGCCCTTCATCTCATCATTCTCTAGATCAAATCTTGTCCATCCATTTTGATGGGCTTTATGGAATGGGCCTATTTAATTCTAAATTAAATATCCCATGGACTTTATATTAAAATCCTATTTAATATAGTAAGCCCATTAATTAATTAATGGAATGGACTTTATTTAATTCCAAATTAAATAGTCCATGGACTTTATATTAAATCCTATTTAATACCAAGCCCATTAATTAATTAATTCACCCTTTTAATCTAATTAAAAGGAAAGCCCATGCTTTGTAAAATTCATAAATCTAATTTATGAACTCAAGCCCGATTATTCCAAATAATACATCGAGGCTTGTATCTCCAAGAAGTATAATTTAATTCCATTAAATTAAACCTTCTCCCGGAATTAATTCCAAATTAATTCCCTTTCATTTGGTGTAGCGGGTGTGACTCTTTAGGTTCACCTTTCAGCTAGACTTGGACCTACTTTTCGTTATTTCATAACTAAAGTAGTCCGTTACCATGGGTGGCCATCTAGCAACGGTCCATGGCACTAGAGACTAGGTGAATTTATGGTGTGAACATTTAGGCTCCGAGTTATACGCAGGTGCGGTCCTACCGACGCTCGATACGTACGGGTACGGTCCTACTGTCGCCTGTCTCCCGGCCTTTAGTCTAGGGTCGGTTCCCATCGTTGACTAGGCAACTATGCATAATGCTCGAGATAGGTTTAACTCGACGTAGGAAATCCTTTCCCACTACATCAAGTGCTATGGCCATAGACTTTGTGAGTCTAAACCATCTCCGAGCGCATAGGAGATCTTGCTGTCATATCCTTTGACAGGGGACAGATCCTATCTTGGAATTCACCGTTCTTACATACTCTGACTGCACTGGACGAGGCTTATGATGACCATGTGATATAATCGGTCAAATTTCACCAGATCCAAGATACAGCCTTAGTATGTAGGGGACTGCCGTGATCCTCAAGTCCGAGGACTAATCCCGTACTATCGGAACCGGGAATACGAGTCATACCGACCAAGCCCGAGTAGCTTCTATATGACGATTCCCGCGAGTCACCTCAGTCGGCCGCTCCCCAGCAGGCCGACCCACTAACACTGCTTAGACGATCCTCGTCACCCGTCGATGAAACACGACAGCAGATGCTTAGTGCAAGTCTCAAATGGATTCTCGATGCCCTGTCTCGAGATTCCTTTGACTTGGAGTATTTCAGACTGATTCGGCGAAACTGATTTCATGAACCTACCTCCAAGCGTAGTTCCAATTTTCCGAAATGTTATTTCAGTCTGTGGGCGTTTGTTGTGACATCGTAACGATGCAAGCAGTAAGTACAACAAACTCATGCCTATGAATCCTTACTGCATTCATTAACATAATATTACTTGTTCACAGATTGACGAATGGTTCTCAGAACAGCCAATACCATTGATTTTCTGGTCACCTATTCTAACAGATTCGTCGTTTTCCTCTTCTAACCGGTACTCGCGTTGTTCCCCGATTTGCACCAAATCTCGTATGTGAGATTCTCCAAATTATGACACGCAATCCGCTCACGTATCTTGCACGTCGTGCTAGCAAACGAACAAGTATTTATTTGGAGAGGACGGATCAATCACACGTTATTACTTAACGGGATTAATCCTCCTTTTTGTTCAATTGTTAACACAAAAGAACAAAATTTGAGAGAGAGAGAGAGAAAGGCGGACGAGAGAGGGAAACCGAGAGAGAGAGAGAGAGTGTTGTGTGTGTGTTGGAGTTTCATCATCTCTCTTATGTGTTGGAATAGGTGACCAGAAAGCCAATAGGTTTGGCAATTTGTAACCTATCCGACAACTTGATGTGAATGTAATATTATTATGTGATGAATAAGATGAGTGTTCGTCACCAATGGTACCTTCTTTGTTGCGCTCATCTTACATTTGTTAAAATGGTGTTTAACTTATATCGCAACAAAGCCCACAGACCATGGATAACAACTCGTGCAGTTGGGCCACGCATTGGATGGTGGTCATGAAACCAACTGATTAAGAGTTGGGTCTGAAACGTTCCAAGTCGAGGACCTCGAGACAGGGCATCGAGAGTCCTATTGAGACTTGCATCAAGAGTCGTGTTCATTGGATGAGTGTCGTGTTTCATCGACGACAGGCATGGGACGCCTACACGGTCTTGATGGGTTGGTCGACTGGGGTCGAGCTGACTGGACTGACTCGCGGGGATCATCATATGGAAGCCTTGGAGGCTTGGTCGGTATGATTGGATTCCCCGATTCCGATAGTACGGGAGTAATCCTCAGACTTGAGGAATCATGGCAGTCACGTGCACAGGACGGCTGTATCTTGGATCTGGCGAGAGGTGATCATTCTGTAAGATGATCATTATAAGCCTTGTCCAGTGCAGTCAGAATGTGTAGCGAGGACGGTGGATTCCAAGAAGAGGATCCGTCCCCTGTCAGTATGTGACAGAGGTATCTCCTATGCACTCGGAGACACGTTCATGCTGTTTGAAGCTGTGGCCACAGTGGTTGGTCGAACAGGGAATGGTTTCCTGTGTCGACGCAATGAAGCATACGTGGTCTCGAGTATTAAGCATAGATGCCTAGTCAAGGATGGGAACCGACGCCCAATTCCATACCCTAGACTAAGGCCGGGAGATGGTAGACGGAAGGATCGTACCCGTACGGAATCGGCGCCTAAATGTTCACGCCAATTCACATAGTCTCTAGTGCCATGGACCGTTGCTAGACGGCCACCCATGGTAACGGGCCCTTGTGGGACACGGGCCCAAGTCTAGCTGAGGGTGAACCTAAAGGGTCACACACAAATCACCGAGGAGGTTGAGAGATCGACTTGGAGTCAATCTCGAAGGATAAAATAAGTAATTGGATTACTTGTAGGGAAAGTCCATTGGATGGTTGGGCCGATATTGTATCGGGCTTTCATTTAATCGGTAAATTGGATTTTCGATTAAATATGAAAATTTGAGATGTTGAGACGTTGGATCTTTTAATTTGATTAAAAGATCAACGGGAATAATTTAAGTGGACATTAAATTGGATTTAATATTGGGTTCGTCGTAATTGGATTACGATAAAACCCGGTCCGTTAAATTATACCCGAGAGGAGAAATAATTCCTAATTTGGAATAAGAAGAAGTTGGACTTCTTTCCTTAATTAAACATGGCCGACACGCTCCCTTGGAGGAAGCAAAATCAGCCATGTTTCATGCTAGGTGGTATGTTGACTTATCTCTTTTGGAAAGAGACAAATCAACTCCAATCAAGCTCTTCCCTTTTGGTATGATTTGATCATACCATAAATTTTGGTAGGCTTGATTGAAGAATTGATGGTGATTGATTGGAATGAATCTAGACATCCTTGGATGAACCTAGACACATTCCAATAATCACATTAATTATGTATATATATTAAAATATACAACACCAAGCATAAGTGATTCATTATTCATCTTTTTCTAGGAAAAAGAGAAGACAAAAATCCTCTCCTCTCTCTCAAAATTTCGTGCTCCCTCCCTCTCTTACACTTGTGTTCTTCACTTGATTTTGAATCAAGAAGAAGAACAAAGTAAGTTTAAGAGAACACTAATTCATAGTGTTCTTCTCTTAAACCGATTCCTTCCTGAACCCGTTCTTTTCTAGCAAGAAGAACCGTGTGTTTCTTCCGGTGTGGTGTGGATCACCTTTAGAGAATCCATAAGTTTGGATTTCGTGAGCATTCCGGAGAAGGAACAACGCTAGTAGCCGGGAGCATACGCTAAACAATCAAAGGTAACGGTTTATTACGCTTTGATTGATTTCAATTGTCTATCTATGCCCTATGTGTTTAAATATATGTTTTAATATTTACACATCCTACATCGAACGCCCGGTTGAGCACCCAAGGGTACACCCCTTGGGATTCGCGTATTTTGAATTTGATTTAAATTTACGCAATTTCTCGTTTTTCTCGCTTCCGCTCGCGCTCCCAGGCGGATCCGCTTGTCCTTCATTATGGTGAGGGGCTAGGACTATATATAGAGGAGGAGTTTAATCCTCTTCAAACTCCAACTCTAGAAGACTAATTTGACTAGGATTTTGACTAATTTGACTAGGGTTTTGACCTAGTCAAAGTCCTAGTCAAAGTAGTAATTTTACCTAGTCCAATTAATCCTAGTCATCCATCTCTCCTTTTAATCTCAACCATTAATTTAATTTAATGGAATATTTAAATCCTATTTAAATATTCCAAGGACAATAAATAAATATAATAAATATAAATATTTATTCTAAGCCCATTAAATTAATTTTCTAATAAATCTAATTTATTAGATAAATCCCTTTTGTTTAATAAAAGGAATTCACTCTTTCCAAGAAAATTAAGGACCCGATTAAATCCATTAATAATTCCATTTCTCTAAATATTTAATTCTAAATAAAATACTTAATGTGTGCGGATTGTGTGTGACTCTTTAGGTTCACCTTTCAGCTAGACTTGGTCGAATTCCTAGAATTCGCCCGTTACCATGGGTGGCCATCTAGCAATGGTCCATGGCACTAGAGACCTGGTGAATATTCAGGGATGAACATTTAGGCTCTAATAGTACACCTGTCCTTCTGTCTACGGTCTCACTACTTAGGGTCTAGGGCACGGAAAATGCAGGTACCCATTTTGGACCTAAGTGTCGGTCTGTCCTTACTAAACACAGCAAGGGAAACCTTCCCTTCTGTTCAGTTACTGTGGCCACAGATTTTAGGGACAAGACACAGAGCATATATGAGACTCAACTGTCAATGCCTTTTGACAGGAGATAGATCCTTTCTTGGAAACTACTGTCAATCTGTACACCGGGGCTGCACTAGACATGGCTTATGACTACTCAAGTGTTTCTTGGTAATCTCTCACCATATCTAAGATACAACCCTGATATACAGGTAAACTCAGTAGTTCCTCAAGTCAAAGGACTTTACCTGTACTGTTGGACTGGGAACACACGTCATACCTAGCCGACCCTACTCAAGGTCCTCCGTAAGACGGTTCCCGCGAGTCACCTCAGTCAGCTGCTCCCTAGCAGGCTAACACACTAACACTGCTTAGACGACCTTCGTCACCCGTCGATGAAATACGACAGCAGATGTTTAGTGCAAGTTTCAAGGGGAATCTCGGTACCCATTTTCGAGATTCCTTGATTTGGAGATTGCCGGACTGATTTAGAAGGACTGATTTCATGGACCTACCTCCAAGCATAGCCCCAGTCCCCGAAATACGTTTTCAGTCCGTGGGCTTTGTTTGCATAGTGAACAGATATGTAATGCAGATAAAGTGAACACAAACAAAGTAATGCCAAATGAATTTCACTTCTTTATTCATTAATAATTTATCAAATCCCTGAAATTGTCTAGACATAGGTTACATTTTACCTGCCAAGATTGGCTACATGGTCACCTATTCTAACAGATCCCACGGCTCCAAGCCATTGATCCAAACCCGATGTCCAGCATCGCTTCTCTATATGTCCTTTGGATCATGCTCCAGTTGACTGCTCGGACCTAGAAACCTGTACTCCTAAGGTATTCTGGTCGTCCCTGGGAGGACTGGAATATAGTTAGTCGGAAATAACCTGATGTTTGCATTTATTTTGCACTAGACCTGCACAAATCGAACACCGAGTCTAGTCTGTCTTCCTACTAGTCCCTTGATGTATGCCGGACCATCCCATATACTAAAGAACTTTGTAGGATACAGGTTTTTCAAATCATATCCAATATGACTTTAAGAAAGTGCATGTTTCTCAACCTAGCAACTTTAAAGTCCATGTCTAGATGGGCTAAGGTAACTTCAGTGAAATACCCAGCGAACCAAGTCCAACAGGGTTCGTTTTCTCCCTTATCACAGACCTTTCATCCATGGCCGCTTCAAGAAGAATTTCACTAATTGAGAATTTCATTCTCATTCGGATATTTGAGAACTCCCACTGAATACACATCCTCTCGATCTAATCAAAAGGTAACTAATTTGATTCACCACTCCAAGTCTAATACCCCGAACCTACCAAAGGTTCTTAGACTTGTGAATCCTCTTTTAGTCTTGTGTATTCAGTAACCTTTCGGATATCCTTTTTGGATCCAATCCAATAGGGTATTGGCGCTCGGACTAAATACACACTCTCTCGATCTAATCGAAAGGAGACCAGTTTGGTTCACCACTCCAAGTCTAATTCCCCGAACCTACCAAAGGTTTTTAGACTTGTGAACCCTCTTCTGGTCCTATCTATTCAGTAATCCACAGAAGTCTTTTTGGATCCAATCCAATAGACTATCGGCAAGTCCACTTTGTCTTACAAAATGGCTCTTTAGTCTTTTCCTCCTAGAGAAGATTTGCAAGCTAGCAGATCCAAATCATCTATTGCTAGACTCTTTGGATCTTCCGACTTCCTCATCCTTAACTAAAGGAGACGAACCTTGTTAGAATAGGTGACCATGTAAGCCAATTTTGGCAGGAATGTGTAACTTATGTCTAGACAATTTCTTGGTATTTGATAAAATATTTCATATGGCAATACTTTGTTTACGTTCACTTATATCTGCATTTACATTTCTGTTCACTACGCAAACAAAGCCCACGGACTGAAAATCAATTTCGGGGACTGGGACTACGCTTGGAGGTAGGTCCATGAAATCAGTCTTATCGAATCAGTCCGAAAATCTCCAAGTCAAGGAATCCCGAAAATGGGTACCGGGATTCCCTTTGAGACTTGCACTAAGCATCTGCTGTCGTATTTAATCGACGGGTGACGAAGGTCGTCTGAGCAGTGTTAGTGGGTCAGCATGCTAGGAAGCAGCTGACTAAGGTGACTCGCGGGAACCGTCTTACGGAGGACCTTGAGTATGGTCAGCAAGGTATGACGTGTATTCCCGGTTCCAACGGTACAGGCCAAGTCCTTTGACTTGAGGAACTGCTGAGTTTACCTATGCATCAGGTCTGTATCTTAGATATGGTGAGAGATTGCAAAATACTCTTGAGTAGTCATAAGCCATGTCTAGTGCAGCTCGGGTGCACAAAGTGACAGTAGTTTCCAAGAAAGGATCTGTCTCCTGTCAAAAGGCATTGACAGTTGAGTCTCATGTATGCTCTGTGTCTTGTCCCTAAAAACTGTGGCCACAGTAACTGAACAGAAGGGAAGGTTTCCCTTGCGGCGTTTAGTAAGGACAGACCGACACTTAGGTCCAAAATGGGTACCTGCATTTTTCGTGCCCTAGACCCTAAGTGATGAGACCGAAGACAGAAGGACAAGTGTACTGTTAGAGCCTAAATGTTCATCCCCGAATATTTCACCTAGTCTCTAGTGCCATGGACCGTTGCTTGATGGCCACCCATGGTAACGGACGGATTCTGAGAATCCGACCAAGTCTAGCTGAAAGGTGAACCTAAAGAGTCACACACTATCCACACACACTTAGTATTTAATTTGGAATTAAATATTGGAGTAAAGGAATGATTAAATTAGATTTAATCGGGTCCTATATTTTCTTGGAGAAATTAATTCCTTCTATTTGATAAAGGGAATTAAATTAATAAATAGGATTTATTAAAGGGTTGATTTAATGAGCTTAGAATAAATATTAACATTTATTATATTTATTCTTTTTGCCTTTTGGAATATTTAATGGGATTTAAATATTCCATTAAATTAAAATCAACGGTTGAGATGGAAAGGGGGAGATGGAAGGCTAGGATTCGTTTGACTAGGTCAAACACTAGTTTGACTAGGACTTTGACTAGGTCAAAATCCTAGTCAAATTAGAGTTCTTAGAGTTGGAGTTTAAAGAGGATTAAACTCCTCCTCTATATAAACCTCTAGCCTCCAAACAATTGAAGGATGATGATTCTTGAAAACACACACAACACACACTCATCTCTCCCCTCCTCACCTCTCGTTCGCCCCCTCTCTCTCTAACAGAAAATATTTTTCTTAGTTCTTTTGTTCTTGGAACATTAGAACTTAGATGAATCAATACCGTTAATTGATAACGTATTGTTGATTCATCCACTCCACAAATTATACACTTGTTCGTTGCTAGCACGACGTGCAAGATACGTGGGTGGATCGTGTGTCACGATTTGGAGGGTCTCAAGAATGAGATCTCGGTGCAAAACGGGGAACAACGCGAGTAGCCGTTGAAGACGAAAACGACAACGGGTAGGTCTCGTTTTACTTTTTTCGTCCCGCTTTAATTTTCAACTCTATGGCCTCCATGATTTCTTTACATGCTTTATGATCATGAGATACACCAACGCCCGGGAACCTCAAGGGCACACCCCTTGAGCGTGTTCTTTTAAATTAAAAGCATGCTTTAATTTTTGTATGTTTATTTTTATCGCGCTTCCGCATTCGCGCAATTCCCGGGACGATCCACCGATTTCTTTTAGTGGTATCAGAGCCCGATTCGGTGTATAGGCCTAGGGTTAATGTGCGTTCTAAGCATGAAACGTGATATTGGCATGTTTTATATTAAATCTTGATTTTTAAGCATGTCGGTTTTATTGCTTTTAATTCGTGTGAATTTCCGAATGTTGGTATTTTTCTGTTTTTCTTGAAAAATGGGGTGGAAAATTGAACGGAAAAACGAGAAACGACGCAGCCGGCCAGCCGGGAGGGCTGGCCACGCGCAGCCGCACGCTGCCGGCAGGGCAGACGCGCGCAGGCAAGGGAGGCCTGCGCGCGCCCGCCCAACCGGTCACGCAGGGGCAGCGCGCAGCCAGGAAGGCTGCGCGCAGGGCAGCGCCTCCAGGCGCGCGCGCGCCCGGCAGGCGTGCCCAGTGCGCGTCTGCGCACGCACTGCGCACGGCACGGCCGACAGCCAGCAGGCCAGCGCGCGTGCAAGGCAAGGGAGCCTGCGCGCGCGCAGGGGCGGCAGGCTGAGCCTGCTGCCCTGTGCGCGTGCTGGCGGACCGCTGCCGGCGGCGGCGGCGGCGGCTGCAGCTGCTAGGGTTTCAAAACCCTAGCAGTATTTTTTCTTTTATTTTTTAATTATTTTCAGTTTTAATTTTGAATTAGTTCTGAAAAATCGTTTTTGGTTCAATTATGCCTATTTTTCTAAAGACATTATTTTAGGAGTAAAATAAATTGGATTTGGAATCCCGGGGTTATTTTACTTAAAATAATGAGGAAAAGTTTTCCTAAAACGAGAAAATAATATTACCAATATTTGTGTTTTATTTTTTCACACGTTGTGCACATATTCATTTATTATTTTGGATATTTATGATTGGTAATCATGTATTGTTGGTATATTGTAATTATATGATTGGATCATGTGATTATGTGTATTGGATGGAAATAGATGGTCACGACCCTTAGACCGAATGTATGGTTTATTTTCTGTTGGGCCTGTGTGCCTCTTTTACTGCTTTCTCCTTCTCTCTTTCTAGTTGCCTTGGAATAATAAGGCATTCTACCTCCCTCCTTATGTACTCCCCCGGGTTTTCGCTGGGGTTTCTATTTTTTAATATGTAATGAGAGTAGACTAGGAGTGAGGTTTCCCTTTTTTGTAATTGGTGGAGAAGAAGGAAGGACCACATGGAGAGCCCAGACGGGAGGCCCCTTGGAGTTTTCCATGAAGTGAAGAAAGAGAAAAGAGACCAAGGCCCATCAGCATGATGATTGGGTTACTATTAATGTAATAGTATAGGACCAACCCTAGATTGACCATAGATCCACTGCGGGCTCAGTGGGTCGCATAGGATTCGGGCTCGTGATCATCCAACAGGGGCGTGCTAGGCTTTAATTTTGCATGTGGTTATGATGATGGATGAATGGATTGTTTATTTATCATATAACTGCTATGGATGGTTTATTTACGCATTATGGATGTATGTGTAGATATTTATTTATTTGAGATCTCGGTCATTTCCTACTCTCACATTGGTTGGACCAATGTCAAAATATTAGACCCTAGACAAAGTGAACATAAACTCTAGGAGTTTGTCCATGCCTTCCAATCCATGGCATAGTGAGGAAGCTGCTTTGGGTCAATAGCGTGGTCTCACGAGTCGTGGCACGTTATTGTACTTAAAGGAAGCTGCACTATGTCATGAACGAAAAACGGGCTGCTGCTACCTGTCTCACGAGTCGTGGGGGTACCAGTGGGTCTGTGGCTCGGTCGATTGGGTTGGGTCTAACGCCCAATTAACATGATTCGCTTGGAGTCCTCGGGATCATGTGAAAGGGTGAGGCAATAATCTTGGGAATCTCGTGGAACGAGAATGGTATGGAATACCTCCCACAGGATTTTTTCCATGCGAATCGTAAAAGCGGGGTATGGGAAAAATCGCTGTGGATCCCAAGCCCACTTGGAAAGGATTTCCCGAAAATCACGTTTGAGAGTACCGTGTTTTCGTATAAATAGTGGGAGGATTAAATGACTAAAGTCCATGCATTTAATTATTTTATCAAACCATCGTCTTTTATTTTCTGCTGATCGCGCGCTGTTTTCTAAAATATAGATTTTAAAATGTCTAAGAACCCACTTTCCACCATTCTTGAGACAAACAAATTCAATGGAACAAACTACAACGACTGGTTGCGCAATCTCAGGATAGTCCTAGATTACGAGAACTAAGGCTACATCATGGACAAGCCTCTCCCTAGGACCTTACCGGAAGGATCCACGCCAGAAGAACGTGAGACGTTCGAGACTTGGCATAAGGATAACCGAAAGGTACGTAGCATCATACTTGCTTCGATGACCAACGAGATTTAGAAGTAATATGAAAGGCTAGACGATATCCCTTCCATTATGGCTCGCCTTAACGATTGCTATGCAGTCCCGGACCGGTATACTGGTATGTCGCGACCAAGGCGTTCTTTGGAACTAAAATGACAGAAGGATCCTCTGTACAAGAGCACGGGGTTAAAATGCTTACCCTGGTGGAAAAGCTCGAGGACCTAAAGACAGGTCTCGACAATGAAACGTACATAGATGTGATCCTTCAGTCA
This sequence comes from Sesamum alatum, assembly GCA_034509735.1. Classification (NCBI taxonomy): domain Eukaryota; kingdom Viridiplantae; phylum Streptophyta; class Magnoliopsida; order Lamiales; family Pedaliaceae; genus Sesamum; species Sesamum alatum. Next base: position 33,813,083 of record JACGWO010000009.1, read on the forward strand.
CTCCCACCCTCCTTTGACCAATTTATCGTCAACTACAACATGAACGCACTTGAGAAGGGCATTCATGAGTTGATCAATATGTTGGTGCAATACGAGGCAACGACTAAGAAGTCCACGCCTTCAGTATTGTTTGGAGGTGCTTCAACTTCAAATAGGAAAGGCAAGGGTGCCGAACGTTGGAAGAAGAAGAAAGGGAAGGGAAAGGCCGTCATAGCAGCTACGAACACTAAGAGTGTTCCCATTTTCAAAGAGGGGAAAGGCAAAGGAAAGGGAAAGGTTGTCTCCAAGCAACAGTCGAAGGCATATGACATATGTATCAACTGCCGTGAGAAAGGGCATTGGAAGAGAGAGTGCCCCAAACTCTTCTCGAACCAAGATATATATGTGATTGAGGTTAATATGGTCACTAGTTCTGCCTCTTGGGTATTAGATACCGGCTGTGGAGCTCACATTTGCAATGACTTGCAGGTGTTGAAAAGAAGCAGAAAACTGGGTAGCGGGGACATGATCCTGAAGCTTGGGAATGGCAAGGCCATCTCGGCAGAAGCAGTAGGATCCGCCACTCTAGTGATTAGTGATAGTATTAGCATAGATTTAGAGCAAGTTTATTTTGTACCCAGTATGATTAAAAACATCATTTCCATTTCATTGTTGGACAATAGTGGTTATGAGTTTAGGATCAATAAAAATTGCTTTTATTTGATGAGGTGTGGAATTGCTCATCTACTTGGTACATTGCATAACGGACTCTATATCTTGCAACAAACGAATTTTGTCCTCAATGCACAACACAAACGAAAATTAGATAATAACGGGAACGTACGTCTGTGACACGCTAGGCTAGGTCACATATCCCAAGATAGGATGAAAAGGTTGGTAGACTCAAAGAACCTAAAGGTTGGGGACTTGAGCGATCTACCAACTTGTGAGTCCTGTCTAGGAGGGAAAATGACCAAGAAGCCCTTTGTAGGACAAAGCAGGCTTGCCACAGGTCTGTTGTACTTGGTCCATACAGACGTATGTGGACCACTAAGGACGCAGGCCCGAGGTGGGTTCTCCTACTTCATAACCTTCACCGATGACCATTCGCGGTATGGTTATGTTTACCTGATGAGGTACAAGTCTGAAGCTCTTGAGAGGTTTAAAGAATTCAGACTTGAAGTGGAGAACCAAACCAACTGCAAAATTAAAGTTCTTCGGTCAGACCGAGGCGGTGAGTACCTTAGTACGGAGTTCCTAGATTATCTAAAAGAATATGGTATAATATCAGAATGGACACCTCCAGGAACACCACAGTTAAATGGTGTCTCTGAAAGGAGGAATCGAACCCTGTTGGACATGGTTCGGTCCATGATGAGTTTTACCAAATTGCCCTTATCGTTTTGGGGCTATGCACTAGAAACGGCGGCCATATTGTTGAATTTAGCACCTACTAGTACATTGACCCAAACGTCATATGAGATATGGCACGGCAAGCCTGCATCCTACAACTACTTGAAAGTGTGGGGTAGCCCCGCATACGTCAAGAGGTTAGTGGGAGATAAGTTAGAATCTATGTCTAGCTTATGCAGGTTCGTTGGATACCCTAAAGAAACTGCGGGTTATTACTTTTATGACCCCTTGGAACAAAAGGTGGTTGTTTCAAGAAACGCAGTATTCTTGGAGCAAGGCTTCCCGGAGGATATCCAACCTGATGAGCTGATCCTTGAGGAATCAAGTGATGGAATCCAGCCATCAGAGGAGGCCGCGGAACCCTCACTTAGAGGATTCAGGATAGACAGCCGAAGGGCTGACCAACCTCGAGAGGTCGAACATGCTAGGCATGAAGGACAGCCTCAGGAACAGCCAACCCCGGTTCCTGAACCACCGGCTCCGATACAGTCAGCGCCCACAGTCACCAGTGACGTTCCCGTTCTCCGTAGGTCCACTAGAGAGTCCAGACCTCCAGTGAGATGTGGCTTTCTAGGTGCGACCGATCTTTTGGATAACGATCCTAAGACTTATGGAGAAGCGATGTCTGACATCGACTCCGGGAAATGGCTTGAGGCCATGAAAGCCGAAATGGACTCCATGAGCGAGAACCAAGTTTGGAGTCTCGTAGATCCACCGAAAGATGTTAAGCCAGTCGGCTGTAAGTGGGTCTACAAGCGCAAACTTGGCGTTGATGGAGAAGTCACAACCTTTAAGGCTAGGCTTGTAGCTAAGGAATACACTCAACGACCCGGGGTCGATTTTGAGGATACCTACTCGCCAGTAGACATGGCTAAGTCCATTCGGATTCTGCTCGCCATAGCAGCATGGTATGACTATGAGATATGGCAGATGGACGTGAAAACGGCCTTCCTCAACGGTTTCGTTGAAGAAGAGATCTATATGGATCAGCCGCAGGGTTTCACGGTCACTGGAGAAGAGCAGAAAGTCTGTCGTCTCCAAAAGTCCATCTATGGCCTCAAACAAGCCTCCCGAAGTTGGAACATTCGCTTTGATGAAGTAATACGGGGTTATGACTTCATCAAAAACGAATCCGACCCTTGTGTATACAAGAAGGTCAGTGGGAGCTCAATAGTGTTCCTAGTGCTTTATGTGGATGACATTTTCTGCTCATTGGTAATGACGTTAGAATGTTAGGAAACACAAAAGCATGGTTGTCAACCCAGTTTTCCATGAAGGACTTGGGTGAAGCCTCCTACATCCTAGGCATCAAGATTGTCAGGGACAGATCTAAAAGGATGTTAGGACTCACCCAAAACTCGTATATGGAGAAAGTCCTAAAGAGATATTGAATGGACAACTCCAAACAAGGATTCCTTCCAATAAGGCATGGGATCAAGTTATCCAAGAAACAGTCCCCATAGACTGATGAGGAACTTGAAAGGATGAAGGTCATCCCCTATGCTTCTGCCGTAGGTAGCATACAATATGCGGTTCACTGCACTAGGCCTGACATTGCATACGCTTTGAGCGTAACAAGTAGATATCAGTCCTGCGCAGGAGAGGCACATTGGAATGCTGTTAAGGACATCCTTAAGTACCTAAGGAGGACTAAGGACATGTTCCTAGTCTATGGCAATGGAGAACTAATTCTGGAAGGCTTTAGCGACGCTAGCTTCCAGTCTGATGACGATGATGACAAGTCTCAATCGGGGTACGTATGCAAACTCAATGGAGGAGTAGTAGCTTGGAAAAGTTCCAAGCAAGCAACCATTGCTGACTCCACCACAGAGGCTGAATACATAGCAGCTTCAGAAGCTGCTAAGGAAGCGGTTTGGATGAGAAACTACATCCAAGAGTTGGGTGTGGTGCCTAGCATCGCCGAGCCCGTTGTCATCTTCTGTGATAACAACGGAGCAATAGCGCAAGCAAAGGAACCGAGATCTCATCACCGTTCCAAACACATTCTTAGACGCTACCATCTTCTTAGAGAAATGGTAGGAAGAGGTGATGTCCGGATGGACCGAGTCAACTCGGCAGACAACACAGCAGACCCGCTGACAAAGCCTATGTCGCAGAGCGCTCATACGCAACATCTTGAGAAGATGGGGATTAAGCATATGGGCAATTGGCTTTAAAGGTCAAGTGGGAGATTGTTAGAATAGGCGACCATGTAAGCCAATTTTGGCAGGAATGTGTAACCTATGTCTAGACAATTTCTTGGTATTTGATAAAACATTTATGAATAAAGAAGTGAAAATTCATATGGCAATACTTTGTTTGCATTCACTTATATCTGCATTTACATTTCTGTTCACTACGCAAACAAAGCCCACGGACTGAAAATCGATTTCGGGGACTGGGACTACGCTTGGAGGTAGGTCCATGAAATCAGTCTTACCGAATCAGTCCGAAAATCTCCAAGTCAAGGAATCCCGAAAATGGGTACCGGGATTCCCTTTGAGACTTGCACTAAGCATCTGCTGTCGTATTTCATCGACGGGTGACGAAGGTCGTCTAAGCAGTGTTAGTAGGTCAGCATGCTAGGAAGCAGCTGACTGAGGTGACTCGCGGGAACCGTCTTACGGAGGACCTTGAGTATGGTCAGCAAGGTATGACGTGTATTCCCGGTTCCAACGGTACAGGCCAAGTCCTTTGACTTGAGGAACTGCTGAGTTTACCTGTGCATCAGGTCTGTATCTTAGATATGGTGAGAGATTGCCAAAATACTCTTGAGTAGTCATAAGCCATGTCTAGTGCAGCTCGGGTGCACAAAGTGACAATAGTTTCCAAGAAAGGATCTGTCTCCTGTCAAAAGGCATTGACAGTTGAGTCTCATGTATGCTCTGTGTCTTGTCCCTAAAAACTGTGGCCACAGTAACTGAACAGAAGGGAAGGTTTCCCTTGCGGCGTTTAGTAAGGACAGACCGACACTTAGGTCCAAAATGGGTACCTGCATTTTCCGTGCCCTAGACCCTAAGTGATGAGACCGAAGACAGAAGGACAAGTGTACTGTTAGAGCCTAAATGTTCATCCCCGAATATTCCACCTAGTCTCTAGTGCCATGGACCGTTGCTAGATGGCCACCCATGGTAACGGACGGATTCTGGGAATCCGACCAAGTCTAGCTGAAAGGTGAACCTAAAGAGTCACACACTATCCACACACACTTAGTATTTAATTTGGAATTAAATATTGGAGTAAAGGAATGATTAAATTAGATTTAATCAGGTCCTATATTTTCTTGGAGAAATTAATTCCTTCTATTTGATAAAGGGAATTAAATTAATAAATAGGATTTATTAAAGGGTTGATTTAATGAGCTTAGAATAAATATTAATATTTATTATATTTATTCTTTTTGCCTTTTGGAATATTTAATGGGATTTAAATATTCCATTAAATTAAAATCAACGGTTGAGATGGAAAGGGGAGATGGAAGGCTAGGATTCGTTTGACTAGGTCAAACACTAGTTTGACTAGGACTTTGACTAGGTCAAAATCCTAGTCAAATTAGAGTTCTTAGAGTTGGAGTTTAAAGAGGATTAAACTCCTCCTCTATATAAACCTCTAGCCTCCAAACAATTGAAGGATGATGATTCTTGAAAACACACACAACACACACTCATCTCTCCCCTCCTCACCTCTCGTCCGCCCCTCTCTCTCTACAAGAAAATATTTTTCTTAGTTCTTTTGTTCTTGGAACATTAGAACTTAGATGAATCAATACCGTTAATTGATAACGTGTTGTTGATTCATCCACTCCAAAAATTATACACTTGTTTGTTGCTAGCACGACGTGCAAGATACGTGGGTGGATCGTGTGTCACGATTTGGAGGGTCTCAAGAACGAGATCTCGGTGCAAAACGGGGAACAACACGAGTAGCCGTTAAAGACGAAAACGACAACGGGTAGGTCTCGTTTTACTTTTTTCGTCCCGCTTTAATTTTCAACTCTATGGCCTCCATGATTTCTTTACATGCTTTATGATCATGAGATACACCGAACGCCCAAGAACCTCAAGGGCACACCCCTTGAGCGTGTTCTTTTAAATTAAAAGCATGCTTTAATTTTTGTATGTTTATTTTTATCGCGCTTCCGCATTCGCGCAATTCCCGGGACGATCCACCGATTTCTTTCAGACCTAGCCATGGATGCCAAATCCCTAAGTTCATCTTGATTATATCCATTTTAGTCATTTGTTTTGAGTACTCGTAATCCAATTATGGGACAGTGTCAAGTGTTCATGTACCAAACCTAGCAGATAAGAATCGCCATTCTTTGTCAAATAAAAGTAATTTTATTGATCAAATTATTGTATCCAAAATTGTCCAACAATAAATGGAACATATTTTGATCATGCTAGGTCACATAATTCCCGCAGACATAATCTTAACATGATCACTACTAAGCCTAACTAGTCCTTAGTCTTTGCAGCAACAGTTTCGCCATTGCTAGACCTTAGGATCGTCTATCTTAGCTTTCTATTCCTTATCATCACCTGTGAACCATTCACAGGTTATGAACGATTGGTATCCAACACCAAAGAACAGAACAGTGATTATGTTGATACTCAATTCAAATGTCACCTTCATTGGAGAGGGGCTTTAGGAAACTCCCTCTTCCAATGTCCCTTTTCTCACAGTTAATGCAAACATCATTCGGAACCTCTGACTGCCGAACCCTTTTCCTTTTTCCTTTACCCCCCCTCCCCAGTGGTGTAATTGTTAGAATAGGGTGACCGGAAAGCCAATTAGATTGGTCTTGATGTATTCTATTTCTGACAATGTCATTGTAATTGTAATATTCTTATATGAATAAAGTGAGTATTCATATTTGGCAGTTCCATTTGTTGTGCTCGCTATTTATGTTTATTCCATTTAACATCACAACAAAGCCCACAGGCCAAACGAACAACCCATGTAGTTGGGCTGCGCATTGGATGGCAGCTATGAAACTAACTTCTAAGGGTTAGGTCTGAAATGTTCCAAGTCGAGGACCTTGAGACAGGGCATCAAGAGTCCTATACAGACTTGCACTAATGATTGCATTCATTAGATGAGTGCCGTGTTTCATCGGCGACAGACGTTGGACGTCTATGCATTATTAGTGGGTTAGTTGACAAGTATGTCAACTGACTGAACTGACTCGCGGGAATCGTCATATGGAAGCCTTGGAGGCTTGGTCGGTATGACTGGCATTCCCGGCTCCGATAGTACGAGATTAGTCCTCGGACTTGAGGAATCATGGCAGTCACATGCATATGATGGTTGTATCTAGCATCTGGCAAGAGATGTCAGTATCTGGGATACGTTCATCATAAGCCTTATACAGTGCAGTCGGAATATGTATTGAGGACGGTGGATTCCAACATAGGATCCGTCACCTGTCAGTATATGACAGTCGAGTCTCCTATGCGCTCTGAGACAGTTAAAACTCTTATAAGTCTGTGGCCACAGCGATTGGTCGAGTAGGGAATGGTTTCCTACGTCGATCGATAGAGTAAACGTGCCTCGAGTTACTGAGCATAGTTGTCTAGTCCAGGATGGGAACCGACGCCCAATTCCATACCCTAGACTTAGACCGGGATACGGATGATGGAAGGACCGTACTCGTATGGAACTCGGGAGCCTAAATGTTCACGCCAACATTCACCTAGTCTCTAGTGCCATGGACCGTTGCTAGACGGCCACCCATGGTGACGGGCGTTTTTCTGATTAATGGTTAATCGGAAAAAACAATTAATTAAATTGGATTTAATTGATCAATTGTGTTGGACACAAGCCCAAGTCTAGCTGAGGGTGAACCTAATGAGTCACACACAAATCACTTTGGATTTGGCGGAGTTAATTTGGAATTAATTCTAGAAGAAGCGAATAAATTTAATCGGATTAAATTTATTCAAGAGAGAAAATAAATGATTGGATCATTTATTTAGAAATCCATTTGATGGATGGTCCAAGAATTAATTAATTGGATTAGTTAATTTTTTTGGACTAAGGACCTTTAAATTAATTGGATTAATTTATTGGGTTTTGGCTATAATAGTTGATTGGATCAATTATTCTTAATTTGGACTTATGTTTATTTAATTGGATTAAATAAATAATTGGGATTCAATTGGATTGAAATTAATTAGATTAATTAATGCCCAATGGATACATGTTTGGACTTTATTTAATTTGATTAAATACAAGTCCAAAAACCATGAAGGTCCAAGTCCATTTTTTCATGCAAGTTGAAACTAGTTAAGGAGGAGTTTCAACTCTTCCACATATGAACATGATGAGCACGAAAATTTGCTGATTTGTGGGTGGTTTTCTCTTGCTATCATGTGTAGTGGATGTGCTAGAAGTGTGTGTATGTGGAAGTTGCCTTGGAGGTTACTTATGTAGGTGGTTTTTTTGAACACTACATTCTACATACACAAAACTACTTTGCTAGACACAATTCATTTTAACTTGCTTCATTTTTTGCTGGAGTTTTTTAGCCAAATACTCTCTGAAAATTCTCTTTTTTAGTGTTCATACTTCTTAGAGAAGATTGAACAAAAACATTCCAAGGTACACTAATCGATAGTGCTTTCTTTGGAATTGTTTCTTCTTCTTTGTTTCTAATTTCTATCTAGCAATAGAGTAGAAATAAATCAATAGTGTGGTGTGGAACGCATTAGAGGAGTTCTACGTTGAGCTCTCAAGTGGACGAACGAAGAAAGAAAAGAAAGGAACAACGCACGAACCCGTTCTACATAAACGAACAAAGGTTGGTTTCCTTTTTACATTTTGTATAACTTTCTTCTTCTCCTTTTAAGCCACATGTCCAGCATGTTTTATTTTGTTGTTTATGCTTTGACAAATACCGAACGCCCGGGAACTTCAAAGGGAACACCCCTTTGAATCCGGTTTAAATTATGTCTTAAATTTACGTTTTTACGCTTCCGTTGCGTTCCTGGGCCGTACCCGATTCTTTCAGTGGTATCAGAGCCCGGTTCGGTGTTGTGGCTTTAAGGATTTACATGTTATAATGTGTTAAGCATGTTGAACGTGTTTAAAATGCTTTTGGAAAGCATGTTTTACGGTTTTTTCTAGCATGATTATATGTATGAAAATATGTGTCAATTTTGCTTTTGAAATTATGGATATCTATGCATTTTATGAGAATTTGATTTTCTGTAAATGCATGTTTATATTTCAGTTTTACAGCAGATTTAAAAAAAAAAAAAAATTTGGAAAACGTTCCGCAGCCGTCTGCTTGCTGCTGCCTGCCGGCCGGTCACTGGGCCAGCAGGCGCGCACGCCGGGCGCGCGCGCGGGCAGTGGCCTGCGCGTGCTGCCTGGCGCGCGCGCCCGCTGGCCGTGCGTGCTGGCGGCCTGCCTGCGCGCATGCGCGCGCCCAGCGTGCGCGGGCTTCCTCCCGTGCGCGCGCAGGCGTGCGCTGTGCGCTGGGCGCGCAGTGCTGCGCGCGCGTGCGGCCGGCCGTCGGCCGGTCTGGGACGTTTGGGCCGTTTTGCATCGTTTTTCGTGAAAATTTCAATTTTCTGATTTCGGCTGTTTTCTGAATGTGAGTAATTTTGGCATATTTTAATTTTAGTTAAATTGGATTTTTCTAAAATTATTTTTGATGCCTTAGATTATTTTGGAAATGGTTTCCAAACTAAAATGGTTTATACATTGGATGTATGGGTGATATCCGTTTTTTCAATTGCATTATTAATATATTATTTTCTGCACTTAATTATGTTTATGGTTAGATATTGGATATCTTGTTATAAATACATGGTATGTATTTATGTGTTGGCATATTTATATTTGATGTAAATGTGCTTTGTTGTTGTTGTTTATTTGATAAACAATAAGGATGATCACTAGCCCTTTTTAGCCTATGTATGGTTTAATTTATTGTTGGGTGAGGCCTGCGTGCCTCTTTGTTTTTCTTCTCTCTATCGTTTTTTAGCCTTGGAATAATAAAGCTTTCTTCCTCTCTATTAATGTACTCCCCCCGACTTATGATTGGGGTTTCTTTTAAGTTGTAATGAGAGTAGATTAGATTGTGAGGATTTAATTTATTAATTGTAAGCTTCCAAGGAGATGAAGGTCCGGAGGATGGAGCCCATGTTGGAAGGTCAAGAAGAACAAAGGAGGAATTTTTACAAGGCCCCATTAGAATGATAATGGGATGTAAATATTGTAATAGTGTAGGTCTACCCCTAGTTTGACCATAGATCCAATGCGGGCTCAGTGGATCACTTAGGAATGGGCTTGTGATCATCCTAACAGGGGCATGCTAGGCTTACTTTGCATGTGCTTAAGTTTTTTATGCTTTGGTGTATGGTGTGTTTGGAATGCATCTTATTACATTATATGTATAAATCTTGAGCATGCAAAATACTAACAATGATGAGGTCTCGGTCTTAATAAAATGATGAACTCTCACTTGGATGGTCCAAGTAAATATTAGGCCCAAAATGGAATTAAATCAAATGGTTTGATTATTCCAAGCCTTCCATCCGTAATAATGTAATGAGGAAGCTACTTTCCTCTAAAGCATGGTCTCACGAGTCGTGGCACGTTTTGGAATGAAAGAAAGCTGCATTATTGTTACGAACAAAGGAATATGCTCTTGTTTCCCTGTCTCACGAGTCATGGGGGGCGACAGTTGAGATATGATTTGGTTGATGGGTCGGGCCTAACGCCGAAGTAACATGATTTGCTTGGAGTCCTCGGAATCATGTGAAAGAGGTGAGGCAAAATATCTTGGGAATCTCATTGGATGAGAATGGTATTGGATACCTCCCACAAAGCTTTTTCTATGTGAATCGTAAAAGTGGGGCATGGAGAATTGCGTCTGTGGGTCCCAAGCCCACTAGGAAATGGTTTCCCGAAACCCCACTTGAGAGTGGTGGGCTTTCGTAGAAATAGTGGGAGGGTTAATGACTAAAGACCATGTCATAAACTTGAATTAATATTACAATTCGTTTGCTAATTTCTGCTTTACATTTTGAATGTAGATGTCTAAGAACCCGTTATCTATGATTATGGAGACTAATAAGTTTAATGGAACGAACTACAACGATTGGCTGCGTAATCTGAGGATTGTCCTCGATTACGAAAACCAGGCTTATGTTCTGGATAAGCCATTTCCCGTAACCTTGCCGGAAGGTTCCTCGCCAGAAGAGCGTTTGACGTTCGAAAAATGGCATGAGGATGACCGCAAGGTACGCAGCATCATACTGGCATCCATGACCAATGAGATCCAGAAGCAGTATGATAGGCTGGACCATGCCAACGCGATAATGCTCCGCTTACAGGATATGTATGCGGTTCCGGATAGGCATATTAGATATGCCGCCACAAAAGCATTTTTCGGCACCAAGATGACTGAAGGATCCTCTGTACATGAATATGGGATCAAGATGCTTTCCCTTGTGGAAAAGCTCGAGGATCTCAAAGTTGGGCTTGATAATGATACATATATAGATGTGATCCTACAGTCTCTTCCTCCTTCTTACGACCCTTTTGTCGTGAATTACAACATGAATGGGCTTGAGAAGTCCATACACGAGTTGATTAACATGTTGACCCAGTTCGAAGCAACGACCAAAAGGTCTGCACCGGCGATACTGGTTGGGGAGGCTTCGACCTCTAAAGCGAAAGGCAAGAGGGCCGGACGCTGGAAGAGGAAGAAGGGAAAGGCAAAAGCCGCTGCTAGCGCTCAGAGCGCTCCTGTTGTCCCAGTGGGGATGGGCAAAGGAAAGGGAAAGGTTGGACCGCAGCAATCGAGGGCAAATGATGTTTGCATGCATTGCCATGGAAGAGGGCATTGGAAGAGGGACTGCCCCAAGCTCCTCTCCAATCAAGGTATATTTGTTATTGAGGTTAACATGATTACTAATTCTGCTTCTTGGGTATTGGATACCGGTTGTGGAGCTCACATCTGCAATGATTTGCAGGTGCTGGAAAGAAGCAGAAAGCTAAGTAGGGACGAGGTCGTGCTGAGGCTTGGTGATGGCAAGGCTATTGCTGCTGAAGCTGTAGGTCTAGTCCACTTAGTTGTTAGTGATCAAGTTAGGATAGAATTAAAAGATTGCTATTATGTACCTAGCATGATCAAGAATATCATTTCAATACCGTTGTTGGACAATGCTGGTTTTGATTTCATGATCAATAAAAATTGTTTTTATTTGATGAAGAATGGTTCTTCACATCTGCTAGGTAAACTTCATAATGGTCTTTATATTCTTCAACAGCGTGATTTGATCATGACTGCTCAAAACAAACGGAAAATGGATAATCAAGAAAACGCACAGATTTGGCATGCAAGGCTAGGTCACATCTCTCAAGACAGGATTAGGAGGTTGGTGGACTCAAAGAGTCTAGAAATAGATGATTTGGACCATCTACCGGCCTGCGAGTCTTGTCTAAAAGGAAAATGACCAAGAAGCCCTTTGTTGGACAAAGCATGCTTGCCAGTGGTCTGTTGGATTTGATCCATTCAGATGTCTGTGAGCCACTAAATACACAGGCCAGAGGAGGGTTTTCTTACTTCATAACTTTTACCGATGACCACTCACGGTATGGTTATGTTTACCTTATGAGGTACAAGTCTGAGGCCTTTGGAAGGTTTAAAGAGTTCAGGCTTGAAGTTGAAAACCAAACTGGTCGCAAAATTAAAGCCCTTCGGTCGGACCGAGGTGGTGAGTATTTGAGTGGGGAATTCTTGGATTACTTAAAAGGGAATGGGATTCTCTCTCAGTGGACTCCTCCCGGAACGCCACAACTGAACGGCGTCTCTGAAAGGAGGAATCGAACCTTGTTGGACATGGTTCGATCCATGATGAGTTTTACTGAACTGCCCTTATCCTTCTGGGGTTATGCTCTTGAGACGGCAGCCAAGTTGTTAAACATGGCGCCTTCTAAGACTGTGGCCCAGACGCCATATCAGATATGGCATGGCAAGCCTGCTTCCTACAAGTACTTGAGAGTGTGGGGTAGCCCTGCATACGTCAAGAGACTAGTGGGAGACAAACTGGACTCCAGGTCTAGTTTGTGCAGGTTCGTGGGTTATCCTAAGGAAACTGCGGGGTATTATTTTTATGATCCTTCCGAGCAAAAGGTTTTTGTCTCGAGAAACGTAGTGTTCCTGGAAAAGGGTTTTCCAACGGATACCCGTCGTGAGGAATTGCTCCTTGAGGAATCAAGTGAGGCAATACCTCAAACGGATGCAACGACATCATCTGCACCTGTAGTTCCCACTAACGATATTCCTGTCATCCGAAGGTCGACTAGAGTTTCCCATCAACCTGATAGGTATGGGTTTCTGGGTGTGACCGGTCAGTTGGACAATGATCCAAAGACCTATGGAGAAGCAATGTCGGACATTGATTCCGAAAAAATGGGTTGAGGCCATGAAATCCGAAATGGACTCTATGAGTTCAAACAAGGTTTGGACCTTAGTAGATCCACCCAAGGGTGTCAAGCCCGTCGGGTGTAAATGGGTCTACAAACGTAAGCTTGGAGCTGACGGGGAGGTGACTACCTTCAAGGCCAGGCTTGTGGCAAAAGGTTATACTCAGCGGCCTGGGGTCGATTTTGAGGAAACCTATTCGCCCGTAGCCATGGCTAAGTCCATTCGGATTATGCTTGCCATAGCTGCATGGTATGACTATGAAATATGGCAGATGGACGTGAAAACGGCCTTCCTTAATGGATTTGTTGAGGAAGAGATCTATATGGATCAGCCGGAGGGTTTCACATCTGTTGGGGAAGAGCAGAAGGTCTGCCATCTCCAAAGCTCCATCTATGGTCTCAAACAAGCTTCCCGAAGTTGGAATATCCGTTTGGATGAAGTCATACGGGGTTATGATTTCATCAAGAACGAGTTTGACCCTTGTGTATACAAGAAGGTCAGTGGGAGCTCAGTTGCGTTCCTAGTGCTTTATGTGGACGACATCTTACTCATTGGGAATGATGTAAAGATGTTAGGTGACACTAAAGCATGGTTGTCCACACAATTCTCCATGAAGGATTTGGGTGATGCTTCCTACATCCTAGGCATCAAGATTATCCGGGATAGATCTAAAAGGATGTTAGGAATGACCCAAACCACGTTTGTTGAGAAAGTCTTGAAGAGATTCAAGATGAAAAACTCCAAACGAGGATTCCTTCCTATGAGGCATGGGGTTAAACTGTCCAAGAAGCAGTCTCCTAAGATTGATGAGGAAGTTAGAAGGATGTTGGACATCCCCTATGCTTCAGCCGTAGGCAGCATACAGTATGCTGTGCAGTGCACAAGGCCCGATATTGCTTTCGCTTTGAGTGTTACGAGCAGATATCAGGCTTGTGCCGGTGAGGCTCACTGGACTGCAGTCAAGACCATTCTTAAGTACCTGAGAAGGACTAAAGATATGTTCTTGGTTTACGGTGGTGGAGAGTTGATTCTGGAAGGCTACAGCGATGCTAGCTTCCAGTCTGATGAGGATGATGCCAAGTCTCAATCTGGGTTTGTATTCAGGCTGAATGGTGGTGTGGTGGCTTGGAAAAGTTCCAAGCAAGATACTACAGCTGATTCCACCACTGAAGCTGAGTACATAGCGGCTTCGGAAGCAGCTAAGGAGGCGGTTTGGATGAAAAACTACATCCAAGAGTTGGGTGTAGTGCCTAGCATTGCCGAGCCAATAGTTATCTTCTGTGATAACAACGGGGCTATAGCGCAAGCGAAGGAACCGAGATCTCATCACTGATCCAAACACATTCTTAGACGCTACCATCTGCTTAGAGAGATGGTGGGAAGAGGTGACGTTCGGATGGACCGAGTCACATCGGCAGAAATACGGCAGATCCACTGACCAAGCCAGTGTCGCAGGTTGCTCATACTCAGCATCTTGGGAAGATGGGTTTGAGGGTCATGAGTGATTGGCTTTAGGGTCAAGTGGGAGATTGTTAGAATAGGGTGACCGGAAAGCCAATTAGATTGGTCTTGATGTATTCTATTTCTGACAATGTCATTGTAATTGTAATATTCTTATATGAATAAAGTGAGTATTCATATTTGGCAGTTCCATTTGTTGTGCTCGCTATTTATGTTTATTCCATTTAACATCACAACAAAGCCCACAGGCCAAACGAACAACCCATGTAGTTGGGCTGCGCATTGGATGGCAGCTATGAAACTAACTTCTAAGGGTTAGGTCTGAAATGTTCCAAGTCAAGGACCTTGAGACAGGGCATCAAGAGTCCTATACAGACTTGCACTAATGATTGCATTCATTAGATGAGTGCCGTGTTTCATCGGCGACAGACGTTGGACGTCTATGCATTATTAGTGGGTTAGTTGACAAGTATGTCAACTGACTGAACTGACTCGCGGGAATCGTCATATGGAAGCCTTGGAGGCTTGGTCGGTATGACTGGCATTCCCGGCTCCGATAGTACGAGATTAGTCCTTGGACTTGAGGAATCATGGCAGTCACATGCATATGATGGCTGTATCTAGCATCTGGCAAGAGATGTCAGTATCTGGGATACGTTCATCATAAGCCTTATACAGTGCAGTCGGAATATGTATTGAGGACGGTGGATTCCAAGATAGGATCCGTCACCTGTCAGTATATGACAGTGGAGTCTCCTATGCGCTCTGAGACAGTTTAAACTCTTATAAGTCTGTAGCCACAATGATTGGTCGAGTAGGGAATGGTTTCCTACGTCGATCGATAGAGTAAACGTGCCTCGAGTTACTGAGCATAGTTGTCTAGTCCAGGATGGGAACCGACGCCCAATTCCATACCCTAGACTTAGACCGGGAGACGGATGATGGAAGGACCGTACTCGTATGGAACTCGGGAGCCTAAATGTTCACGCCAACATTCACCTAGTCTCTAGTGCCATGGACCGTTGCTAGACGGCCACCCATGGTGACGGGCGTTTTTCTGATTAATGGTTAATCGGAAAAAACAATTAATTAAATTGGATTTAATTGATCAATTGTGTTGGACACAAGCCCAAGTCTAGCTGAGGGTGAACCTAATGAGTCACACACAAATCACTTTGGATTTGGCGGAGTTAATTTGGAATTAATTCTAGAAGAAGCGAATAAATTTAATCGGATTAAATTTATTCAAGAGAGAAAATAAATGATTGGATCATTTATTTAGAAATCCATTTGATGGATGGTCCAAGAATTAATTAATTGGATTAGTTAATTTTTTTGGACTAAGGACCTTTAAATTAATTGGATTAATTTATTGGGTTTTGGCTAGAATAGTTGATTGGATCAATTATTCTTAATTTGGACTTATGTTTATTTAATTGGATTAAATAAATAATTGGGATTCAATTGGATTGAAATTAATTAGATTAATTAATGCCCAATGGATACATGTTTGGACTTTATTTAATTTGATTAAATACAAGTCCAAAAACCATGAAGGTCCAAGTCCATTTTTTCATGCAAGTTGAAGCTAGTTAAGGAGGAGTTTCAATTCTTCCACATATGAACATGATGAGCACGAAAATTTGCTGATTTGTGGGTGGTTTTCTCTTGCTATCATGTGTAGTGGATGTGCTAGAAGTGTGTGTATGTGGAAGTTGCCTTGGAGGTTACTTATGTAGGTGGTTTTTTTGAACACTACATTCTACATACACAAAACTACTTTGCTAGACACAATTCATTTTAACTTGCTTCATTTTTTGCTGGAGTTTTTTAGCCAAATACTCTCTGAAAATTCTCTCTTTTAGTGTTCATACTTCTTAGAGAAGATTGAACAAAAACATTCCAAGGTACACTAATCGATAGTGCTTTCTTTGGAATTGTTTCTTCTTCTTTGTTTCTAATTTCTATCTAGCAATAGAGTAGAAATAAATCCATAGTGTGGTGTGGAACGCATTAGAGGAGTTCTACGTTGAGCTCTCAAGTGGACGAACGAAGAAAGAAAAGAAAGGAACAACGCACGAACCCGTTCTACATAAACGAACAAAGGTTGGTTTCCTTTTTACATTTTGTATAACTTTCTTCTTCTCCTTTTAAGCCACATGTCCAGCATGTTTTATTTTGTTGTTTATGCTTTGACAAATACCGAACGCCCGGGAACTTCAAAGGGAACACCCCTTTGAATCCGGTTTAAATTATGTCTTAAATTTACGTTTTTACGCTTTCGTTGCGTTCCCGGGCCGTACCCGATTCTTTCAGTAATAGGAGCACTCAAAGTGCTGGCAGCGGCTGATATTGTCTGAGCCTTCTTCCTCTTCCTGCGTCCGGAACCCTTGCCTTTCGCTTTAGAGGTCGAAGCCTCCTCACTAGTACCGTCGGCGCAGATTTTTCAATCGTTGCCTTGTACTAGACCAACATTTTTATCAACTCATGAAGGTCTTTCTCAAGCCCACTTATGTTGTGGTTGACTATAAATGGGTCGAGTGAGGGGAGAAGAGACTGAAGGATCACGTCGATGTACATCTCTCTTTCGAGATCAGCTTGGAGGTCTTTGAGCTTTTCCACAAGGGATAACATCATCACTCAATGCTCTTGTACCGTCGATCCTTCTATCGTCTTCGCTCCGAAGAATGCCTTCATTGCAGCATATCTAACATGCCGGTCTGGGACCGCATAGACTTGCTACAATCGAAGCATCATCGAGCCAACATCCTCCAGCCTATCATACTACTTCGGCATCTCATTATAAATGGATGCCAGTATGATGCTGCAGACCTTCCAGTTGTCATCAAGCCTCTTCTTGAACGTCAAACGTTCTTTGGGCGATGACCCTTCCGGCCAGGTCTGAGGAAAAACCTTATCCAAAATATAAGTCTGGTTCTTTGAAATCTACGACCATCTTAAGATTTCACAGCCAGGCGTGGTAATACGTTCCATTAGACTTTATTAGTCTCAATTATAAGGGTTAGTGGATTCTTAGACATCAACAGTTAAACAGAAAAACATTAAGTAGATTATAACAATATTATGTTCAAGTTAAGACTTGATCCTTTAGTCATTAACCCCTCCCACTATTTCTATGAGGGCCATCACTCTCAAATGGGATTTTGGGAAACCGTTTCCTAGTGCGCTTGGGATCCACAAGTGCAATTCTCATACCCTGCTTTTACAATTCACATGGAAAAAGCCTCGTGGGAGGTATCCAATACCATTCTCAATCGATGAGATTCCCAAGATATTCTGCCTCACCTCTTCACATGATCCCGATGACTCTAAGCGAATCATGCTACTCGATGTTAGGCCCGCCATCAACCAAATCATACCTCAACTGTCGCCCCCACGACTCGTGAGACAGGGAAACAGTGAGCGTACTCTTTGTTCACAACAACGGTACAGCTTTCCTCTACTCCAAATGTGCCACGACTCGTGAGACCACACTTGGGTAGTGGTAGCTTTCTCACGACATTGCTATGATGGAAGGCTTGGACAGATCAAAACCATTTTGATCTAAGTCCATTATGGGCCTAATATTTTAACTTGGTCCAACCAAGTGAGAGTTCGAAATTATAGACCGAGACCTCATCACATTAATATTTTGCATGCATAAATATCCAATAATATAAAGCATTTAAATAAATGCATCGGATGCAAGTAAATCTAGCATACCCCTGTTGGATGATCATGAGCTCAACCTATGCGACCCACTGAGCTCGCAGTGAGTCTATGGTCTGTCTAGGGTGGTCCTACACTATTACAACAAATTAACCCAATGTCATGCCAATGGGCCTTGTACTCTATTTGTTTCGCCTTGATGTCTCCCCTTGGGCCTCCGTCCAACGTAGGCCTCCTTTTTCTTCGTGGGCTTGCTTTATTATACATAAAATGTAAAACCTCACCAAAAAATTCTTAACTACTCTCATTACAAGAGAAATAGAATACATTGGAAATAAAAGGAAAAAGACAAGCCATAACATCATGAGGAGAAAAGTGGGAGATAATAGTCCCAAAACAAGAGGCACGCAGGCCCCGCCCAAAAGGAATTTAAAACCATACACAGGTCAATGGGCTTCATGGTCATTCCTTGTTAATCCAATTAACAAAACACAACATAATTACATATCCAACATAATCATGCTCCAAATAATACAAACAATGTATTAAAAAAATGATATCCAATATCATTCCATAACATAATTAAATGCAGAAAAATACATGTCAAAAATGCTAATAAAAATGGATATTAGAAACCTCGTACAACCCATGTATATATTTTTTAATTTTTTTCGTTTGGAAACCATTTCCAAAATAATCTTAGGCAAATTTAATTTTAGGAAAAATCATTCTCAACTAAAATTAAATCAGCCATAAATTACATATTTCAGAAAAAATATGCAGAATACCAGAAAATCAAATTTTCCGAAAAAAGGCAAAAAAACGGCCCAGCCGTTCGGCCGGCCACACAGCCGGCCGTGCACGCGCGCGCACTTGGCAGCGCACGCACAGTTGCCTCGTGCGGCCGCGCGCCTGGGCTCGCGGGCGCCCTACCTGCGCGCAGCAGGCTGCCTACCTGCTGCCGACCAGCAGCGGCTGCTGCTGCCCCTGTAATTTTTTTTCTAATTAAATTCTGCAAATAAAAAAAACTGAAATAAATACCCAGATTTCAGAAAATCTAATTTTCTAAAATCACCCAAATATCCATGATTAATAACAGAATTAAACATGCAAATTTCAACAAATAATTATGAAAATTAAAAGCAATAAATAGATGCTTTTAAAAGTCGATCTAAACATATTGAACATGCCTGAACACGTAAAACATGTAATCCATAGCACATACACCGATCCGGGCTTTGATACCACTTGAAGGAAAGCGGATCGGCTCGGGAACGCGGCGGAAGCACGGTGGAGATAAAAAAATACTTGCGGAATAAAAGAATTTAAATCGCGTTCAAGGGTGTCCCCTTGAACATTCGCGGGCTATCGGTGTATAAACGCAGAATATAAACATATATAAAATAAATAAGCGTTCGTGGCTATAGAATAAAGAAGAAACCGAGAGCATAAATATAAATCGGAATACCTTTCTCGATTTTGTATTTTGATCGGCTACACGCATTGATTCCTCCCGACATTCATCCACGCGAGGTCACAATGTAGAGACCCTCTAATGTAGTCCACACCACACAGGGAGAGATCTCGTTTTTCTTGCTAGAAAAAAAACGAATCTAGAGGATGAAATCAAAGAAGAGATTACACTATCAAATTAGTGTTCTTGATCTTACTTTGTCCTTTAATTAATCATAGATCAATGAAGCAACAAAGAGGATTTTGAGAGTAGAGAAAGTGAGAGAGTGTATGGAGAGTTTTCATCTTTTTCTAGGAAAAAAATGAATAATGAAATTCATCATCCATAGGCGTTAGTATATACTCATATATATACATAATTAATGTGATTATTGGAATGTGTCTAGGTTCATCCAAGGATGTCTAGATACATCCCAATCAATCACTATCAATTCTTCAATCAAGCCTACCATCTTTTAAGGTATGATAAAATCATACCAAAAAGGGAAGGGCTTGATTGGAGTTGATTTGTCTCTTACCAAAAGAGACAAGTCAACTAACACCTACCATCCAACATGGTCGATTTTTGCTCCCTCCAAGGTGACAATTTTCAGCCATGCTTATTTAGGGAAGAAGTCCATCTTCTTCGTATTCCATAAATGGAATTAACACACCTCTCGGGTCAAAATTTAATGGATCGGGTTCTACCGTAATCCAATTACGACGAACTCAAAATTAAATCCAATTTAATATGATGTCCACTTAAATAATTCCCGTTGATCTTTTAATCCAATTAAAAGATCCAACATCTCAACTTTCCATATTAATCGACAAATCCTATTTACCGATTAAACGAGGGCCGATACAATATCGGCCCATCCATCCAATGCACAATCTCTTAAGTAATCCAATTACTTATCATCCTCTGAAATTAACTCCAAGTTAATTCCTTCATCTTCTCGGTGATTTGTGTGTGACCCTTTAGGTTCACCCTCAGCTAGACTTGGGCTCGTGTCCAACAGGAGTCCGTCACCATGGGTGGCCGTCTAGCAACGGTCCATGGCACTAGAGACTAGGTGAATGTTGGTGTGAACATTTAGGCGCCGATTCCGTACGGGTACGGTCCTACGATCGACCGTCTCCCGGTCTTAGTCTAGGGTATGGAATTGGGCGTCGGTTCCCATCCTTGACTAGGCAACTATGCTTTATACCCGAGATGCGTTTACTCTATCGATCAACGTAGGAAACCCTTTCCTAATCAATCAATTGCTATGGCCATAAACTTTCAGAGTCTAAACTATCTCAGAGTGCATAGGAGACATCACCGTCATGTACTGACAGGGACAGATCCTATCTTGGAGTCCACCGTCCTCGCTACATACTCCAACTGCATTGGACAAGGCTTATAATGACTATCTTACAGAATGATCACCTCTCGCGCAGATCCAAGATACAGTCTTCATATGCACGTGACTCCCATGATTCCTCAAGTCTGAGGTGAAGGACAAGCGGATCCGCCCGGGAGCGCGAGCGAAAGCGAGAAAGCGTGGAAAGTGCGTAAATTTAAATCAAATTCAAAATACGCGAATCCCAAGGGGTGTACCCTTTGGTGCTCAACCGGGCGTTCGATGTAGGATGTGTAAATATTAAAACATATATTAAGCACATAGGGCATAGATATATAAATGAAATCAATCAAAGCGTAATAAACCGTTACCTTTGATTGTTTAGCGTATGCTCCCGGCTACTTGCGTTGTTCCTTCTCCGGAATGCTCACGAAATCCAAACGTATGGATTCTCCAAAGGTGATCCACACCACACCGGAAGAAACTCACGTTCTCCTTGCTAGAAAAGAACGGGTTTAGAAGGAATCGGTTTAAGAGAAGAACACTATGAATTAGTGTTCTCTTAAACCTACTTTGTTCTTCTTGTTGATTCAAAATCAAGTGAAGAACACAAGTGTAAGAGAGGGAGAGAGCACGAAAATTGAGAGAGAGGAGAGGATTTTTGTCTACTCTTTTTCCTAGAAAAAGATGAATAATGAATCACTTATGCTTGGTGTTGTATATTCTCATATATATACATAATTAATGTGATTATTGGAATGTGTCTAGGTTCATCCAAGGATGTCTAGATTCATTCCAATCAATCACCATCAATTCTTCAATCAAGCCTACCAAAATTTATGGTATGATCAAATCATACCAAAAGGGAAGAGCTTGATTGGAGTTGATTTGTCTCTTTCCAAAAGAGATAAGTCAACATACCACCTAGCATGAAACATGGCTGATTTTGCTTCCTCCAAGGGAGCATGTCGGCCATGTTTAATTAAGGAAAGAAGTCCAACTTCTTCCTATTCCAAATTAGGAATTATTTCTCCTCTCGGGTATAATTTAACGGACCGGATTTTATCGTAATCCAATTACGACGAACCCAATATTAAATCCAATTTAATGTCCACTTAAATTATTCCCGTTGATCTTTTAATCCAATTAAAAGATCCAACGTCTCAACATCTCAACTTTCCATATTTAATCGAAAATCCAATTTACCGATTAAATGAAAGCCCGATACAATATCGGCCCGTCCATCCAATGGACTTTCCCTTAAGTAATCCAATTCCTTATTTTATCCTTCGAGATTGACTCCAAGTCGATCTCTCAACCTCCTCGGTGATTTGTGTGTGACCCTTTAGGTTCACCCTCAGCTAGACTTGGGCCCGTGTCCCACAAGGGCCCGTTACGATGGGTGGCCGTCTAGCAACGGTCCATGGCACTAGAGACTAGGTGAATTGACGTGAACATTTAGGCGTCGATTCCGTACGGGTACGATCCTTCCGTCTACCGTCTCCCGGCCTTAGTCTAGGGTATGGAATTGGGCGTCGGTTCCCATCCTTGACTAGGCATCTATGCTTAATACTCGAGACCACGCATGCTTCATTGCGTCGACACAAGAAACCATTCCTTGTTCGACCAACCACTGTGGCCACAGCTTCAAACAGCATGAACGTGTCTCCGAGTGCATAGGAGATACCTCTGTCACATACTGACAGGGGACGGATCCTCTTTTTGGAATCCACCGTCCTCGCTACACATTCTGACTGCACTGGACAAGGCTTATGATAATCATCTTACAGAATGATTAACTCTCGCTAGATCCAAGATACAGCGTCCTGTGCATGCGACTGCCATTACTCCCGTACTATCGGAACCGGGGAAAAAACCAATCATACTGACCAAGCCTCCAAGGCTTCCATATGATGATCCCCGCGAGTCAGTCCAGTCGGCTCGACCCCAGTCGACCAACCCATCAAGATCGTGTAGGCGTCCCACGCCTGTCGCCGATGAAACACGGCACTCATCCAATGAACACGACTCTTGACGCAAGTCTCAATAGGACTCTCGATGCCCTGTCTCGAGGTCCTCGACTTGGAATGTTTCAGACCAATCCTCAGAAGTTGGTTTCATAGCCGCCATCCAATGTGCAGCCCAACTGCATGGGTTATCCAATTGGTCTGTGGGCATTTATTGTGACGTTGAAACGCCGTTCAACGTTAGTAGTAAGCACAACGAACACAGTGCCAGTGATGAATACTTACTCTATTCATTAGGATAATATTGTATTAATAAAGATTGATGAATAGTTCCCAAAACCGCCAATCCAATTGGCTTCTGGTCACCTATTCTAACAGTTAGACATCGAAGCTAATATGATACTGCGCACTTTCCAGTTGTTCTCATGCTATTTCTTGAACGTCAACCGTTCTTTTGGCATGGACCCCTCCGGTAAGTCGCTCGGCGGCGGCTCGTCCAAGACATAGTCTTGGTTCTCAAAACTGAGGACAATTCTCAAGTTTCTCAGCCAGTCCGAGTAGTTCGTTACGTTGAACTTATTAGTCTCAAGTACCATCGTTAATGGATTCTTAGACATATCTACATTTATAAAAAATATAAAGCAGAAATTAGAAGATGATGGTAATATTATTATTTAAGTTGAAGACTTGGTCTTTTAGTCTTTAATCCACCCACTATTTGTACGAAAGTCCACCACTCTCAAAAGGAGTTTTGGGAAACTATTTCCTAGTGGGCTTGGGATCCACAAGCGTAATCTCCATGCCCCACTTTTACGATTCACATAAAGAAGACCTCGTAGGAGATATCCAATGTCATTCTTATCCCATGAGATTCCAAGGTATTTTGCCTCACCTATTCACATGGTTCCGAGGACTCCAAGCGAACCATGTTACTCACTGTTGGGCTCGACCCATCAACCAAATCCTGCCTCAAAATGTCACCCCCCACAACTCGTGAGACAGGAAAACAATGAGTGCAGTCTCTTTGTTCACAACAATGGTGCAACTTTCCCCTAGTCCAAGTGTGCCACGACTCGTGAGAACACACTTGGGTAGTGGTAGCTTCCTCACCACATTGCTGTGGATGGAAGGCTCGGACAGATTAAAATACCATTTTGATCCAAATCCGTTCTGGGCCCAATATTTAATTTGGTCCAACCAAATGAGAGCTTAATGTACAAACGAGACCTCATCACATTAAGGTATTTTAAGCATGCATAAATATCCAATATTTAAAGCGATAAATAAATATGCCGCATGCAGAAAACATAGCATACCCCTGTTAGGATGATCACAAGCCCAACCTATGCGACCTACTTGAAAGAAATCGGTGGATCGTCCCGGGAGATTAACGCGAATAGCGGAAGCGCGAAATAGTGCGTAATAAAAATTACAAAGCATAATTAAATGGAATTTAAACTATGCATAATATACATAAACGAATCAAGGGGTGTGCCCTTGATTCTCCCGGGCGTTCGGTGTATCTCATGTTCAATAAAACACAACATGGAGGCCATAGAATTAGAAACGAAAACCATAATTAAAGAACCTACCCGGTTGTAGTTTTGTCTTCGTTCGGCTACATGCATTGTTCCCCGTTTTGCACCAAGATCTCAAGAAGAGACCCTCTAAATCATCTCACTCGCTGCACCGGAAAGCAACGAACCCTTGTGCTAGCAAGAAAATCATTGGGGAGAAGAGACATCGGTACACGCTATCAATTAACGCAACCGGCGTCTCTTACGTTCTTAACTTGAATAAAATCAAGAAGAACAAAGTATATTTCTTGGAGAGAAGAAAGAGGGTGGACGAATTTGAGAGAGATGAGAGATGAGAGTTGTAGAGAATACTAGGTGTAAGTGTGTGTTTTTTAAGTATTTATAGAAGATGGAATTCCTATTCCTTCTCAAACTCTTCCAAAGAGACACACTTTGACTAGGATTTTGACCTAGTCAAATCCTAGTCAAATTAGGCTTTGATTAAGTCAAATTAATCATGGCCCTTCATCTCATCATTCTCTAGATCAAATCTTGTCCATCCATTTTGATGGGCTTTATGGAATGGGCCTATTTAATTCTAAATTAAATATTCCCATGGACTTTATATTAAAATCCTATTTAATATACTAAGCCCATTAATTAATGGAATGGACTTTATTTAATTCCAAATTAAATGGTCCATGGACTTTATATTAAATCCTATTTAATACCAAGCCCATTAATTAATTCCATAGAATGGGATTATTTAATTCTAAATTAAATAGTCCCATGGACTTTATATTAAATCCTATTTAATATACTAAGCCCATTAATTAATTAATGGAATGGACTTTATTTAATTCCAGATTAAATAGTCCATGGACTTTATATTAAATCCTATTTAATACCAAGCCCATTAATTAATTAATTCACCCTTTTAATCTAATTAAAAGGAAAGCCCATGCTTTGTAAAATTCATAAATCTAATTTATGAACTCAAGCCCGATTATTCCAAATAATACATCGAGGCTTGTATCTCCAAGAAGTATAATTTAATTCCATTAAATTAAACCTTCTCCCGGAATTAATTCCAAATTAATTCCCTTTCATTTGGTGTAGCGGGTGTGACTCTTTAGGTTCACCTTTCAGCTAGACTTGGACCTACTTTTCATTATTTCATAACTAAAGTAGTCCGTTACCATGGGTGGCCATCTAGCAACGGTCCATGGCACTAGAGACTAGGTGAATTTATGGTGTGAACATTTAGGCTCCGAGTTATACGCAGGTGCGGTCCTACCGACGCTCGATACGTACGGGTACGGTCCTACTGTCGCCTGTCTCCCGGCCTTTAGTCTAGGGGTCGGTTCCCATCGTTGACTAGGCAACTATGCATAATGCTCGAGATAGGTTTAACTCGACGTAGGAAATCCTTTCCCACTACATCAAGTGCTATGGCCATAGACTTTGTGAGTCTAAACCATCTCCGAGCGCATAGGAGATCTTGCTGTCATATCCTTTGACAGGGGACAGATCCTATCTTGGAATTCACCGTTCTTACATACTCCGACTGCACTGGACGAGGCTTATGATGACCATGTGATATAATCGGTCAAATTTCACCAGATCCAAGATACAGCCTTAGTATGTAGGGGACTGCCGTGATCCTCAAGTCCGAGGACTAATCCCGTACTATCGGAACCGGGAATACGAGTCATACCGACCAAGCCCGAGTAGCTTCTATATGACGATTCCCGCGAGTCACCTCAGTCGGCCGCTCCCCAGCAGGCCGACCCACTAACACTGCTTAGACGATCCTCGTCACCCGTCGATGAAACACGACAGCAGATGCTTAGTGCAAGTCTCAAATGGATTCTCGATGCCCTGTCTCGAGATTCCTTTGACTTGGAGTATTTCAGACTAATTCGGCGAAACTGATTTCATGAACCTACCTCCAAGCGTAGTTCCAATTTCCCGAAATGTTATTTCAGTCTGTGGGCGTTTGTTGTGACATCGTAACGATGCAAGCAGTAAGTACAACAAACTCATGCCTATGAATCCTTACTGCATTCATTAACATAATATTACTTGTTCACAGATTGACGAATGGTTCTCAGAACAGCCAATACCATTGACTTTCTGCGTCACCTATTCTAACAATCTCCCACTTGACCAATAAGTCAATTACCCACTTTGTTCAGAATCCTCTGAGTATGAGTAATCTACGATACCGACTAAGGTATTGTGGGTCCGCTTATATTTCCTTGCGAAGCAATACGGTCTAACCGTGTTACCTCTATCCACCATTGCCTCTTAGAGATGGTGGTTGTCTAAGAATATTTTCGTGGATCTTGTGATGAGATCTCGTGCCAATACTCCCATAGCCAAGTTGCCTGCCATATAGGCAAACATGGCTTGGTCGTGCTAGGCGCCACGTCCATCCTATGGACGCGGTCTTCATCAGTGACCACTATCCGATGCACTCGTCATTGGGCCTGACTGTGCATACCTTTGAGACTAACTGATTTTCACTTATGCTCTGGAAGCTAGTATCGCTTTAGCCTTCCAAAGCAACTCTCAACAGACGGTGCATCATGAACACATCTTTAGTCCTTATTCAGGTACTAAGGATCGTTCTTGATTGTTGTCTTCAACCCCTCAGTGCATTACCGATTTATGTTGAGCCATGCTAGAAGCACTCTCAACATCGGTTCCTATGCACCGAGTAAACATATCATATGTTTGCCTAGGGTTGAGACGTAGGGGATACTCAACATCCAAGCCTTCTCATTAGTCCACCGTGACTAAGTCTTGAATGGCTTGATGCTTTATGCATAGTATCCAAGTTTTCTCATCAGTCTTACTATGACTGAGTCTTGAACAACTTGTCTCTCTACATATATGAGTTTTTCTCATCAGTCCACCATGACTGAGTCTTTGAAAAGCTCAATTCATGAAATGTATGTGGGATCCCTAAAATGTCATGGAGAATTTTCGTGAGTTACGGTTTGTGTTTTAGTGATTCCTAATGCCTTGAATTCATCCATGAATCAAGACATTACACACTTAAACACTTGGAACGCCATTTCTACTCCCACTGATCACCTACGTCGTTTAAGACCGAGTCATGCTCCGTATGAGCTCGTCAAAACGAATATTCCAGTTATGCGGTGTTTCAAACCTTGTTTGAATTTCCTAGCGGATTCTATGGCTCCTCTCCATAAATCCTACTACGATGTCCAACATCACGTTCCGCAGGTCATTTGGATTACTATCAAAATTTGACCGAACATATCCCGATCACTCGTACCTCTTACGACATTCGGGTTCGTTCTTAAGGGGACTTGGAATATGATCAATTTAAGAAATGCGATTCTAAGCAATGTTAGTATTATTCTGTCGTAAACTTGTACAAATTAGACACCGAGTCTAATTTGTCTCCCACTAGTCCCTTGACGTATGTAGGATCCTTCTACATGCTCAAGAACTTTGTCGGGACATAGGCTTGCCAAACCATGGCTCCTTGTGCTTGACTCCTAGCAAAGTGCCATGTTCCTTACGTTGGCAATTTTGAGTCTACGTCTACACGGGCTAAGGTAATTGGGCGAAACTTCGATGGATCTTCGTCCAACGAGATTCGATCATTCCCTTTATCATAGACCGTCATATTTGGCCTTTATAGGAAATGTTTCATTGAGAATTCCATTCTCAACTTGGATGCTCAAGAGCTCCCACTAAATACACGGCCTTTTCGATCCTATCGAAACAGGTTTAATTTTTGCAACCATTTATGGTTCACCTCCTTAAGTCTAATTCCCAAACCTCCTATGGGACCTTTAGACTTTTGAACCCTCTTATGGTCTTGTGTATTAGTAACCTACAGTTGTCTTATTGGCTCCCTTCCAATAGACTATTTGGCAAGCCTACTTTGTCCAACAAAGAGCTTTCGGACTTTCTTCTTCATAAAAGACTTGTAAATTTACTCGATTCGAATCATCTATTTCTAGATTCATCGAACTTTTCAATTTACTCATCTTTTAATAAGAAGAAACGTCCTAGCTGTTGTAGATGCCAAATCTGTAAGTTGGTCTTGATTAATCCATTTTAGATAATTTGAATTTTGAGTATCCATAAACCTTTTATGGGATGGTATTTTAGGAATTTACGTACTAGCAAACATGAATCAATATTCAATAATTTTGTTTGATCAAATATGTATGTAATTAAAACCTTTGTCCAACAAAGAGACATACTTTTGATCATGCTAGGTTACGTAATTCCTATATTATCCTAACATGATCACGATTATGGGCCTAACAAGTCTCTAGTCCTTTTCATCAATGGACCTTGCCATTGTTGAATCCTAGAACTGTTCTTGGCTTTTTAAGTCCTTATTCACTTTCTGCAAACCACCCGCAGATTAGTGATAGGAATGGTATCAAATACCAAATAGAGTAAAAGTGATCATGTCAATACTCAATATCAAATTTTACCTACATTGGAGAGGGTTTTAGAATACTCCCCTTTCCAATGGCCCTTTTTACGACAGTAAATGCTTACGTTCTTAGAATCTATTGACTGCTTGAACCTTTTGCTCTTTTCCTTTACCTCCACCTTGTGTTGTAAAAGGAACAACACTTGAAGTGCTGCAATAGTTGATGTTACCTTACCCTTCTTCCTCTTTTAGCGTCTGGCACCCTTGCCTTTCGCTATGGAGGTTGAAGCCTCTCCTACTAGTACCAACGGCGCAGATTTTGCAATCGTTGCCTCGTACTAGACCGACATAATTACCAACCTATGAAGATCTTTTCTAAGCTCATTCATGTTGATAATTAATGGTTCGTAGGAGGAAGGAAGAGACTGAAGGATCATGTCAATGTACGTCTCTAAGACTGACGTGGAGGTCTTTTGAGCTTCTCCACTAGGGATTGCATCATCACTCCATGTTCTTTGTACCGACATCCCTTCCATCATCTTAGCTCCAAACATGCCTTCGTTGCATTTTACCCCACATGCTGGTCCAAGACCATATAGACATGATGCAAACGAAGCATAGTTTGAGCCAACATCATTAATATCCTACTTGTCGGTGGTCATCCTTCAACTTTTGAACGCCAAGCGTTGCCTTAGTTGTCGACCCCTCCGGCAAGGGCTGAGGAACGTCCTCATTCCGGTATGTGAGTTAAGGTTCTGGAAATCTAAGACCATCTTAAGATTTCGCAGTCAATTCGTCTAATTGGTTCCTTTTTAATGAGCCTCTTAGTGATGTGTTTGGTGGATTCTTAGACATTCACAACATATATGAAACAGAAAATAATAAGCAGAATGAAGTAATATTTTGGTTAAGTCTCGGTCTTTAGTCCTTAACCTCTCCCACTATTTCTACGAAAACACGGCACTCTCAAACGTTGTTTTCGGGAAATCCTTTCCTAGTGGGCTCGGGATCCACAGCGATCTCCCCCATACCCCGCTTTTACGATTCGCATGGGAAAAGAACCCGTGGGAGGTATTCCATACCATTCTCGTTCCACGAGATTCCCAAGATAATTGCCTCAACCCTTTCACGTGATCCCGAGGACTCCAAGCGAATCACGTTATTCGGGCGTTAGACCCGACCCAATCAACCGATTCATAAAACTCACTGCTACCTCCACGACTCGTGAGACAGGTAACAGTAGTCTACTCATCGTTCATGACAAAGTGCAGCTTCTTTTAAGCACGATAGTCGTGCCACGACTCGTGAGACCACGCTATCGACCTAAAAGATCTTCCTCACTTTTGCCATGGATGGAAGGCTTGGACAGACTCCCAGAGTCCTAGTCCATTTATTAAGGGTCTATATTTAACTTGGTTTAACCAAGTGAGAGTTTTGATAGAACGAGACCTCATCACATATTAAGTATTGCATTGCGTGCGTTATGGCAGAAATATTCTAAGCGTGAATGTAACCATACATAAAGCATATAGAATAATCATAAGCATAAAATACGCATCGCATGCAAAAATAAAGTCTAGCACGCCCCTGTAGGATGATCACAAGCCCAAACCTATGCGACCCACTGAGCCCGCAGTGGATCTATGGTCAATTCTAAGGGTAGGCCCTACACTATTACAAGTTTTAATAACCCATTACATGCAATGGGCCTTGTAAGTCCTCTTTATCTTCTTGGGCTCTCCATCGTGGGCCTACACCGGGCTTCTTCTCCATGGATCCTCCGTGGGCCATCTGATGGCAACCTCCATGGGCCTCCAACACCTTGGGCTTATCTTCTCTTGCAGCTTTTATTTACAAAAAAAGAATAAAACCTCACCACTAATTCTACTCTCATTACATCATAAAATAAGAAACCCCAATTAAACATTTGGGGGAGTACATTGGGAGGGAGAGAGAAAGCCTTATTATTCCAAGGCACTAGAAGAGAGACAGAGAGGAAAATAAAGAGGCACACAGGCCACAACCCAACAAATAAATGTAAATAAACCATACATGCGGTCTAGGGGCTTTGTGATCATCCTTTGTCAAATCAATTAACACAAATAGCACAAATACATATCCCACGTAAAATATGCTATACCAACATCCATGATAATCCATACCATAAAATAAATGCAGAAACTACATGTAAAATATCCACACCAAACATTGGATAATAGTGCAACCTATGCACAACGATTTTTGTTTGAAAAAACCTTTTCCATAATTAACAAGGCAATATTAATTCTATGAAATATAAAATCTCAACCAAAATTAAAATGCCCCAAGTTAATTAATTAAGAAAAAATTCCCAGAATTATACAGAAAAATCAAATTTTTCTGAAACACAAAAATCAACAATTCAAGAATATGCCCATTTATTCAAGAATTCCAAAATCCAACATTCGTGCAATATTAATACATGTCAAGATCTACTCATACTCAAGCCATAAAATAACCATGATGTCCAACATCATAAAACGCAGAAATTATTGCGAAATTTCACATGTGAATTTTGATCATTGGTGCAACCATTGCAAAAATTAAATCTTGTTAGGAAACCCTTTCCTCATCAATCAAGCAATATTTATTTTTAGAAAATTCCAAATCTCAAAAAATAAATATTCTAAGTCAACGGGTTCAGAATAATGCAGAAAAGATCATAAAAATAATACAGTAAAAACAGTTTTGAAAAACGAGCCAAAAACGGGAGAGAGAAACGGAAAACGGCACAGCCGGCCGGCCAGCGCGCGCGCGCGCGCGCAGGCTCCTCTGCCTGCGCGCACAGCGCGCGCGCCCAGCGCATGCCGTGCGCGCGCCCAGCGCGCGCCTGCGCCTAGCGCTTGCGCGCACGCGCGCAGCGCCCATGCCTGCGCGCGCGGCCGGCACAGCGCGCGCGCTGTCCGCGCACGCTGGGCGTGCTGGCCGGGCGCGCGCAGGCCCCTGCCTGCACGCGCGGCCAGCGTGCTGCTGCTGCCGGTTCGCCGTTTTTTCACTTCTTTTCGATTTTTCATGCAATTTTTCTGAACCACAAGATAAATAAAACCCTAGAACATGTATAAAACACATTCAAGAAAACCAAGATCCAAAATCCCATGCAAAATTAAACGCCAATAAATATCTACGATAAACATGCTATAAACGTAAATTAAAACACGTTTATCATGCTTAAACGCACATAGCACATAGAATTCTAGGCCTATACACCGAACCGGGCTCTGATACCACTGAAAGAAATCGGTGGATCGTCCCGGGAGATTAACGCGAATAGCGAAAGCGCGAAATAGTCGTAATAAAAATTACAAAGCATAATTAAATGGAATTTAAACTATGCATAATATACATAAACGAATCAAGGGTGTGCCCTTGATTCTCCCGGGCGTTCGGTGTATCTCATGTTCAATAAAAACACAACATGGAGGCCATAGAAATTAGAAACGAAAACCATAATTAAAGAAACCTACCCGGTTGTAGTTTTGTCTTCGTTCGGCTACATGCATTGTTCCCCGTTTTGCACCAAGATCTCAAGAAGAGACCCTCTAAATCATCTCACTCGCTGCACCCGGAAAGCAACGAACCCTTGTGCTAGCAAGAAAATCATTGGGAGAAGAGACATCGGTACACGCTATCAATTAACGCAACCGGCGTCTCTTACGTTCTTAACTTGAATAAAATCAAGAAGAACAAAGTATATTTCTTGGAGAGAAGAAAGAGGGTGGACGAATTTGAGAGAGATGAGAGATGAGAGTTGTAGAGAATACTAGGTGTAAGTGTGTGTTTTTTAAGTATTTATAGAAGATGGAATTCCTATTCCTTCTCAAACTCTTCCAAAGAGACACACTTTGACTAGGATTTTGACCTAGTCAAATCCTAGTCAAATTAGGCTTTGATTAAGTCAAATTAATCATGGCCCTTCATCTCATCATTCTCTAGATCAAATCTTGTCCATCCATTTTGATGGGCTTTATGGAATGGGCCTATTTAATTCTAAATTAAATATTCCCATGGACTTTATATTAAAATCCTATTTAATATACTAAGCCCATTAATTAATGGAATGGACTTTATTTAATTCCAAATTAAATGGTCCATGGACTTTATATTAAATCCTATTTAATACCAAGCCCATTAATTAATTCCATAGAATGGGATTATTTAATTCTAAATTAAATAGTCCCATGGACTTTATATTAAATCCTATTTAATATACTAAGCCCATTAATTAATTAATGGAATGGACTTTATTTAATTCCAGATTAAATAGTCCATGGACTTTATATTAAATCCTATTTAATACCAAGCCCATTAATTAATTAATTCACCCTTTTAAAATCTAATTAAAAGGAAAAAGCCCATGCTTTGTAAAATTCATAAATCTAATTTATGAACTCAAGCCCGATTATTCCAAATAATACATCGAGGCTTGTATCTCCAAGAAGTATAATTTAATTCCATTAAATTAAACCTTCTCCCGGAATTAATTCCAAATTAATTCCCTTTCATTTGGTGTAGCGGTGTGTGACTCTTTAGGTTCACCTTTCAGCTAGACTTGGACCTACTTTTCATTATTTCATAACTAAAGTAGTCCGTTACCATGGTGGCCATCTAGCAACGGTCCATGGCACTAGAGACTAGGTGAATTTATGGTGTGAACATTTAGGCTCCGAGTTATTACGCAGGTGCGGTCCTACCGACGCTCGATACGTACGGGTACGGTCCTACTGTCGCCTGTCTCCCGGCCTTTAGTCTAGGGGTCGGTTCCCCATCGTTGACTAGGCAACTATGCATAATGCTCGAGATAGGTTTAACTCGACGTAGGAAATCCTTTCCCACTACATCAAGTGCTATGGCCATAGACTTTGTGAGTCTAAACCATCTCCGAGCGCATAGGAGATCTTGCTGTCATATCCTTTGACAGGGGACAGATCCTATCTTGGAAATTCACCGTTCTTACATACTCCGACTGCACTGGACGAGGCTTATTGATGACCATGTGATATAATCGGTCAAATTTCACCAGAATCCAAGATACAGCCTTAGTATGTAGGGGACTGCCGTGATCCTCAAAGTCCGAGGACTAATCCCGTAACTATCGGAACCGGGAATACGAGTCATACCGACCAAGCCCGAGTAGCTTCTATATGACGATTCCCGCGAGTCACCTCAGTCGGCCGCTCCCCAGCAGGCCGACCCACTAACACTGCTTAGACGATCCTCGTCACCCGTCGATGAAACACGACAGCAGATGCTTAGTGCAAGTCTCAAATGGATTCTCGATGCCCTGTCTCGAGATTCCTTTGACTTGGAGTATTTCAGACTAAATTCGGCGAAACTGATTTCATGAACCTACCTCCAAGCGTAGTTCCAATTTCCCGAAATGTTATTTCAGTCTGTGGGCGTTTGTTGTGACATCGTAACGATGCAAGCAGTAAGTACAACAAACTCATGCCTATGAATCCTTACTGCATTCATTAACATAATATTACTTGTTCACAGATTGACGAATGGTTCTCAGAACAGCCAATACCATTGACTTTCTGGTCACCTATTCTAACACTACTGAGCCCGCACTGAGTCTATGGTATGTCTAGGGTGGTTCTAAATTATTGAAAAGTAATATACCCATTGTTACTCCAATGGGCCTTGTGATACTCTTGTTTCACGCCTTGATGCTCCACCTTGGGTCTCCGACTCTATGGGCTTGTTAAAATAAAAAATCTCACCAATCCTATCTACTCTTATTACAATTGAAAGTAATACATGGGAAATAAAGAAACAAGCCTTAACATCATGAGGCTGAAAATACGGGAGATGATAGTCCCAAAAACAAGAGGCACGCAGGCCCCATCTAACAGAAATGTAAATAATCATACATTCATCCATACACAACGTCTAGGGCTCTTCTGATCATCCCATGTTGATTCCATTAACGCACATAACAAAATTATTCCAAATAATCATGCTTAAAATATGGATATTCCAAATATCCAAGTGATGTCCAACATCACAAAAACATAAATATATAAACAATATGCAAAAGTCCAAATTTCAAATTTAATGTACATTATACACAATGCATCCAATGCATGAATTAATCCCAAAATTAATTAAGCAAATTTGATCTAAGAAACAATACAATTAATTCCAAAATCAAATGTGCAAAATTAATATATTTTCAGAATAATGTGCAGAAAACCCAGAAAATCAAATTTTCTGGAAAACGTCGAAAAACGGCACAAAACGGCTCAGCCGTTGTGCCTGCAAGCCAGCCAGCAGCGGCATGCGTGTGCACAGGCGCCCGCCTACGCGCGGCCGCCCCTGCCAGCACACACGCTGGCAGGCACGCCCGGCCAGGCCTGCGCGCAGGCGTGAGCCCGTGCGCGCCCGGTAGCGCTCCTGCCAGCCAGTGATCGGCCGGCAAGGGCGGCAACCAACCGCTACCGCTGCAGTCCGTGTTTCCATAATTTTCGACACCCTTTTTCAGCACAAAAAAAACAGCAACAAACAGAAAATGAACATGCAATTTAGAATCCAATCTCACAAAATTAGCATGCTTAACGTCCATCAAATTTAAACAATTGAATCATCATATTTATTCATATATTCATGCAATCAATCATGCCATAAAGCCGTAAAAGCAAGTAGATCATGCCAAGCACATAGATCTATGCCCCTTACATCGAAATGGACTCGGATACCACTTCAAGGATAAGCAGATCCGCTTGGAGCGTGATCGGAAGCGAGAAATGCAAATTAATACGTAATTTAAATCGCATGATACCACTTGAAGGACAAGCGGATCGGCCCGGGAGCACAAGAGGAAGCGAGAAATGAAAAAAAATAAATACGATAGCATGAATTAATTCGCATATAAAAGAGAAATCCTAAGGGGGTGTTCCCTTAGGTGCTCAACCGGGCATTCGATGTAGGATGTATCAATACTAAGGTACATATCATACATAGGGCATAGATGAATTGAAAACAATGGAAGCGTAATAAATTTTTACCGTCGTAGTTTTCACGTGCGTACGACTACAATCTTTGTTCCTTCTTCCCAATGTTCACCAAGTTCAAACGTATGAACTCTCCAAAGATGATCCACACCACACCGGAAGAAACTCACGTTCTCCTTGGTAGAAGAAAACGGATTTATGAAGAAATCGGTTTAAGAAGATAAACATTATGAATTAGTATTCTTCTAAAACCTACTTTGTTCTTCCCTTTTGATCCAAGATCAAGTGAAGAACAATAGTAAAAGAGGGAGAGAGTGGCCGAGAGTATTGAGAGAGAGGAGGCTGAAGTTTTATTCTTTCTTTTCCTAGAAAAGATGAATTATGATTTTCATGCTCAAGGTGTTAGTATATACCAATATATATACATAATTAATGTGATTATCGAAATGTGTCTAGGTTCATCCAAGGATGTCTAGATACATCCCAATTGATCACCATTAATTCTTCAATCAAGCCTACCAACAATTAAGGTATGTTCAAATCATACCAAAAGGGAAGGGCTTGATTGGAGTTTAATTTGTCTCTTACCGAAAGAGACAAGTCAACCACCACATAGCATCCAACATGGCTGAATTTTGCTTCCTCCAACGGAGTATTTTCGGTCATGCTCAATTAGGGATGAAGTCCAACTTCTTCCTATTCCAAAATAGGAATTATTTCTCCTCTCGGGTCAAAATTTAACGGACCGGGTTTTACCATAATCCAATTACAACAAACCCAAAATTAAATTCAACTTAAAGTCCACTTAAATAATTTCCGTTGATCTTTCAATCTAATCAAAAGATCAAACGTCTCGACTTTCCATATTTAATCGATAAATCCCATTTATCAATTAAATGAGGGCCCGATACAATATCGGCCCGCCCATCCAATAGACAATCCCTTAAGTAATCCAATTACTTATTTATGCTTCGAGATTGACTCCAAGTCAATCTCTCAACCTTCTCGGTGATTTGTGTGTGACCCTTTAGGTTCACCCTCAGCTAGACTTGAACCCGTGTCCCACAAGGGCCCGTTACATGGGTGGCTGTCTAGCAACGGCCCATGGTACTAGAGACTAGGTGAATGTTGGTGTGAATATTATAGGCGCCGATTCCGTACGGATATGGTCCTTCCGTCTACCGTCTCCCGGCTTTAGTCTAGGGTATGAAATTGGGTGTCGGTTCCCATCCTTGACTAGGCATCTATGCTTAATACTCGAGACTACGCATGCTTCATTGCATCGACACAGGAAACCATTTCCTGTTCGACCAACCACTATGGCCACAGCTTTAAACAGCATGAACGTGTCTCCGTAGCGTCATACTTGCTTCAATGAAGAATGAAATTCAGAAGCAGTATGAAAGGCTAGACGATGTCCCTTCCATTATGGCTCGCCTTAAGGATTGCTATGCAGTCCCGGACCGGCATTACTAGGTATGTCGCGACCAAGGCGTTGTTTGGAACTAAAATGACAGAAGGATCCTCTGTACAAGAGCACGGGGTTAAAATGCTTACCCTGGTGGAAACGCTCGAGGACCTAAAGGCAGGTCTCGACAATGAAACGTACATAGATGTGATCCTTCAGTCAACCCCACCCTCCTTCGACCAATTTATCGTCAACTATAACATGAACGCACTTGAGAAGGGCATTCATGAGTCGATTAATATGTTGGTGCAATACGAGGCAACGACTAAGAAGTCCACGCCTTCGGTATTGTTTGGAGGTGCTTCGACTTCCAAGACGAAAGGCAAGGGTGCCGGACGTTGGAAAAAAGAAAGGGAAGGGAAAGGCCGTCAAAGCAGCTACGAACGCTAAGAGTGTTCCCATTGCCAATGAGGGGAAAGGCAAAGGAAAGGGAAAGGTTGTCTCCAAGCACCAGTCAAAGGCATATGACATATGTATCAACTGATGTGAGAAAGAGCATTGGAAGAGAGAGTGCCCCAAACTCTTCTCGAACCAAGGTATTTTTGTGATTGAGGTTAACGTGGTCACTTCTGCCTCTTGGGTATTAGATACCGGCTGTGGAGCTCACATTTGCAATGACTTGCAGGTGCTGAAAAGAAGCAGAAAACTGGATAGCGGGGAAATGATCCTAAAGCTTGGGAATGGCAAGGCCATCTCGGCAGAAGAAGTAGGATCCGCCACTCTAGTGATTAGTGATAGTATTAGCATAGAATTAGAGCAAGTTTATTTTGTACCTAAACATCATTTCCATTCCATTATTGGACAATAGTGGTTATGAGTTTAGAATCCATAAAAATTGCTTTTATTTGATGAGGTGTGGAATTGCTCATCTGCTTGGTACATTAAATAACGGGCTCTATATTCTTGCAACAAACGAACTTCGTTCTTAACGCTCAACACAAATGTAAATTAGATGATAACGGGAACGAACGACTGTGGCACGCCTGGCTAGGTCACATATCCCAAGATAGGATGGAAAAGTTGGCAGCCTCAAAGAACCTAGAGGTAGGGGACTTGAGTGAGCTACCAACTTGTGAATCGTGTCTAAGAGGGAAAATAACTAAGTAGCCCTTTGTAGGACAAAGCAGGCTTGCCACAGGTCTGTTGGACTTGGTCCATACAGACGTATGTGGACCACTAAGGACGCAGGCCCGAGGTGGATTCTCCTACTTCATAACCTTTACCGATGATCATTCACGGTATTGTTATGTTTACCTAATGAGGTACAAGTCTGAAGCTCTTGAGAGGTTTAAAGAATTCAGACTTGAAGTAGAGAACCAGACTAACTGCAAAATTAAAGTCCTACGGTCAGACCGAGGCGGTGAATACCTTAGTACCGAGTTCCTAGATTATCTAAAAGAACATGGTATAATATCAGAATGGACACCTCCCGGAACAACACAATTGAATGGTGTCTCTGAAAGGAGGAATCGAACCCTATTGGACATGGTTCAGTCCATCATGAGTTTTTGCCAAATTGCCCTTATCCTTTTGGGGCTATGCACTTGAAATAGTGGCCAAGTTGCTGAATTTGGCGCCTACCAGTGCATTGACCCAAACGCCATATGAGATATGGCACGGCAAGCCTGCATCCTACAACTACTTGAAAGTGTGGGGTAGCCCCGCATACGTCAAGAGGTTAGTGGGAGATAAGCTGGAATCTAGGTCTAGCTTATGCAGATTCGTTGGATACCCTAAAGAAACTGCGAGTTATTACTTTTATGACCCCTTGGAACAAAAGGTGTTTGTTTCAAGGAATGCAGTATTCATGGAGCAAGGCTTCCCAGAGGATGTCCAACCTGATGAGCTGATACTTGAGGAATCAAGTGATGGAAACCAGCCATCAAAGGTAGCCGCGGAACCCTCACTTAGAGAATTCAGGATAGACAGCCGAAGGGCTGACCAACCTCAAGGAACAGCCAGCCCCGGTCCCTGAATCGCCGGCTCCGATACAGTCAGCGCCCACAGTCACCACTGACGTTCCCATTCTCCGTAGGTCTACTAGAGAGTCCAGACCTCCAGTGAGATATGGCTTTCTAAGTACGACCAGACTTTTTGATAACGATCCTAAGACATATGGAGAAGCGATGTCTGACATCGACTCCGGGAAATGGGTTGAGGCTATGAAAACCGAAATGGACTGCATGAACGAGAACCAAGTCTGGAGACTTGTAGATCCACCGAAAGGTATTAAGGCAGTGGGCTGTAAGTGGGTCTACAAGCGCAAACTTGGCATTGATGGAGAAGTCACAACCTTTAAGGCTAGGCTTGTAGCTAAGGGATACACTCAACGACCCAGGGTCGATTTTGAGGATACCTACTCGCAGTAGCCATGGCTAAGTCCATTCGGATCCTGCGCGCCATAGCAGCATGGTATGACTGCGAGATATGGCAGATGGACGTGAAAACGGCCTTCCTCAACGGTTTTTTGAAGAAGAGATCTATATGGATCAGCCGGAGGGTTTCACGGTCACTGGAGAAGAACATAAGGTCTGCCGTCTCCAGAAGTCCATCTATGGCCTCAAACAAGCCTCCCGAAGTTGGAACATTCGCTTTGATGAAGTAATACGGGGATATGACTTCATCAAGAACATATTCGACCTGTGTATACAAGAAGGTCAGTGGGAGCTTAGTAGTGTTCCTAGTGCTTTATGTGGATGACATTCTACTCATTGGTAATGACATTAGAATGTTAGGAGACACAAAAACATGGTTGTCAACCCAGTTTTCCATGAACGACTTGGGTGAAGCCTCCTACATCCTAGGCATCCAGATTGTCAGGGACAGATCTAAAAGGATGTTAGGGCTCACCCAAAACTCGTATATGGAGAAAGTCCTAAAGAGATATCGAGTGGACAACTCCAAACGAGGATTCCTTCCCATGAGGCATGGGATCAAGTTGTCCAAGAAACAGTCCCCACAGACTGATGAGGAACTTGGCACATGTAAGCATGGGATCAAGTGGACACATCCTATGCTTCTGCCGTAGGTAGCTGTTAGAATAGGTGACCATGTAAGCCAATTTTGGCGGGAATATGTAACCTATGTCTAGACAATTTCAGGTGTTTGATAAATCATTTATGAATAAAGAAGTGAAAATTCATATGGCAACACTTTGTTTACGTTCACTTATATCTGCTATTACATATCTGTTCACTACACAAACAAAGCCCACGGACTGAGAATCAATTTCGGGGACTGGGACTACGCTTTAGAGGTAGGTCCATGAAATCAGTCTTACCGAATCAGTCCGGAAATATCCAAGTCAAGAAATCTCGAAAATGGGTACCGAGATTCCCCTTGAGACTTGCACTAAGCATCTGCTGTCGTATTTTCATCGACAGGTGACGAAGGTCGTCTAAGCAGTGTTAGTGGGTTAGCATGCTAGGGAGCAGCTGACTGAGGTGACTCGCGGGAACCATCTTACGGAGGACCTTGAGTATGGTCAGCAAGGTACGACGTGTATTCCCGGTTCCGACGGTACAAGTTAAGTCCTTTGACTTGAGGAACTACTGAGTTTACCTGTACATCAGGTCTGTATCTTAGATATGGTGAGAGATTGCCAAAATACTCTTGAGTAGTCATAAGCCATGTCTAATGCGGCTTTGGTGTACAGCGTGACAGTAGTTTCCAAGAAAGGATCTGTCTCCTGTCAAAAGGCATTGACAGTTGAGTCTCATGTATGCTCTGTGTCTTGTCCCTAAAATCTGTGGCCACAGTAACTGAACAGAAGGGAAGGTTTCCTTTGCGGCGATTAGTAAAGACAGACCGACACTTAGGTCCAAAATGGGTACCTGCATTTTCCGTGCCCTAGACCCTAAGTGATGAGACGAAGACAAAAGGACAAATGTACTGTTAGAACCTAAATGTTCATCCCCGAATATTTCACCTAGTCTCTAGTGCCATGGACCGTTGCTAGATGGCCACCCATGGTTACCGGACGGATTCTAGGAATCCGACCAAGTCTAGCTGAGAGGTGAACCTAAAGAGTCACACACTATCCACACACACACTTAGTATTTAATTTGGAATTAAATATTGGAGTAAAGGAATGATTAAATTGGATTTAATCGGGTCTATATTTTTCTTGGAGAATTAATTCCTTCTATTTGATAAAGGGAATTAAATTAATAAATTGGATTTATTAAGGGAATTAATTTAATGGGCTAGAATAAATATTAATATTTATTTATTATGTTTATTTGGCCTTTTGGAATATTTAATATGATTTAAATATTCCATTAAATTAAATTAATGGTTGAGATTTAATGGGAGAGATGAAAGGCTAGGATTGAATTTGACAAGGTCAAATTCTACTTTGACTAGGACTTTTACTAGGTCAAAATCCTAGTCAAATTAAGCTTCTAAAGAGTTGGAGTTTAAAGAGGATTAAACTCCTCCTCTATATAAACCCCTAGCCTTGCACCTTTTGAAGGATGATGAAATTCCAACACACACACAACTCTCTCCCTCTCCCCTCTCGTCCGCCCCCTCTCTCTCGTTAGCAAGAAAATAATTCTTGTTCTTTTGTTCTTGGAACATTAGAACATTGATGAATCAATACCGTTAATTCATAACGTGTTGTTGATTCATCCACTCCAAAAATTACATACTTGTTCGTTGCTAGCACGACGTGCAAGATACGTGGGTGGATCGTGTGTCACGATTTGGAGGGTCTCAAGAACGAGATCTTGGTGCAAAACGGGGAACAACGCGTGTAGCCATTGAAGACGAAAACGACAACGGGTAGGTCTCGGTTTACGTTTTCGCCTCTTTTATTTTTTCAATCATATGGCCTCCATGATTGCTTACATGTTATTTATTCATGAGATACACCGAACACCCGGAAAATTTCAAGGGCACACCCCATGAAACGTGTTCTTTAATTTAAAAGCATGTTTTTAAATTCCGCTATTTTTATTTGATACTGCGCTTCCGCATTCGTGCAATTTTCCCGGGACGATCCACATATTCTTTCAGTGGTATCAGAGCCCGGTTCGGTGTATAGGCCTAGGGTTTATGTGCGTTTTAAGCATGAAACGTGGTTTTGGCATGTTTTAATTAAATCTTGATTTTCTTGATTATTAAAAGCATTTCGTTTTATTGCTTTCAATTCGTGTGAATCTCTGCAAATTGGTATTTTTCTGTTTTTCTTGGGAAACGGGCTGGTGAAATTGAACGGAAAATGAGAAACACCGCAACCGGCCAGCCGGGAGGGCTGGCCGCGCGCAGCCATGCACTGCCGGCAGGCAGACGCGCGCAGGCAAGGGAAGCCTGCGTGCGCCCGCCCAGCCGGTCGCGCAGGCGCGCGCGCATGCAGACGAGGGTGTCTGCGCGCGCGCGCGTCGGTTGTGCTGACGCGGAGCACCAGGCGGCGCCGCCAGGCGCGCGCGCACGCAGACGAAGGTGTCTGCCGAGCGCGCCTAGTGCGCGTCTGCGCGCGCACTTCACAGGCACAGATGCGCGGCTGGCTACAGCAGGCCAGCGCGCGCGCGACGGCCTGCCGGAACACCAGGCCGCTCAGCATGCTGCCGGCCAGGCTCGCGCACGCAGACAGGGGCCTGCGCACGCGCGCCCGGCCAGGCAGCACCTGCGCGCGTAGGGGCGGCAGGCTGAGCCTGCTGCCCTGTGCGCACGCCGGCAGGCCGCTGCAGCTAGGGTTTTAAACCCTAGTATTTTTTTCTTTTTACTTTTTAATTTATTTTCAATTTTAATTTTGAATTAATTCTGAAAATATTCGTTTTTGGGTTCAATTTCGCCTAATTTTCTAAAGACATTATTTTAGGAGTAAGATATATTGGATTTGGAATCCAGGGGTTATTTTACTTAAAATAATGAGGAATGTCTTTCCTAAAACGAGAAAATACTGTTACCAATATTTGTGTTTTATTTTTCACACGTTACGCACATGTTCATTTATTTCTTATCTTGAATGATTATGATTGGAAATCATGAATTGTTGGTATATTGTAATTATGTGATTAGATCATGTGATTATGTGTGTTGGATGGAAATGGATGATCACGAGCCCTAAACCGAATGTATGGTTTAATTTTCTGTTGGGCCTGTGTGCCTCTTTTACTGCTTTCTCCTTCTCTCTTTCTAGTTTCCTTGGAATAATAAGGCATTCTACCTCCCTCCTTATGTACTCGCCCCGGGTTTTCGCTGGGGTTTCTATTTTAATATATAATGAGAGTAGATTAGGAGTGAGGTTTCTATTTTTTAATTGGTGGAGAAGAAGGAAGGACCACATGGAGAGCCCAGACGGGAGGTCCCTTGAAGTTTTCCATGAAGTGAAGAAAGAGAAAAGAGACCAAGGCCCATCAGCAGATGATTAGGTTACTATTAATGTAATAGTATAGGACCAACCCTAGATTAATCATAGATCCACTGCGGGCTCAGTGGGTCGCATAGGATTCGTGATCATCCAACATGGGCGTGCTAGGCTTTAATTTTGCATGTGGTTATTATGATGGATGAATGAGTTTTTCTATTTATCATATAACTGCTATGGATGGTTTAATTTACGCATTATGGATGAATGTGTGAATGTTTATTTATTATGAGATCTCGGTCATTTATTACTCTCACATTGGTTGGACCAATGTTGAAATATTAGACCCTAGACAAAATGGACATATTATGATGGATGAATGGGTTTTCTATTTATCATATAACTGCTATGGATGGTTTAATTTACGCATTATGGATGAATGTGTGAATGTTTATTTATTATGAGATCTCGGTCATTTATTACTCTCAACATTGGTTGGACCAATGTTGAAATATTAGACCCAAGACAAAATGGACATGAACTCTAGGAGTTTGTCCATTCCTTCCAATCCATGACATAGTGAGGAAGCTGTTTTAGGTGAATAGCGTGATCTCACGAGTCATGGTACGTTATTGTACTTAAAAGAAG
Source organism: Sesamum alatum (assembly GCA_034509735.1). Taxonomy (NCBI): domain Eukaryota; kingdom Viridiplantae; phylum Streptophyta; class Magnoliopsida; order Lamiales; family Pedaliaceae; genus Sesamum; species Sesamum alatum. Next base: position 33,857,186 of record JACGWO010000009.1, read on the forward strand.
CTGCACTATGTCATGAATGAAAAATGGGCTGTTGTTACCTGTCTCACGAGTCGTGGGGTACCAGTGGGTCTGTGGCTCGGTCGATTGGGTTGGGTCTAACGCCCAATTAGCATGATTCGCTTGGAGTCCTCGGGATCATGTGAAAGGGTGAGGCAATAATCTTGGGAATCTCGTGGAACGAGAATGGTATGGAATACCTCCCACAGGATCTTTTCCATGCGAATCGTAAAAGCGGGGTATGGGAAAAATCGTTGTGGATCCCAACCCCACTAGGAAAGGATTTCCCGAAAATCACGTTTGAGAGTACCGTATTTTTGTATAAATAGTGGGAGGATTAAATGACTAAAGACCAAGCATTTAATTATTTTTTATCAAACCACCTTCTTTTATTTTCTGTTGATCGCGCGCTGTTTTCTAAATGTAGATTTAAAAATGTCTAAGAACCCACTTTCAACCATTCTTGAGACAAAAAAATTCAATGGAACAAATTACAACGACTGGTTGCGCAATCTCAGGATAGTCCTAGATTACGAGAACCAAGCCTACGTCATGGACGAGCCTCTCCCTAGGACCTTGCCGGAAGGATCCACGCCAGAAAAACGTGAGACGTTCGAGACTTGGCATAAGGATAACCGGAAGGTCCGTAGCATCATACTTGCTTCGATGACGAATGAGATTCAGAAAGCAATATGAAAAGCTAGACGACGTACCTTCCATCATGGCTTGCCTTAAGGATAACTATGCAGTCCCGGACCGGCATATTAGGTATGTCGCGACCAAAGGCGTTCTTTGGAACTAAAATGACAGAAGGATCCTCTGTACTAGAGCACGGGGTTAAAATGCTTACCCTGGTGGAAAAGCTCGAGGACCTAAAGGCAGGTCTCGATAATGAAACGTATATAATAGATGTGATCCTTTAGTCACTCCCACCCTCCTTTGACCAATTTATCGTCAACTACAACATGAACGCACTTGAGAAGGGCATTCATGAGTTGATCAATATGTTGGTGCAATACGAGGCAACGACTAAGAAGTCCACGCCTTCGGTATTGTTTGGAGGTGCTTCAACTTCCAAAACGAAAGGCAAAGGTGCCGGACGTTAGAAAAAGAAGAAAGGGAAGGGAAAGGCCGTCAAAGCAGCGACGAACACTAAGAGTGTTCCCATTGCCAATGAGGGGAAAGGCAAAGGAAAGGGAAAAGGTTGTCTCCAAGCAACAGTCGAAGGCATATGACATATGTATTAACTGCCGTGAGAAAGGGCATTGGAAGAGAGAGTGCCCCAAACTCTTCTCGAACCAAGGTATTTTTGTGATTGAGGTTAACATGGTCACTAATTCTGCCTCTTGGGTATTAGATAGCGGCTGTGGAGCTCACATTTGCAATGACTTGCAGGTGCTGAAAAGAAGCAGAAAACTAGGTAGCGGGGACATAATCCTAAAGCTTGGGAATGGCAAGGCCATCTCGGCAGAAGCAGTAGGATCAGCCACTCTAGTGATTAGTGATAGCATTAGCATAGAATTAGAGCAAGTTTATTTTGTACCTTAGTATGATTAAAAACATCATTTCCATTCCATTGTTGGACAATAGTGGTTATGTGTTTAGAATCAATAAAAAATTGCTTTTATTTTGATGAGGTGTGGAATTGCTCATCTGCTTGGTACATTAAATAACGGGCCCTATATCTTGTAACAAACGAACTTCGTTCTTAACGCTCAACACAAACGAAAATTAGATAATAACGGGAACGCACGACTGTGGCACGCTAGGCTAGGTCACATATCCCAAGATAGGATGAAAAGGTTGGTAGACTCAAAGAACCTAGAGGTTGGGGACTTGAGTGAATCTACCAATTTGTGAATCCTGTCTAAGAGGGAAAATGACCAAGAAGCCCTTTGTAGGACAAAGCAGGCTTGCCACAGGTCTGTTGCACTTGGTCCATACAGACGTATGTGGACCACTAAGGACGCAGGCCCGAGGTGGGTTCTCCTACTTCATAACCTTTACCGATGATCATTCACGATATGGTTATGTTTACCTAATGAGGTACAAGTCTGAAGCTCTTGAGAGGTTTAAAGAATTCAGACTTGAAGTGGAGAACCAGACCAACTGCAAAATTAAAGTCCTATGGTCAGACCAAGGCGGTGAATACCTTAGTACCGAGTTCCTAGATTATCGAAAAGAACATGGTATAATATCAGAATGGACACCTCCCGGAACACCGCAATTAAATGGTGTCTCTAAAAGGAGGAATCGAACCCTGTTGGACATGGTTCGGTCTATGATGAGTTTTACCAAATTGCCCTTATCCTTTTGGGGCTATGCACTAGAAACAGCAACCAAATTGTTGAATTTGGCGCCTACCAGTGCATTGACCCAAACACCATATGAGATATGGCACGGCAAGCCTGCGTCCTACAACTACTTGAAAGTGTGGGGTAGCCCCTCATACGTCAAGATGTTAGTGGGAGATAAGCTAGAATCCAGGTCTAGCTTATGTAGGTTCGTTGGATACCCTAAAGAAACTGCGGGTTATTACTTTTATGACCCCTTGGAACAAAGGTATTTGTTTCAAGGAATGCAGTATTCTTGGAGCAAGGCTTCCCGGAGGATATCCAACCAGATGAGTTGATCCTTGAGGAATCAAGTGATGGAATGCAGCCATCAGAGGTAGCCGCGGAATCCTCACTTAGATGATTCAGGATAGACAGCCGAAGGGCTGACCAACCTCGAGGAGTCGAACATGCTAGGCATGAAAGACAACCTCAGGAATGGCCAGCCCCGGGTCCCTGAACCGCCGGCTCCGATACAGGTCAGCGCCACACAGTCACCCCTAACGTTCCCATTCTCCGTAGGTCCACTAGAGAGTCCAGACCTCCAGTGAGATATGGCTTTCTAGGAGTAACCGATCTTTTGGATAACGTTCCTAAGACATACGGAGAAGTGATGTCTGACATCGACTCCGGGAAATGGCTTGAGGCCATGAAAACCGAAATGGACTCCATGAGCGAGAACCAAGTCTGGAGACTTGTAGATCCACCGAAAGGTGTTAAGCCAGTGAGCTGTAGCTGGGTCTACAAGCGCAAACTTGGCGTTGATGGAGAAGTCACAACCTTTAAGGCTAGGCTTGTAGCTAAGGGATACACTCAACGACCCGGGGTCGATTTTGAGGATACCTACTCGCAAGTAGTCATGGCTAAAGTCCATTCGGATCCTGCTTCGCCATAGCAGCATGATATTGACTATGAGATATGGCAGATGGACGTGAAAACGGCCTTCCTCAACGGTTTCGTTGAAGAAGAGATCTATATGGATCAGCCGGAGGGTTTCACGGTCACTGGAGATGAACAGAATGTCTGTCGACTCTAGAAGTCCATCTATGGCCTCAAACAAGCATCCCGAAGTTGGAACATTCTATTTGATGAAGTAATACGGGGTTATGACTTCATCACGAACGAATCCGACCCTTGTCTATACAAGAAGGTCAGTGGGAGCTCAATACTGTTCCTAGTACTTTATGTGGATGACATTCTACTTATTGGTAATGATGTTAGAATGTTAGGAAACACAAAAGCATGGTTGTCAACCCAGTTTTCCATGAAGGACTTGGGTGAAGCCTCCTACATCCTAGGCATCCAGATTGTCAGGCACAGATCTAAAAGGATGTTAGGGCTCACCCAAAACTCGTATATGGAGAAAGTCCTAAAGAGATATCGAATGGACAACTCCAAACGAGGATTCCTTCCCATGAGGCATGGGATCAAGTTATCCAAGAAACAGTCCCTACAGACTGATGAGGAACTTGAAAGGATGAAAGTCATCCCCTATGCTTCTGCCGTAGGTAGCATCCAATATATGCGGTCCACTGCACTAGGCCTGACATTGCGTACGCTTTGAGCGTAACAAGCAGATATCAGTCCTGCGCAGGAGAGGCACATTGGAATGCTGTTAGGGCATCCTTAATTCCGGCAAAATTAGCTTACATGGTCACCCATTCTAACAATCTCCCACTTGACCTTTAAAGCCAATCGCCCATATGTCTAATCCCCATCTTCTCAAGATGTTGCGTATGAGCGCTCTGCGACATAGGCTTTGTCAGTGGATCTGTTGTGTTCTCTGCTGAGTTGACTCGGTCCATCCGGACGTCACCTCTTCCTACCATTTCTCTAAGAAGATGGTAGCGTCTAAGAATGTGTTTTTTGGAACGGTGATGAGATCTCGGTTCCTTTGCTTGCGCTATTGCTCCGTTGTTATCAACAGAAGATGACAACAGGCTCGGCGATGCTAGGCACCACACCCAACTCTTGGATGTAGTTTCTCATCCAAACCGCTTCCTTAGCAGCTTCTGAAGCTGCTATGTATTCAGCCTCTGTGGTGGAGTCAGCAATGGTTGCTTTCTTGGAAGTTTTCCAAGCTACGTACCCGATTGAGACTTGGCATCATCGTCATCAGCCTGGAAGCTAGCGTCGCTAAAACCTTCCAGAATTAGTTTCTCCATTGCCATAGACTAGGAACATGTTTGGAATAGGTGACCAGAAAGCCAATAAGTTTGGCAATTTGTAACCTATTCCGACAACTTGATGTGATGTAATATTATTATGTGATGAATAAGATGAGTATTCGTCACCAATGGTACCTTCTTTGTTGCGATCATGCTTACATTTGTTAAAACGGTGTTTAACTTATATCGCAACAAATCCCATAGACCATAGATAACAACTCGTGCAGTTGGGCCACGCATTGGATGGTGGTCATGAAACAACTGATTAAGAGTTGGGTCTGAAACGTTCCAAGTCGAGGACCTCGAGATCAGGGCATCGAGAGTCCTATTGAGACTTGCGTCAAGAGTCGTGTTGATTGGATGAGTGACGTGTTTTCATCGGGCGACAGGCGTAGGACGCGTACACGATCTTGATGGGTTGGTCGACTGGGGATCGAGCCGACTGGACTGACTCGCGGGGATCATCATATGGAAGCCTTGGAGGCTTGGTCGGTATGATTGGTTTTCCCCGGTTCCGATAGTACGCGAGTAAATCCTCAGACTTGAGGGATCATGGTAGTCGCTGTTTAGAATAGGTGACCATGTAAGCCAATTTTGGCGGGTATATGTAATGTATATGTCTAGACAATTATAGGTGTTTGAATAATATTCATTAATGAAGAAGAAGTGAATTTTCATTTGGCATTACTTTGTTTGTGTTCACTTATATCTGTTTTCTATATTGTTACTACTCGCCTACGCAAACAAAACCCACGGACTGAGAATCAATTTCGGGGACTGGGACTACGCTTGGAGGTAGGTCCATGGAATCAGTCTTCCCGAATCAGTCCGGAAATCTCCAAGTCAAGG